>QVTF01020812.1:3202500-3297500 GCA_003573665.1 Oxygymnocypris stewartii
GATGGATTAGACAGGATGAATATGGAAAAAACGGAGTGCTTTCTTATCTTCGGGGTGCTCTTACTGAGTACTTTTGTCTGTGAAAGCACTAATTAAAACAACTAGCGCTACATGCTTCTGTGTAAACAATGCTCTTCTAATTACACGCACACTTTGTTCTGACTGCCGCAATGAGCAGAAAGATTCATCAAAACACACTTTTATGGCTCTCTGCTGCAGAGATGTGTAATAAAACCCTTTACTGGGGGTATATTACGCTTGTGTGAGAGCATGATGAAATACAACGCTAGCTTGTGTAAATTATAAAAGTAAACACTCACAGGCCTGATTTATTTACAGTTTTTTCAATTGACAACATCCTTTTGTCCAATCTCTAGTCACGTATTCAAAACTCTAAACACAATTAGTATCCGTCTGTTGTGACCACACCATTAACACAATTTGTGTTGTTTTCACACAATATGCAGTCAGTTACCATGTTTCTAAAATGCTTACATTTTCTTTTCATACAAGCTTATTAAAACCAAAATCAGGGATCTTTTTAGTCTTATTTACAAATGCTTAAACACAGCTTATTAGAATTGAAGACCTAATGTTACAAACTTTAAATATTGTATAAAGCTCTACTTCTACTACAACAGCAGCTCAAAAGTATTGAAATATAAAATATTGTAACAACTGACAAGCACTTTTATGTAATAGAGCACTGAAATATTTAGAAATAACTGATTCCAGTCTCAGTTGGAGGAATAGTCAGGTGTTGAAGCTCTTTCCATTACATCAACAACATAGAGTAAAAAAGACCTCTTTGAATTGGTTTTGTGGATGCAGAACAACACAAAGAATCAGAGAGAGAGAGAGAGAAAAATAATGCCTGGCAGAGGGAGAGGAATAGCTGGATCAGAAAAAGAGAGAAGAGGTAGGGAAGATGAGTGAGAATATGTGTTAAACAGCATTTTTTGTCTTACACATGTGGAAACTTTGAAAGCTTATTTATGCTTATTTATGGAATAAAAAGGGCAAAGGGTAATTGTGACTTTATCTCAGAATTCTGACTTTTCTTTCTTACAATTATGAATTTACAGTCTTACAATTCTGATAAAGTCTGAATTGTGCGATAAAAAGGTCACAGTTACTGTTTTTACTTTTTTTATTCTGTCATTGAAACAAGCTTGCATTGTAACCGAAGGCCATGTATGTTGTAATGTTTGTTGATCTCTGGCATCAGCTACCATGGGGGCACCATCCACATCCAACCCCCACCCACTGAAAGGTTCAAGGTTCCAATTGAATTTCTACATAGGGGACCATGTTTTTACTATTGTACATTCTATAAAGTAATGACTCATTCAGTTTTAGATAGTATGTTGCCAAGAATGAACACAATGTAAAAATGTAAAAACACAATGTTAAAAATTTAAAATGGCATGGTGAGTTTCATGGCTTTATCATTATAGGGTGTTTGTGTAGACACACTGCCAACACACATTTATGTTCAAACAGCATGTAAAAGTGCATGTCGCATCCGATGACCCCTTTAACAATAATATCAAGGAATGATAACAAGGAAATTACACTGACATCTCTATTTATTGACATTTTTCACCATCTGTACCTGTACCTGTGGATTTTGCTGCTGCGTACAGATAGAAGAAAGGGTTTTCTTTGCATACGGCAAGGTTGTGTGCTTTCACCGATGCTATACGTCCTCGTCATCAACTTTGCCGGCCGACCCAAACTGAGATCTTACTACGAGAAAATCAAGCAGCCAGTGTTGGACTCTGAATCAATGGGCAGAGGACCAAACTCATTCACATCAGTTACACAAACTCGAGATTCCCGATTACCATCGGTGGACAACAAGTGGAGGAAGTGGCGAACTTCACTTATCTTAGAAGCATCGTCTCAGTGGAGACACAATCAACTAATTAAACTACAGATTGGAACAGGAAACTTCAGTCACTTAATCCTCTGCATATTATTTCTCTGTGTGTAATGAGAGTCATATTTCAGCTGGATCTCTTGAGTGAGTGAGTGAGTGTTCGTTTGGCTGCAGACAGACCCTCGACGTTAAGTTGTAGAACTCTAAGTGACTTGAAAGTCACTGCTCACCGGCTCCTCGGGATCTGCTGATGGTTGTGACACGTGACCGGGATTCAATGCTAGAATTCGGTCTACTGGATGGATCATTGCAACTTCGGATCCTGGCTAGAAACCCGGTCGGATTTGACGTGGAGCACGACGAGAACGATGATCCAATGCTCTGGATCTTAAAGGGATAGTTCACTCAAAGATAATGTATTCATTCATTTAAAATAAAATAAAATAATGTCATCATTAAGACCCTTATGTTGTTCCAAACCAAATATGTTTGTATTTTTTTTTTGGGGGGGGGGGGGGTTTTATCCAAACATTGGAAGTCAATGGGTCCAATGTTGTTTGGTTTCTTCAAAATGCTTCAAGAAAGTCAGTCATTCAGGTTTAAATTGAAATGGGGGAGGAAAGTTCTGACAATTTACTGTACATATTCCAGTGAATATCAAAAAAAAAAAAATATATATATATATATAACACTTATATAAATTTAAACAATAAATAAACTGCTGCAGAACACAAGTTACAGGCTTGCAATTGTATTTAAAGTATTAATTAAACTATCAGTCAGTGGCTACAACAACCTGGGTTGAATGGTTGAACCTGATGAATGCATTTATTCAAATTTGTATAAAACAGAAATTATGATTTCCCCTAAGAACTACACACATGATGTTACTTCTTGTGTGGCATTATTTTAATGGAGGGAAAGTGGTAATAGTGTTGCTTGCAAAACATGGGGCACAAGTAGATATAATTATCTTCATGCTATAGCTTAAATTGCACTGTATGTTAGACAATATTTATCTAACATATTGTTCTCAGATATGGGTTTTATAAAAAAAAACTGTAATGGCATACCACAGTGTACCCTATTTATGGAAAATGGGAGATGAGAATGAGGATGAGACAGAAAGCAAAGAGGATCTGGTGAGTGCTGCTAGTCGCCCTCATCGTCATCATCAGAGCCTCCTCCTCCCTCTCCTCCATCCTCGGCTCCCTCTTTCCCAGCCATCCATCACCCTCTATCTCTCCCAAACCAGCCTCTGGGCATTACACAGCCACCCTTGAACCCATGAGACCTGATTCTGTCCAGCCTGAAACATGCAGTCATTAATAATACACAGGGGACTGAACATGTAAGGAGAGGGGCGGCCCGATCTGGGCGGCCATTTTGTGAGATGAGTCTGAATACATCAAGCTGATGCATGATTAGAGGAACTGCCATGTCCTCCTCAGCTAATTATATGCACTACCATTCAATAGCTTGGGGTCATATGGTTTTTTAAAGAATCGTAATGCTTTTATTTAGCATGGATGCATTAACTTAGTCAAAATTGACAGTAAAGATGTTTCTAATGTTACAAAATATTAATTTTCATCAGAAAATCCTGTAAATAATCATGGTTTCCGCAAAATATTTTGTTGTTTTGATACAAATTATTAATAATAATGAGTAAAAATAATAATAGGAAAACGTTTCTTTGTGCAGCCAATCGGCATGTTAGATTGATTTCTGGAGGATCATGTGACACTGAAGACCGGAGTAATGAAAACATAATAGGAGTAATATAAAACATATTTTTATTGTAATAATATTTCACAATATTGTTACTGTATTTTACAAATAAATGCAGCATTGGTGAGCATAAAAGACTTCATTAAAAATAAACAAGTCTAACCAACCCCCAAAAATTATGTGCATAAATAAAACATATACTATTACTGTTAAAATATTGGGTTTAAAAAGTAAAACATAGTCACCAAAATGCCATCATGTAGTGCCTGAAATATTGTCATCGTCTTTTTTAAAGTATATTTTTACAATGTATGGGCTGATTGTATGGTCATTTGTTGTCATTTATGCAGCCTGACAGGTTTACAATGATATACAGATTAACTATTTCTTTAAAATGAATGATGAATTTATGAGGTATAATCTGTACATGAGCACTGCTGAGTGTATTGAGTCTTCTGGCATATTATTTCATGCATTTTTACTTCATATTTCCTCTAGGGCTCATGTTCTGAACCTCTGCTAATAAATTCTTAATAAGTGTGATTAATATGTATAGATTATTCAAGTAACATGATCTAAGTCTCTTTTCAGTTTTCTCTCAAAACGTCCCAGTTGACCGCGAGATTCTTCTTTCCATCCTCCTAAATCTTCCCTCCTCATTTTTTTCTAACTATCCCTGAAACTCTCCTTCAATCATTCTAAATCTCTCTCTCTTCCTTCATTGTCCATTTCTTTCTGTCTCAGTGTCCTTTTATTCTGCCGTTGGCATCTTCTCTCCTCCTGTCCTGGCGGTGTATCTCTGATTTCACCCGCTGGAGCTGAATCAGGGATTAAACTTTAAGGCAGAGGCGGGTGACATGCATCTCTTTAATATTCTGCCTGCTCCCTCTGTCTTAGAGATCGCTTTGCTCTTATAACCTCAGATACAATCAGAGATCAAGATGAGTTAGTGGACTCTAACACTCTGTTACCATGTAAATAGGTGATGTTACTCTGACCTTGTTGCGCTGTTGTTTCTCACTCTCTTGACTTGAACACGAGATTCTGCTTGTGAGTAAATCGAATGATGTCTGCCCCGTGCTTTCCTGCCTGTGTCGAGTTCATTTCTATTTAGCTCATTGTAAGTTTATAGTTCAATTTAGCTTATTGAAGTTCAGTTAGTTCAGTTAATTTATTTTCAAATTAGTTCAGTATAATTAAACTTAATTAAAGCCAGTTCAGTTCATTTCTATTCATTTCAGTACAGGTCAGGTCAGTTCATTGTAGTTAAATTCAGTAGACTATAAAGTAGTTTACTTTAGTTCAGTGCAGTTTAATTCATTTCTATTCAGAGTTTAGAATAATTTATTTCAGATCAATTCAATTTATTTCTATTCAGGGCTTATCAGTTCAGTATGTTTGATTTATTGGAATTAATCAGTTCAGTTCAAATCAATTGAGTTGAATAAATGTTTTACTTTATAGCTCATTTAAACTATAAAAAACTATTTAGTTCCGTATAATTTCATTCAATGTAGTCCAAATAGTACTGCTCATTTCTGTTCAGGTCATAGTTTAGCTTCAATTAAATTAAATTTAATTAATTTAAATTAAATTATTTTCAGGTCAAAGTAAAAAAACAGTTCATTGTCACGAATCTGGTTGCCATTCCACCACATGGACTCTTGCACCACACTACAGCTGCACATCACTCCACATCAGACTACAACTCCCATCATTCACTGCACTTACAACACACACATTCCCATCCACCATTGCACCAATCACACAGCTGTCACCAATCACTCATTAACCCTGATTGTCTCACCACACCTGCACCTCGTTCACACACACACATATAAGCAGCACACTTCCATGCACTCACTGCGAAGTCTTGTTTAGCCCCGTCTGACATTTCCGAGCACTTTCCCTGAGTTTGTTTCCCTGTGTTTACCTGGACTGTCTATACAACTCTGACCGTTCGCTGCCTGCCTTTTGACCCTGCCTGCCGTTTTATATCCTCTCTGTCTGCCGCCTGCCCCGACCTTTGCATTGCCCCTGTTGCTGATTCTGCCTTGCCTTCGTTACACCTGTTACTGTCTCTGAACCTTGCCTGTTTGACCTCCTCTTGTTTATTAATAAAGCTGCATTTGGATCTAACGACACTGCCTCTTCATTACATTCATTAGTTTGGTACAATTTATTTCAACAGTTCACTTCAGTTTAATTAACTTCTATTCATTTCGGGTCAGGTCATAAATAAATCTAGTTCAGTATAATTTAGTTGACTGTAGAAGTAAAATGCATTTGAATTAATTTATATTCAGCTGAGTTCAGAATAACTTAGGACAGTTCAATTCACACTGAGGTCTGTTCAGTTCAATTCAGTTCAGTACAATTTAGTTCAGTTCAATTAGTTCTGTTCAGTTTAGATAATTAAATTTTAGTTCAGCATGATTCAGTTTACTGTAGTTTAGTTCAGTTTAAATAATTTATCTTTGGGGTCAGGTAAGTTCAATACAATTTAGTATCATTTTGTTTCATTCAATTAATTGACCCAACTTCAAATCACTTCTTTCTAAATCGGGTCAAGTCAGTTTTGTTTAATTCAGTTTGTTTGACTGAATTAAATTGATCAGTTCAGTTCAAATCAATTCAGTTTAATGGTTGATACAGTAGATTTTTCATATTCTTTCAAACCATAAACACAATAGCTCACATTAAATTCTTCAAATTAACAATTTAATTTAAAATATAATGATGGTTATTAATCAGCTGTTAATTAAGACACACTAAACCCCTGTATACTTTAGAATATACAGTATAAATAATTAGAATGATATGAAGAAATACAAGAGAACAGATAATAATAGAAGAATTCAACGCATTGTACACATCAGATCATTTGACCATGTTCAGAGTCATGTTTGCCTCAAGCCCTGGATCATTTCTGACACGGCTGTAAGTTTTTAGCAAGTAAACGTGCACCTAAGCCATAATCTGTTTTCTTTTTTTACATCCTTTCAATCGATCAGTGTTGCTCTTGCGTTCATCCTTCTGTCTGGCCATGTCATACTTCAACACAAGCATAATCTTTCATACAGCGAATAGGTACAACACTACATACCCCCCCCCCCCCACTCCTGCTTGTCTCTCCATCTCTCTTTTCTTCTGAAGACTGCCTCCAGTCCCACAATCCTTTGCGCCAGGACAGCTTACATGCACAAGAACTCAATGATCCCTCTCAGCCTGGTGACAACTGACTGATATGAGACTTCAGACGTGGGTCTGCATTCATTATGAGGTTCCCACAACATCTGTTCACACACAAAAAAGCAACTCACAACTCAGAATCATCTTTTTCATTTTCACTGGAATCCAACATTGACCATTTATCCCAGATTAACTGAGAACTGTATGCTGATGTGGAAAAGATTGAGCAATTCAGCCTAATTAAGATAGGCTGGCTTAGTTTGCTGACTTTTGGTAACCTGTGTGCTTTTCTAAATTGTTGTGTGCCGCTGATGGGGTCAGTAACCTTCGCAGTAATGAGGAAACTAAACAAATCTGGAGGCCAATCTCCTCTGGCTGTCAACCTCAGGTAGCCTCATCACAGCTTTGCTTTAATGGACTAAACCCACTGCATGCTAAACAACATTTGTATGGCACTGTTCCCGTGCCAGGAATAAGACAGTTTACTTGTTTTCCTTTTTCCATTAACCCCGTATTTAGTCTGTCTTCCTCATTCTCTTGTCCCTTTAATCAGTAATATTATGTGCATGTAAGACTTTACACTAACAGAAAATCAACTGTACAAAAAAATCACATATTCACAAAGCAAAAGCAGCCAGAAGTCATTCATTTTCAATCAAAAATGGCAATTTCTGAAGTGCTGTGGATTACCAGCAGTACGGCAACGTTTCATTTTGTTTTACTTTATTAGTAAAAGCATTTTTGTGAGATGTTGATTCATGCAAATATAACCATTTCTCTTACGCTATGATGCATTATGTGCTGCTGCAATTTATATTAAAGTGCTGTGTAATCCAGAATTTATTTTAAGCTGGAAGTGCTTAATAAAAAAATCTTATTTTACCGTTAATATACTCCATTTTCAATCACATTTTCAGAAGCTGTGGCCAGTGGTGCAGACAGAAATGTCAGGGCAGTAGCAGGAACACATACTGAAACCAAATACAGCCACCTGGTGATGTGTGAACAGCCCATAAAGATTGAACTTCCCTCACTGAAGCCATCATTAATGTGCCTGCGTTGTTTGAGTAGTTTTAGCACCACGCCACTGCTGCTGAAACTACATTTGCATTACCTTTGCATTTATTCATTTAGCAGACGCTTTTATCCAAAGCTACTTACAGATTGAGGGATACAACAAGCGATCATAAAGACAAAAATAAACACAGGAAGTGCTAGTAATTCAAGTTTCAGACATTGTTCAGATTAGTAATCTGTGCTGAGTTAATGAAACTTGTCTTGTTTACTCTTGCTGTCCATTTGTATGAAGTTCTGTGAAGTTTGGGCATTGCATTCAGCAGATCGATTCATTTGTGCAAATGGGCATCACCAGATAAATTCACTTTGGAACACTTTGACAAATCTCAATTTTTTTTCATGAGGATATGGGGATAATACATGCCAAATATTATGCAAATCAGACAAACAGCCTAGATCAAGTTAGAATTAGAATTAGGCATAGAGTTGATAGATAATCATAAAAGGGAGACATTCTTGGAAGGGCTTAAAGCAAGGATTAAAGTTGCTTTATATAGTCCCACCTTGTGGATAATTTTCACACAATTCAGTAAAAAAAATTGACTTTCACACAATGTATGATTATTTCCAGTTTTGTAACGGTAGGTCATTAGGATTTGAAGTTATTAGCCACTGAAGTTTGATTGGCTGCTGGCGGCCATGTTTTTGAAATATCTGCGTCATGTTAGAGGATACCTGTTGCCCAATCAAATAATTATCCTACATATTTGTAATGCTCTGACAACCAAAAATCTTTTGATTCATCCAAGCAAATCTTTTGATCATGATTCTTTTGTCATGAGTGTCTGGAGATGATAAGTGAAATATTATGCGCATTGGACCAACGACCGAGGAGGAGTTCAAAAAACAGATTTGTCAAAAATACGAACTCTATAACTTACGGTCTCTGACCCCAAGACAGTTTAAATTATTAAAAAAGAAAAAGAAGACAATCCTCACAAACACAAAAGGGTTTCAGCACTGTGTGCTTTGACTGTTAATAGGAGGCAATACCGGTCCTAAAATCTAGCACTTATACAGGACAGTACATTTTCCAAAATCCTCACTCTTCTTCTGACAAGATAACTTCTGAAATATATTTTACACCTTAATGAAATGCAAAATGAAAAAACAAGAACATCTTGTGGGTAATTAAATAAACTGTTTGTGAAACCATTCTCGTATATAGTTCATTAGTCATGGTCATGGTCGTCATAATTATTTCTATCCTTCAAAATCTTGCCAACAGCAATCTGACACTTTTGCTCACCTTGAAATAGCAAAAGTTTATCCCTAATCATTCCCAGCCCAGTCTCCAGCCAAATGCAGTAAATGAATGTTATCTTTAACACAAATCCCATCGGCAAAACTCATTTTCATGCCAGGACTGGCCCCATGAGATAAGGCTTGTTAGAATAAGCCACAACATAACATCTTGCAAAGGACATCATTTTGTCACACTAACTGGACTCTACACACAAACTCCGCCAAGTGCATGTGTAATGGAAGTTTAATCTCAGAATATGATCTGGTAATGATGGATTCATGACCACCAAGTCATTTCTATGGCTGTATTGTGATTTCATTGGAGACTGGGCTTGTGGGACGGCCAATTAGACAACAGGACTGGCTGCCGGGAGGCTTGCTTGACTTCTGCTATACGATTACACAACATTCTTCATAATACCATGTTGTGTCTCACATGGCCGTAGGTGATGTGATATAATACTACATGCATATGAATGGTAAAGTCCAGGATGATTGTGGAATATATTAATTGAGGAACATCATATTTTGACTAAAAGCTCATTGAAACTGAGTACTAATTGTCTTCAAATGCAACCGTAATTGCATATGGGAAGTAGGAGAAACATTTTATGACTCAGATTACCTGACATTAATTATGTTTGGAACTGATATCAATAATTTTACAAAAATTATGTCTGTGACTAAAAATGAAGTGTAAATATTTTTTTAGTGTTCATTTATTTTAGCATAACCCACCAGTGCTTTAGCATTATTCAGGTACTTTAAGTACTGATACTACAATGTTATTAGACGCTGCCATCTATCGATGTGGGTTAGCATGAATATTTCTGAATTTGATACAAGAGCGTTTTAGAGTGGTCTATACAATAATCCACTTACCTATACAACAAAATTGCAATGTTTGCTCTCATTTTTTGTCTTTCTGGCTTCAGATTTTCGAATTCTTCAGTCGTACAGGTTCTGTCTCTGCTGGTAAAGCATTTTAATATTGGTGTTTCATGTTGTAATTTTCTCTCTTCACATCACCAAAAAACAACACTACGCTACTAGCGTATCTCCAGAGGCATCACACCATTTTAACATGGTAAAATACATTGGTGACAAAATTTAAACACTTTTTATAGAAAAATATTATGTTGATAGACTTTACATCATTCTACATTTTTCAGATGATTCACCATGAAAACAATTTATTTCTTAATGTGTAAAACTTTCAAAATGATCACTGAACTATAAAGCACCTCTAATATACAAGATCAATATAATAATTACAGTTCAATATCACAAAAAAATAATGATCTTCATGTATCATATTTTCCCACTTATCACACATGCACCTGACAAAAAAAAATCTATAAATACATGGGCATATAATATTGATTTTATCTGAATTTATCAACTATTAATCTTAAAAATATGTTACAATGTTCCAAACACTATCAGCCAAAAAATAAACAGACAAACACTGCAACAGTATTACAGTGATTTTAAAACTGATGTTTTCTGAGGTCATTTTAACTGCAGTTGATAAATGAGACCCAAGATGGATTATAAAACAAGAACATGTGGAGTGATATGAAAAATAACCAGTGTGTAACCAAAATATGACCGGTGCCGGTAAAATGAGTCGGAATGTGCACAGTCTAATTTGGCTCATGGCAAAAGAAGTGAAAAATGTCAGTTTTTCACAAAAATGAGTTCATTAAGCCCTCTTATAGATCCCAATGCTCCAAATAGTAATTAGACATCTAAAATTACATTTATTTCTAGCCTACGTTTTCTGAGAGGAGGATCCCACCTCATTTAAAAAATCTGTCATCATCCCTGTGCCTAAGAACAGTAAACACTCTTGTCTGAATGACTATTGTTCAGTTGCCCTCACATCAATAGTCATGAAGGTCTTTGAGAGACTGGAAAAGAACTACATTTGCTCCTCCAGCCCTGATATTTGGACCCTTTTCAGTTTGCCTATCACCCAAAAAGATCTACTGAAGATGCCCTCTCTCACATCCTGCACTCTTCCCTCACGCACGTTGACAGCAAAAATGGGAACTATGTAAGATATTCAATGACTATAGCTCAGCTTTCAATACTATAGTCCCCATCAAGCTAGCTTTTAAACTCACAGACCTCGGCATAAACTCTTCACTCTGCGACTGGATTCAAGATTTCCTCACTGGCAGACCTCAAGTGGTGAAAGTAGGCCAGTTCACTTCCAACTCCATCACCCTGAACGTAGGAGCCCCACAGAGTTGTGTCCTGAGTCCCCTGCTCTACTCTCTCTACACACACGACTGCGTGTCCTCTCACAGCTCCACTTCTATCGTTAAATTCACTGATGATACTGTGGTTCTGGGCCTCATTTCCAACAATGATGATGAGACCGCATATTTGGATGAGATAGAGAGACTTACATCATGGTGCCAGGACAACTGTCTCTCTCTGAATGTGAGCTAAACTAAAGAGCTGATTGTGGACTTCAGGAAGAGACAGCAGCGGCCCTACAATCCTCTTATGATCAGTGGGACCCCTGTGGAGAGGGTGAACAGCTTCAAGTACCTTGGTGTAAACATCTTCACAGGACTTGACTTGGACTACACACATTCAAACACAGGTTAAGAAAGTCGGGCAAAGACTGTACTATCTGTGACAGATGAGGAAATTCAGGGTCTCACCAGCAATCCTGAAAACTTTCTATTCAGGGGCCATAGAAAGTGTACTGACTCAGTGCATCTCAGTGTGGTATGGTATGCAGAGAGTTGTGCGCTTAGCTGAGCGCATCTCAGGGTCTACTCTCCCCTCTTTGCAGGACATCTACCTCAAACGCTGCAAAAGCAGAGCTTTCAAAATCATCAAGGACTCAAATCACCCTGGTAACCGTCTCTTCATTTTGCTGCCATCTGGCAAGCGCTTCCATAGCATGATGGCAAAAACTGAGAGACTGAGGAGGAGCTTCTTCCCTCAGACCATCAGGCTCCTAAACTCAAACTTAGTCTCATAACATCAACATGAACAACATGTTAAAACAAATATGTTGCTTCCCTAATTTTGCATACAAGTATAGCCGAAATCACAGCACAGCTATTGTCTTTCTCTTGGGTGTAGCCTTTCTATTTTATTTGATTTTATATGACGGCTCGATTATTTTTGCAGATTAAATGACATCTTGGAAGGTAGAGCTGGTTATGTAATCTTAATGGGTCGCGTTTCAGTCATTATTTCATATTCATTCGGTTGTCTGACAACAGAAACTGAAAAATATACCAATGAGAATTTAGCTGCATCAAAATACAGTATATAGGCACAGAGAGGGAAACAAATATAATAAAAAATAATATATGGGTTCCGGTTTAGCGTCTACCATGTGAGGCCGCATAATCGGGAGCTCCGCAAACTCGGCTTTTAAATTCTGTTTCAAAACTTGATACAGCGTTATTTTTACACCCTGTGTATTTGTAAGTGACTCCTGATAATTATTTTCAGCTTATCCGAGTTTCAACGATGACTACAAAAGCCCAACGACAAAAGAAAACCGATTCAGCTGCTACTGGCGGCTCGTCTCTGGAGACGGCTAAGGGTGATGAAGTTTCTACGCCTGAGGGTGTGGCGATTATGGCTGCTATTAGCAGGCTTGAAAGTGGAATCCACGCTAAATTTGATGCACACGCCGCTGAAATTCGAGGCGAAATTTCTTTGGTACGAGAAGAAATGCACAACACATTTTCGTCTCTGAAAGAAGACCTCAAATCCCAGAGTGAGCGCTTGACGAGTCTGGAGACCGCTACCTCAGAATGGACGACCAGTCTTCACTCGCTCGAGCCAACGGTTGCTTCTCTTCAAAAAGAGATCACTTCACTGCAAGCCAAGTGCCTCGACTTAGAGTGTCGTTCTCGCAGATCCAATCTTCGCCTAGTGGGAATACCGGAAGGTCTGGAAGGCCCACAGCCAGCGAAGTTTGTGGCAAAAGCTCTGGCAGAAATATTTGATCTGCCAGAACCTCCACTCCTGGCTCGCGCTCATCGCACACTTGCGCCGAAACCTGCAGAAGGTAGTCGTCCTCGAGCCTTCGTAATCTGTTTCCATCGCTATGACGTCAAGGAGGATATTTGGCGGAAAGCGACCCAGGGCGGGCAGCTTAAGTTCAGAGATAAAAATGTGTTCGTCTTCCCGGACTTTCCACCTGAGATCGCCAAAAAGCGTGCCGCTTACTATGAGGCGAAACGTCTTCTGAGGTCCATGCCAGATGTTAAGTATGGTCTAAAGGGTCTAACTGGATTCAGAATCACAAAAGACGGCACAGAACATACGTTTGATACCCCAACCGCTACAATGGCTTTTGTGAAACAACACCTGTTGCCTGCTTGAATAGGTACAAAGTACTGGAACTTAATGTGTCATTTTCTCTGGTCCATAGACTATTGACAGCACTCAAATATGTGGTTAAATATGTGTAGATTTATCTTTGTAGGGTTTGTTTATCTGTACTAAATTGTATTTGCTGTATTTGGTATTTGTTTGCGGAGATGCGTCCGAGGTAAGAACCACAATATCTCGCACGCACATTGGGATGTTTCCTCAGGGTAGCGTACACTCTAGTTTGGGGAGTGTTGGCTTAGTTCGAAGGCGCAGGGTGGGGGGTGGCAGTGAGGGTGGGGGGCGGATTTTCGCGCTAGGGTTCCTGAAGTTTGTGAATATGTTCTTATATTTTTGTTCATCTCAAGAGCACACGTTTGGGCCATTGATTGCTGGCTGTTTCTTTACATGCATTTTTGTATTCACTGTTTTGTATAGCTGTTTGGGTTTCACAAATGCTTTTTTTTGTTCCCCTTTTCCCCTTTTTGTTACATGATGGCTAGTAGGACTGATAAAGACGGGTTGGTGAGATGGGTTAGCTGGAACTGTAAAGGTTTGAATAATCCAGTCAAACGTAATAAGGTTCTGATTCATCTTAGAAAACTAAAAGCTAATTTTGTGTTTCTTCAAGAAACGCATCTCTGCTCATCCGATCATTTTAGATTGAAAAAAGACTGGGTGGGACAAGTTTATCATTCACATTTTCAATTCAAGTCTAGGGGCTGTGGCATTCTGATACATAAATCTACTCCATTTGTCATATCACAAGTTATTGCAGATCATAAGGGCAGATATGTCATTGTAACAGGAACTTTGTTTTCAATCCCCCTAATCCTTGCCAATGTGTATGCTCCTAATTATGATGATGTTACTTTTATCACCTCTTTTCTGTCATGTATACCAGACCTTCACTCTCATTCATTAATCCTGGGAGGAGATTTTAATTTTGTGATGTGTCCACGACTTGACAGGTCCTCAAAAAAAGTTATATCTCCTTCAAAAAGTGCAACGATCATTCAATCGTTCTTGCGTAATTATGGTATTTGTGATGCATTTCGTTTTTTAAACCCTTCGACAAGGAAATTTTCTTTTTTTTCTCAAGTACACCAGTCCTACTCACGAATAGATTATATTTTTTTAGATAACAAACTTCTTCCTTATCTTCAGGACTGTTCATACGAAAGCATAGTGGTTTCTGATCATGCACCAGTTGTTTTGGGACTTAACTTTCCAAAAGCACCCCCTAAGAATTATCAGTGGTCCTTTAACACTGGTTTATTAAAGGATAAAGACTTCATTAAATTTATCTCCTCAAATATATCTTCCTTTCTTGAAATTAATAGTACTCCGGGTATGGCCTATTCTTCCATTTGGGAGACTTTAAAATGTTATTTGCGTGGCTCAATAATTTCATATTCATCTTATAAAAATAGAGAGCGAAAGAAGCAGTTAGAAGAATTATCTAGCTCTATAACAGCGATTGATACAGAGTACTCATTGAATCCTTCTCCTAATCTTTATAAAGAACGTCAGATCTTGCAGACAAAATATGATCTGCTATCGACTGAAGAGGCTGAGAATTTGTTTTTACGTACTCAACATAAGATCTATGAATTCGGTGATAAAACAGGTAAATTGTTAGCTCATCATATTCGTAAAACGCAGACTTCACGCTTGATACCCCAGCTTAGTTTATCTTCAGGAATTACTACCACTGATTATAAAGAAATAAACTCTCAATTTAAACAATATTATATAAATCTGTACACCTCTGAATCTCCTCAAGATGCTTCATTAATGAATATTTTTTTAGATAACTTGGATTTGCCCACTATAGAGAAGAATTTGTGTGATTTTTTGGATGAAGATATTAAAATTGAGGAAATAGCCGATGCAATTGCCTCCTTAAAAACGGGCAAGGCCCCTGGCCCTGACGGTTTCCCGTCTGACTTTTACAAAGCATTCTCTAAATTGCTATGTCCAGTGTTGCTTTCAGTTTTTTTAGAGAGTCTTCAAAATTCGAAGTTACCCACAACCTTTTATCAAGCCATTATCTCACTAATTCTTAAGAAAGATAAACCTCCCCTTGACTGTAGTTCCTACCGTCCCATATCGCTTTTAAATTGTGACTACAAGATATTAGCTAAAATATTATCTATTCGGCTGGAAAAAACATTGCATAGAATAATCTCACCGGATCAAACTGGTTTTGTTCGAGACAGGCATTCTTTTTTTAATATTAGACGCCTCTTTAATGTTTTGTATTTACCTTACTCCAACAATCCCGAAGTTGTAGTCTCTCTAGGTGCTGAAAAAGCATTTGACCGTATTGAATGGGATTATCTCATAAACATTTTGGAGAGGTTTGGATTTGGTCTAAAATTCATCTCTTGGATAAAGCTCCTTTATGCCACCCCCAGGGCATCTGTACGCTCAAATAATATTATTTCAGATCCTTTTTCATTGTGTCGGGGCACAAGACAGGGGTGTCCCCTTTCCCCACTTTTATTTGCTATTGCGATTGAACCCCTGGCAATTGCACTACGTACTGATTCAGAGATACAGGGGATTTTTCGAGGTGGCCTTGAACAGAAGGTTTCGCTATATGCTGATGATCTTATTTTATTTTTATCAAACCCCCTACTCTCAATTCCTCGAGCACTTTCAATACTGGACTCATTTAGTATTTTTTCGGGTTATAAATTGAATTTTTCTAAAAGTGAATTATTTCCAGTAAATTCAGCTGCATTAAGTATCTCATATTCAAATTTCCAGTTCAGAGTTGTCAATAACCAATTTCGGTACTTAGGTGTCCAAGTAACACGTAGATATGCTGACTTGTTTAAAGTTAACTTTAACCCTTTATTAGAACTTACTGAGTCTTTGTTTTTATCATGGAAACCCCTTCCTCTCTCACTAATAGGAAAGGTAAATGCAGTTAAAATGAACATTCTTCCCAAATTTTTATATTTATTTCAATGTTTACCCATATTTATTCCCAAGTCTTTTTTCTCTAATCTGGAAAAAATAATTTCTTCTTTTATCTGGAATAACAAACCCAGACGAATAGGTCTAAAGCATTTGGTTAAGCCAAAGGAGGTGGGAGGTTTGGCTTTGCCTCGCTTTCAAACTTACTACTGGGCAGCCAACTTTAGAAACTTATTATACTGGGTGCAACATGACTTGCAATTGTGTAAACCTCTCTGGGTCCAAATAGAGGCTATATGTTGCTCCCCAGTCACTTTAACATCTTTGCTTTGTTCTTCTATGCCGTCCACTCATAGTATCTTGATTAAGAATCCAATTGTTAAACATTCTCTGAGGATTTGGACTCAGTTCCGCAAAGCTCTACAGCTTAAGGGTCTTTCTTCAGCTGCACCCATTGCCAGTAACGTGTCTTTTCCACCTTCTCTTTTTGATGGGGCCTTCAATATTTGGAACTCAAAAGGCTTAGTCACGATTAACCAGCTATTCATAGATAACAATTTCGCTTCCTTTGACCAACTTAAAAAACAATTTAGTTTGCCTAATTCACATTTATTCCGATATCTCCAAGCTCGAAGCTTTGCCCGTAAACATTTTTCGGAGTTTCCCGCTGCTCCACCAAATGGTATTTTGGAGGGCATTTTACATCAGTATAGATGTATTGGGGGTGCCATATCAAATATTTATAATATAATAAATAACAAACAAACACCATCTAGTAGATCATTAAAATCTCTCTGGGAGGAAGATTTAAGTATTACGTTAGAAAATGAAACTTGGGATGCTGTCTTAAAAAGGATACATTCTTCTTCAGTTAGCTCTAGACATAAGCTTATTCAATTTAAGGTAGTGCATCGTATTCATTGGTCTAGGGTACAACTTAGCAGGATATTTCCTGATTTGGACCCTACCTGTCCACGTTGCGGTGTGGAACCAGCATCCCTGCTTCATTCTTTTTGGGCTTGTTCTAAGTTGTTAAGGTTTTGGGAAAGAATTTTTAAGAGTTTCTCAGAAATTTTCACTACAACAATAGACCCCAACCCTTTGACATCTTTATTTGGGGTTCTTCCGGAAAATGTGAAATTGACAGTTTTAGAGATGGATAATATCGCACTTTGCACACTTTTGGCTAGACGGCTTATACTAATTAACTGGAAGCTGCCATCTCCTCCAACATATCGTCAGTGGGTTTTTGACCTTCTTTTTGCCCTCAAACTTGAAAAGATTAAATTTGGAGTTCGATTGAAACCCTATCTTTTTATAAAATCTTGGGGCCCATTTTTGGAACATTTTAAGGAGGCAGGTTTTGAATAAAAGGTTTTGTGTGTGATTCTTTTCCAATAGTTTTTTTTCTTGGTTGATATTTATATATTTATCTATATGCTTACAGTACTGTAAGTAACGTTTATAGGTATATGTCAATTTACTATCCTTATTTGTTTTATTGTTTTTCATTTAGTTTTTAACAGATTGATACTTGTATTGTGCCTTGAGATGTTTGCGTTTTTCTTTAATAAAAAAAAAAAAAAAAAAAAAAAATAGAAACGGCACGTTTAGGTTTTGCTATCTGCACATGGTTACAGTTATTAGAAAGAGAATGGTTGGAATATGGGAGTTAATTATCTAGAATGAATCTTTCCTTATTTTACTTTTCTTTTTTTTTTCCTAAGTTGAGTTTCCCAACTTCCGAGGTTCAATTATTCTTATGACCTAACACCCTTCATTCCCATTCCAAATACATCCCTCAGCAGGTGGTAAATTATACTTTGGATTTAATACAGAACAGGTGTAGAATTTTAGAAGCCCGTGAGTACAGAGTGAAAACCGGCAGTGACGATGATTATATTATATAAATCACAATGCAAAGAATATAATCGGACTATACCTCTTCTTCAGCATGTACCTGATCACATATGTACTTTCATACCACATTTCTCAACTAGTCTGTTTAAAGTACTTTGGTCCATTAGTAATTTAAAGCAATGGCTTGGTAACATAGGTCTTGCATTTGCGGTACTCGGCACTACAAACAACATGCACTTGTATTAACTAAATTCTGCGATGACAAGAACATGTTGACAGAGGCAATGCCATGTCCTACCATACGAAATGCTTTACACACAGTATGTGTTAGTAACAAGGCAATGTCAATGAAATGTTCTTCCCACCTGCACAATGGAGATCCATGCATTTGAAAACATATGCCATTTTCCTTTTTGAATGATTCATGTTTTTTTGTGTGAAGATAAAAATAGTACATCAATTCCAACATGAGTGCCACACTAACACGTTGATTTAAATGGCCTTGGGCCTAGAAATAAAAGCATTCAGATTTTAACACATTCATTCTGCATAAACTTACAAAACAGCAGGTGGTATAAGTTCAAGTAGCTGGTTGAATAGGCTCATTTGAATAATCACTCTCCCATATGTTCTGTTTTTGTGGAAGATGGGTTGTTTTAATGACAAGTGTATTCAATGTGTTGAGCTATCAGCCATTAAAAAAAAATAGAATGAGAAAAAAAAAAAAAAAAAAAAAAAAAAATCATAATAATAATAATAATAATATATGTACATTTTGCATGTTCAGAAGAAGTGAGCTGGCCTGTTCCGCAAATAATGTAAACCGATTTGTGTCAGTAATTTGCTCAGTGCAAAGAAAGAGAAGTAATGGGAACCTGGAATTTCTTTTTTCATGTGTCTAATAGACATTAACAAGTTCATTGAAAAACATCTATGACCTTTGAAACATGTTCATGCTCTGTTTACTATTTTTCACTAATAATAAACATATACTGCATAAAGCATCCATATTTGCCCATGTTGATTAGAGTGTTGAAAACTTGAAAAGTATTAATTTAAGGTATATTTAGAACAGATAAAAATGTGCTATTAAGTTGAGATTATTCGCGAGTTAACTCATGACAATCATGCGAATAATTGCGATTAAATATGTTAATCGATTAACAGCGCTAAGTTAAAATGACAAAAATTACATGTAGGCTTATGCTGGTAACTCATTAGTGGACTTTCCTCATCAATATAGGGTATATTTTTCACACTTTTGTCATTCTAGCTAATTCAAATTTTTATATGAATGAACCTCTGAAGGGAACCGATTGTATTCAGAAAAGTTTCAATGGCATTTTCATGTTCCCTGATAAACTATAATTTATGAGTTGAGCTCTGCTTTGTTTACAGCCGTTACCGGGGGAACCGCTATATGAATTCATTTTCAATAATACCGTTTTTGTTCAGACCAATGCAAAATCCACCCACATAAATTGTTTTAAATAATATCATAAATTATACTTCTGACTCATCCCTTTTCTTAAAAAATGGTGTAAAGCAAGGGTCACCAAACTTGATCCTGGAGGGATCAATGCAACTTGCCTCAACACACCTCCCTGGAAGATTCAAGTATACCTAGTAAAACATTGATTAGCGGCTTCAGGTGTGTTTGATTAGGGTTGGAGCTAAACTCTGCAGGACACTGGCCCTCCAGGACCGTGTCTGGTGACCCCTGGTTTAAAGGTTCAATTGTGAGGTTTATAATTGTATAATTTATTTGTTTTTTTGTTAAAACTTGTATCTCAATGGTAAATCAATTGCTTTTTTGTGGTCTACAATATGAAAGAATAAAAGTGTCTGCTAAATGAATAAATGTAAATGAAAGAATCCCATTATAACATGTAAATGAAAAACGTAGAAACATTGGACTCAACTATGGGGCACCATTGTGCAGCAGCAAGCATCATGACAAAACAGGAACTTCAAGGTTGAGGTAAATGTGTGCAAATGTATAGGGCCCCATTCCTATATTTGCCTGGGGCCCCAATTCACTAAATCCGCCCCTGATTGTTACAAAGCGCAGCATTCCAGCTTTGTTAATATTCATATTGAATTCTCGATGACATGAGTCCAAACCATTGAAATATCATCTTCAAACCCATGCTGAAGACTTGCCTTTCTGCGAGCACGCAATATATAAAATATTCCTGTGGCTCAGTGGTAGAACATTGTTTTAGCAGCGCAAAAGGTTGTGGGTTCAATTCCCAGGGAACACACATACTGACAAAAAATGTATAACCTGAATGCACTGTATGTTGCTTTGGATAAAAGCGTCTGCTAAATGTGTAAATGTAAAGTACATTATTGCGAAATATGTCTTGGCGACATTCACACAAACATAATCTGTTATGTCCTACATAAACATTTAGTTAAAGGTTGAAGGAAAATCTGATTTGTAACATTATATTATGCATATATTAAATCCATGCATTACAGTATGTTTTAATATAGATCTGTCTCGTTAATCAAACATTAAAAGAAAAGACAGAATCACTGGCTGCTCTTGATTAAAACTGGCTGCTCGTTTTGGCAGCACGGGTCAGATATAGTACCGGTTTCAGTTACCTGGATGAGTGGTCTGATATGAACCATTGCTATGAATGACCATAAACATCAGAAAATATCAGATGCTAAATGTTGCGATTGGTCAATAAGGGTTAAGCAGTGAGCTGTGTAATGTTAAAAGACTGTCTCTTATTCTAATGCAAAACGCAAGGAGAAGATAAGCAAACCTTTAATAAGGTGATTTCCCTCAGAGGTGTAAACAATGGCTCTGTGGAGCCAAGACTATAGAAAACCCAAGACGTGTTACTTGTGTAGTTTTGAACGGGGGAAAATGCAACACGAATGAAGCCCCGCCTTCTGAGCAAAAGAGCCAATCTTTAATCGGTAAAGTCCCGGTTGCTATAGAAACAGTAAAGTTCTGAGACATTCTCTTACATTTCCATTTATGCATTTAACAGACGCTTTTATCCAAAGCGACTTACAATGCATTCAGATTATACTTTTATTGTCAGTATATGTGCACTCTTACTCTGGTCTAGCCTGAAAAATAAGCTTTTTTAATGTTATTTGAACAAAATAAACAACTTTTAAGAGACAGTTATTGTCATATTTCATTGGTGATTTCAAAAATGAAATTTAATCTTAAACTTGGTGAACGGTTTTGGAGATTTTGATGTTTCTCCATTCAAAGACTGCTACAGGAGCTGCACCTGTATGTCCGAGAGAGGTGTTTCAAAGATGGCCGCCGAGTGACATGACTTGCCTTAAAGGGACTTTGGTGGAGCTAACAAAACATTGCTGTTTGTTTAAACATTCCGCCCAGCAACAATGACTCAACCAATGGGGTGAGTTTGATGGTGGGGCTACAAGATTTTCTGACCAATAATGGAAAGAACTGTTCAAGAAATCTATTTGAAAACCCATCAGTGTTTTGCAATTGAGCATATAG
Source organism: Oxygymnocypris stewartii (assembly GCA_003573665.1). NCBI lineage: Eukaryota > Metazoa > Chordata > Actinopteri > Cypriniformes > Cyprinidae > Oxygymnocypris > Oxygymnocypris stewartii. Next base: position 3,224,274 of record QVTF01020812.1, read on the forward strand.
GATGATATTAACGGCATAGGGAATCACACACAGTGAAATGAGGGTGCGATAAAATCTTCACAAAGCTAGAATGTGTTAACCATTCTGCAGAGGCCGAATCTGAAAGACTCCCACAATTTGTAATTCAAGCATTAAGAACCCGGTTTAAAGTTTGCTCTTTATTCGACTTGCCATAACCTTGAATTTCAACAGTTGGCTATGAGAGTGTGTGTTTGAACACACGCCAGTGACCTTCTCCCATTCACACACACACACACAAACACACACACACACACACACACACACACACACACACACACACACACACACACACACACACACACACACACACACACACACACACACACACACACACACACACATCCAGCAGCACTCATGCAATACTGAGCTCATCTGAGCCAATCCTGAAACCAGGAGAAAGGCATCAAATCTGTTCTATTTAAAGTGATGCTCATAACACCAGAGCAGCTCCATTTACATATGCATCGCCTCACAGTTCACTGTCAAGCAGAACAAAGATGTTTAACATATAAAAATAAATAAATCACACGCTACTGTCAGCCATTCCTCTAAGCCTTTGTTTTAAGGTGATGCATTTCAAAATGATATTTTTTTAATTCACACCATTCAAATTAATTATTCAGAACAAAACAGATAGAGCGTAAAGAACACGCTAATCAAATCTGGTAGTTAAAATCAGGCTGAAATATTTTATAATGAAATAAATATGGCCCTCAAGGTTGATGCATACAAAGAGGGAATAATTAATTTCAGGTACGCCTCTCATTTGTGTCTTCTAATAGAAAAAACATGCATATTATGAGAGACTTCAGCTCAAGCTTAGCCTGATTCTTGGGTAATGGCTCAAATAATGGGATGCTATAATATCCAGGCATCAGGGGTGCTTTTTCCTCATCATGACAGGCGGATTATGAACCTGTTATGACTGTTTGAGTGTGCAGTGATAAAGAAGGACACACGTAGCTAGCGAGCGCTAGCTCTGACAAATAGCTCAGAGGAGAAGTTTACCAAGTGCTGCTGAACACATGAAATATCACAGAGCCAATGCTGTAAACAAGGGAACCTCTACATGACCTTCAGAGCTGGGAAGGAAGGGCATAAATATTTTATGATGGATGAAAAATAAATCCTGGATAATATTAACCACACATGTGAATAAGAAAGTCTAGGTCTGTTCACACTAGTCCAACTGCAAACATGTTTTTGCACAGCAACTATTAACACCCTCGCAGCTCTCACACAACCATTCACAGGCAAATATTGGTCATTTCCTGAATAGCTGTCATTTTAGTTAAATACTGTTATTTTAACGTTCTATTGTACAATAACAATCTACACACAAAAAACTGACTTTTGCAAACAGAGTCCTCTGATAAATATTACTCATTTTTGAATGGTTGTCAGTCAGTTACTGAATAATAATAATAATTATTATTATTTGTATTATTATTATTAATAATAATAATAATTATTATTATTAATAATCATCATCATCATCATAAAGATAATACATTTTCACTAATAATAAAAATAATCATAAAGATTATACATTTTCTGAATGTTTTTCATTTTATTTATATAAATGCTGTTATTGTAACTTTCTATTACATAATAAAAATGCATTCATACTGTCACGAATCTGGTTGCCATTCCACCACATGGACTCTTGCACCACACTACAGCTGCACATCACTCCACATCAGACTACAACTCCCATCATTCACTGCACTTACAACACACACATTCCCATCCACCATTGCACCAATCACACAGCTGTCACCAATCACTCATTAACCCTGATTGTCTCACCACACCTGCACCTCATTCACACACACACACACACACACACACACACATATAAGCAGCACACTTCCATGCACAGATTGTGACGTCTTGTTCTTGCCATGCAGACATTTCTGAGCGTTATTCCCATATTGGATTTCCTGTTGCCGACCTGGACTGTTTCCCTGTTTATGAGAGAACTCTGCCTGCCTAATCTGACCCTGTCTGCCCTGTTGATCTGTTCTGTTCTGTTGTCTGTCTGTCGCCTGCCCTGATATCTAGCCTGAACTCTGTTTTTGGTTCTGTCCTGCCTACGTGGTATCTGACGCTTGGGATTGACTTATGCTTGTAAGACCTGTCTTAAGACATAATAAAGCTGCACTTGTATCTAACGACACTGCCTCTTCATTACACATACTTTGGCAAACAGAGTCCTCTGGTAAATATGGCAAATTTTCTGAATGGATGTCAGTTCAGTTTCTGAATAATAATAGTACTTATTATTATTATTATTATTGCACTACTACTGCTACTACTAAACATAATAATAATCATAAAAAAAAATCTGTATAGTTGTCAGTTTAGTAATAATAATATCATTAAAAACATTTATAAGAATAAGAATATAAACTGAACTGACGACTACTCAGAAAATTAGTAATATTTACCAGAGGACTCTGTTTGCCAAAGTATTAATTATTGATTATTAATATAATATAAAAAATATATATTTCACATAAAAATCTTTCGTAACATTATAATTTACTTTAATATTCTGTCTTTACACATTTCTTAATAATAATATTCATATACACTGCTGCTCAAAAGTTTGTGATCAGTGAGATTTTTTTGTTTTTTAAAGAAGTTTATTCTGCTCATCAAGGTTGTTTCTATTTGATCAAAAATACATAAAAATATATATTTTGTGAAATATTATTGCAATTTAAATAAGTTTTCTATTTTAATATACTTTAAAATATATATTTTTTCTGTGATGCAAAGCTGTATTTTCAGCATCATTACTCCAGTCATCAGTGTCACATGATCCTTCAGAAATCATTCTAATATGCTGATTTATAATCATGTGTGATATTATTTTAGGATTCTCTGATTTTATAAAAAGTTCAAAAGAACAGCATTTATTTTAAAAAGACATTTTGTGTTACATGCTTTACAAAGGTTTGGGGTCAATACATTTTTCTTATTTTTAAGAAATTAATAACTTTATTCAGTAGGGATGTGTTAAATGAATAAAAAGTTATAGTAAAAACTGATATTGTTAGAAAATGTTTATATTGCTTTATTCTGCTCTTTTTAACTTTGTATTCATCAAAGAAAATCACATGTTCCAAAAATAATAAAGCAGCATAACAGTTTCAACACTTATAATAAATCAGCATATTGGAATGATTTCTGAAGGATCATGTGACACTGAAGACTGGAGTACTAATGCTGAAAATGCAGCACAGCGTCACAGAAATAAATTATATTTCTGTATTTTTACTATGTATTTTTGATCGAATAAATACAGCCTTGATGAGCAGAAGAGACTCCCTTAAAACACATAAAAATACTTACTGATCCCAAACTTTTGAGCGGCAGTGTAGTTCATATTGATAGGAAGTCTTTCTGTATACATTGTTGAAATAGATTTCTCCTGAAACTCCAGAGGAAAGCATTAAGATGGCAGAGTGACCTGATTTGTGCTTTCTCTCCTTCGGGTAGCAAGACTGTGATTGAGTACCTGTATTCCTTCTGTGCCGGGCTGCTGCAGCAGTTTGACGGCCCTCCTCGTCACCCTCTGGCCGCGTCCTTCATGCCAGGTCAGGTTGCCCCCGGCCTTGTGTGGCAGCTGATAGTTGAACTCCTCTGCTGAGACTGTGTGCTCCAGCGCAGCCCGACAGAAGCTGAAGCTGGACGCAGCTGTGGAGGACAGACGAAGAAGACTATTATAGTGTCCACATCATGACATATTACACAGGATCACAGTCAAAGCTCCATGAATTCTGAACCTGTCATTAGAATGTCAGTCACAGCTCATAGATACATTTATACCCATAACAAATATTTGTTATTATTTATTTTATAATTTTTTTTAATCAAAATATGTTTTGATTATTTTACTGAATTGTGCATGGTAGATGTCTATTGCACGACAGAAGAAATTAGGACAAATATATGCAATGAGTAATGCAAAGGTGGAGTCAGTAATTAAACAAAAATAAAATGAATGCTTTTATTCAGGAAGGATGCTTTTATTCAATACAAAAACCGTATCACGGTTTCCACATAAATATGAAGCAGCACAACTGTTTTCAACATTGATAATCAGCATATTAGAAGGATTTCTGAAGGATCATTTGACACTGTAGACTGATGCTAAAACGTCAGCTTTAAACTTGATCATTACGGAAATTCAGAATCACAATAAAGACAAATAATACGTTTGGGGACAAACACTGACATATTTTTCTAGTAAATGAATCAAATATTGTATATATATATATATATATATATCACATGTAAGATTCAGGGTGATCCATCAACCCAACAAGTCTACTCTGCAATCTTGTACTTGTAGTCTAAAAAAAGAGAAGGATAGACATCAATTCTTCCTCTAAGTGGCCAGTGAGGACAGTCTTTAACCCCAGCAGATACAGAAGACAGGTAAGATGTACCAGGCCATGGACCCGCTGAGCAGTCCAGAAGCCCTTCGAGTGTGTGTGTGCATGAAAGTGTAAATGTGGCACATCAGTATGTCAGTGTCTGTGTGCGATGCCACAACATAATTATCATACACAGGCTCTTCCATGAATGCAAAGTATCTGTAGAAGACAAACCTACAGTGTACAGACTACCTATTTGTATAAACAGTATAGTGAAGCAGTGTGCACTATGCAGTGCGACAAACGTTTCAATCATGCAAACTCATTCAATTTCATTTTTAAAAAGTTCATCTTTGAAATAGGTCACATGTACTGCTTATTTTGGCAAGCAGCAAGTAGCAATGCAAAACACATTCAAAATTGTACATAAAACTGATTTTATTGCAATAAAATACTATTTCAGTCTTTCTACTTCAAAATGTCATGTTTAATTCAATGTGTGACTTGCTATTTCTTTGTAATGATATGTGAAATTTACTAGCAATTTCTGAGTAAAAAATAATTTAAAGACAATCCTACACCCAATTATTTTTTATTTAATTTACATTTATTTTCAGGTCAGCCAAGTCAATTTATGTCATGTAAAATGTAAAAATGCATTATGGTAATGAAAATTAGGTGAAAAATGTTAACTTGTCATCAAAATAACAGTGACCGTGCAAATAATTTTTTTTTGCAATGAAACAGAAGTAACGACAGGTATTTTTCCATGTTGTGACATGCATCCATTTTGATAAAAAATCATGAGGTAAAACAAATGAACACATATACAGTACATGAATCTTTCACAAGAGGATCTATTATTACATGTATTTACCAAATAAATAGGGTGAATTATCATTTTATGTTGACTTTAACGGTCTTAAAAAAGCTTAAATTACTTAATGTCATTTTTATTCTATTTAAATAAAGCTTCGTCCTGCAGAAATAGTACAAAAGTTGTGTGCTAATATGCTATTTGAACCATAGTTTTAATCTCTCTCTTTTCCCTTTCCACCATTCACAATCCTTAGCTGCTTTAACCAAACTCCCAACTGCAAATAAATAACAGCCGATGTGCTTATAAAGGCCACTGGTCTTTCTTTTCCTTTCTCTGACCTTCTTCTACCCCCGGCTATCTCTCTCTTTCTGTGTATACCTCTCCCAGTTGGCTTTCTTGTGTAAGCCATTTTTCTAGCATAGCTAATGTGATTAGTGCTACGGCAAGCACTTGGCAAGTACAAAATATTTAATGAGGGATAAAAGATGATACCAGCACATATCAGCACGTAAGAGATTAAAAAACAAGAGCACAAGTCAGTGAGAAAGAGAGAGGGAGCAAGAGATCAAACGTGGGGAAAGACTGTAAATAATACATTAATGGCCATTCATGGAAATAAAAACTGACAGAGGACTGAGGTAGCCCTACACAGCTTAGAAAAACTTTTGTTTGTCTGCTTAAGCTGGTCTCAAAGCTCTTTACAGAGATTGTCATTGCATGAGGAGCTAGAGTCCATTGTGTTTCAAACTGCACTGTAGTCGCCGCTAGCTCTGTGTTAACTGAAGTACTATAAAAGCGACTGTGGGGAAATGGAAACTCTGGGAAAACCGGCCTGGAGATGCTGACAGCTAAAACAAAAGTGCTTCCACCTATCAAAACCATCCCGAAGGGCAGGTCAAGTTCATAGTGTAATCATGGGGTGATGGGAAAGAGGAATCGTGGAGCAGTTTTTCAGGGTTCTGTGATGCGTTTCCTGTGTCCACTTTCCTCACTGTGCTTTCTCTCCTGGGTGGACAAAAATCGAAAGCCGCAGGCTTATTATTGCCCTTCAAATCCATAGGAAGCAAAAATTTGAGCTCTCGACACACTGAGATGGATAAGAAACACATCCCAACACTCAAAGTAAGGGGTGTGGTTAAAGACCATACAGCATCTGTCAATCATCCACAGGGGGCTGCGGCTAAGAATGATATTTTCTCTGGATATCCTGCTGGATCTAACCATCTGTCTAAATCCCTGTGTCAGCACTTCAGTCGTATTCAAAGGATACGCATTTCCACTTGACATCGCAGAAGACGACACTTGTTGCGTCTGAATATGCCTATTTCCTTTCTACGTAGTAGGCGAAAGATTGTAGTATGCAAGATTCTGTGACACACATATAATGAGCACTTAATCCTAAAAGAGTTTGATGTTAGCATGTTACTAAGCTAACAATTTGATACTGATAAACACAACACAAACATAAACAGCACACTGAATTACATTTAACTCTTTACATAAATATTTGTAGTGCTAAATAAAACAGCTCACTAGGGTTGAGGTTAAGTAATAGCACACAAGTAGGGGTGTTGCTCATGATGACTTTGAGCATAACAGCCTGATTTCGAGTTTAATATTGTTTTTATTCAACATTTCAATAAGCAAGCTGATATTGACTGACTTGGATTTTGTAGAAACAATATTTAGAGTCATTTGTCTATTTCTAATCCAGCAGTGAACATATATAAACAAAGCCACAGCAGAATAAACCACTGTGTATCTCCAAGCAACACACTAATGTTAAGGAATGAATTGGTTAAAATAATGATTCAATGACTCACTCGTGTACACTGGATGTATCTAAAATAACAGTCTATTCTCATTCACTATTCCTTACATCAGTCCACTAATACAGTCCACTGAATGAGTGAATGAAAATGAATGAGTAAATTCAGACAGAGTGCACCGTAAATGTTATTGGCGCCATCTTCTAGTATTGAGATGTTGATCTCAGTGTGGTGTGGTAACACCTCAAATCAGGACGGCAAAGCTCTGCAGAGAGTTGTGCGCTTAGCTGAGCACATCTCAGGGTCTGCTCTCCCTTCTCTGCAGGACATCTACCTTAAATGCTGCAAAAGCAGAGCTGTTAAAATCATCAAGGACTCAGATCACCCTGGTAACCGTCTTTTCTTTCTACTGCCAACCGGTCAAGCACTTCCGGAGCATGATGGCAAAAACTGAGAGACTTAGGAATAGCTTCTTCCCTCAGGCCATCAGGCTCCTAAACTCAAACTCAAACTCGGTCAAATAACATTTATAGGACTCAATTTAATAAACTGTAAAACATTCACTATTCTTCATCGTCCATATTGCTGCTATGTGTATATACCCGTTACAACCTGTTTGCACATTCCTCCTGCACATCCCTGTTTATATTATTATTTATTAAGCCCACAGTATACTGTATTGCACATTTTATTTTATTGCACATTTTACTCTTTATTTAAAAAAAATATATACTGTATATATATATATTTATTTATTTTTTTACCTATATTTATATATATTCTCTTGTGTTGAGTTACGTATTTTGCACTGTCCATTGAGCGGACCTGACCTGACTTACATTTCACTACTAAAATAATAAAATAAAAGAACCTTGACCCTTGACCTTGAAATTCATTTATTGTGCTGTTCACAGTGTATTTATGTATTTTCATCGTTGAGTACACAGTACGGTTTGAGTCTACGGTTTCAGACACTGCTACAAATAGCTGTTGACTCAAATAGTACATTATATAATGATATATGGGGTGAGACAAATGCTAATATTTGGAACCACTTACTACTCCTACCATATTTATTATACCTTTCTATGGCAGAGACAGTGATAGTAGTATGCAATTCTGAATTCAGCTAAAGTCATTTGTTTCAACTCATTTCAACAAACGAATTAGTGTTGTTAAATGAAACTGTTAAGTGACTGATTCAGTGACTCCGCTTGTCTCCACTTACTGGTATAATGATTTAATTTGCAGTAAAAGTTAAGGAAAAATCCCCACCACTAATACAATCTTGCTCATAAACATGCATTGACTAGAATGATACATTAGTATAGTTTACTATATTTCCTGTAAGATTGTGTTTGCACTATATGTTTAAAAATAAGATATTGCTGATTTTGGTAAATGTTGGTCAAAAAATATATGCCAGAAGAGACACTCTTTGGGCAGCTGTTGACTTTAATACCATGACGCTGTATTTCTTTGTATTTAAGATGATAGTGTAGATAATGGCATGCTAGTGGAGACAGTCGGGTGTAATAGTGGGAAGCGAGATGATTTCTGAACCTCACTCAGGCTTCTCTTTGGGCTTCAGAATGTGACCTTGACCAGAATTGATCTTCAATTAAGCGTTCAAGTCCCACAGTGGGAAGACAAAGAGGGTCTCGACACCACCATCAGGACAGGGGAGGAGACAGACAGCAGAGGTCAAATGTGGACAAAAGTCTTAATATTTCTATTAAATATTCTGGGAGGGATGTGCAAAGCTCTTTGAGTGCTGATGCAAGGCACTAAACCACTTAGATACATGTAATAGAAGACAAAGACAGAGAGAGAGATGGAAACAGGGGCAAGGACAGCTAAGTTAATGCAAAAAGAGAGAGAGATCCGATATCAAATGCTTTCAGCCCTGAAGAAAGTGTCACTCTCCTGCCTGATGTGATTGATGGAATGGCTTAGATCTTCTCCTGCCACCGCAGAAAAAGATAAATCATGAAAGTTTAAAAACTTTGTTCGACACTTCTTTGCCTTATTTTTAACAGTCATTAGCAAGCAATTACCCTGCGGTTTGGTGTGGCTTGTGGGAAGGTCATTCCGAGTCAAAGCCCATCATGCTAGATTACCGCAGCACTTTTGGAAAAACTTATTCCTTCCTAAAAAAAAGTAATACACTACCAAACTTTCCCAGAGGCTCCAAGACTCATTCACCTGTCAACCAACTTGGCATCTAAATCACTTGCCGCTACCTTCCCCCATGAAAATGGCACTTACTTCCTGCAGTACCAGAAAACTAAAATAAATACATGTGTGAAAATAAAAATATATATGAACAAATAGTAAATCACATACATATGCATATTTACCTTTAGTAACATTGTGGTAGGGAAAATGATGGGTGGGAGAAAAAAATATTTTTCAAAACTTTTGCGTTCCCTTGCATACATACGAGTATGAACCTTTAATTAGCCTACCTAAAGCGTTTTCTATGGGGAAAAAGGCTTAACGTGCAGCGTGTTGCGTTCATATCCTGCTTTATTAATAGTAATATTATTAATAAGGTTATTAATGTTAGCCCAAATTATTTTTTTTCAGGATTTATTATTATCTAATTTAATGTCTGCTTTGAAACATTAAGCCACATTAGGCGTTTTAGAATGTCCCAAAACCATGCCTTGAACTAAGCACTGACTGTATAACTAATACTTTATTGAGTTCAAAACAAAACTCTACTAACCGCTCCATTGTGAACATACGAGCTGTAACCACTGCAACCTGTAAAGTAAACAGGAATAGTTTGGCCAAGCTCAACTGGTTTTCCGACAGAACGCAAAAGTTTTGCGAGGAAACTCAAAGTTTCTCGAGGGAACGCAAAGGTTTTGTGAGGGAACTCAAAGTTTCTCGAGGGAACGCAAAAGTTTTGTGAGGGAACTCAAAGTTTCTCGAGGGAATGCAAAAGTTTTGCGAGGAAACTCAAAGTTTCTCGAGGGAACGCAAAAGTTTTGTGAGGGAACTCAAAGTTTCTCGAGGGAACGTAAAAGTTTTGCGAGGAAACACAAAGTTTCTCGAGGGAACGCAAAAGTTTTGCGAGGAAACAAAGTTTCTCGAGGGAACGCAAAAGTTTTGTGAGGGAACTCAAAGTTTCTCGAGGGAACGTAAAAGTTTTGCGAGGAAACAGAAAGTTTCTCGAGGGAATGTAAAAGTTTTGCGAGGAAACAAAGTTTCTCAAGGGAACGCAAAAGTTTTGCGAGGAAACAAAGTTTCTCGAGGGAACGTAAAAGTTTTGCGAGGGAATGCAAAGTTTCTCGAGGGAACGCAAAAGTTTTGCGAGGAAACACAAAGTTTCTCGAGGGAACGTAAAAGTTTTGAGAGGAAACACAAAGTTTCTCGAGGGAACGTAAAAGTTTTGTGAGGAAACACAAAGTTTCTCGAGGGAACGTAAAAGTTTTGCGAGGAAACACAAAGTTTCTCGAGGGAACGTAAAAGTTTTGCGAGGAAACACAAAGTTTCTCGAGGGAACGTAAAAGTTTTGCGAGGAAACAGAAAGTTTCTCGAGGGAACGTAAAAGTTTTGCGAGGAAACAGAAAGTTTCTCGAGGGAACGTAAAAGTTTTGTGAGGAAACAGAAAGTTTCTCGAGGGAACGTAAAAGTTTTGCGAGGAAACAGAAAGTTTCTCGAGGGAACGTAAAAGTTTTGCGAGGAAACACAAAGTTTCTCGAGGGAACGTAAAAGTTTTGCGAGGAAACAGAAAGTTTCTCGAGGGAACGTAAAAGTTTTGCGAGGAAACAGAAAGTTTCTCGAGGGAACGCAAAAGTTTTGCGAGGAAACACAAAGTTTCTCGAGGGAACGTAAAAGTTTTGTGAGGAAACACAAAGTTTCTCGAGGGAACGTAAAAGTTTTGCGAGGAAACAAAGTTTCTCGAGGGAACGTAAAAGTTTTGCGAGGAAACACAAAGTTTCTCGAGGGAACGTAAAAGTTTTGCGAGGAAACAGAAAGTTTCTCGAGGGAACGTAAAAGTTTTGCGAGGGAACTCAAAGTTTCTCGAGGGAACGCAAAAGTTTTGCGAGAAAACAAAGTTTCTTGAGGGAACGTAAAAGTTTTGCGAGGAAACAGAAAGTTTCTCGAGGGAACGTAAAAGTTTTGCGAGGAAACAGAAAGTTTCTCGAGGGAACGTAAAAGTTTTGCGAGGAAACACAAAGTTTCTTGAGGAAACGTAAAAGTTTTGCGAGGAAACACAAAGTTTCTCGAGGGAACGCAAAAGTTTTGCGAGGAAACAAAGTTTCTCAAGGGAACGCAAAAGTTTTGCGAGGAAACAAAGTTTCTTGAGGAAACGTAAAAGTTTTGCGAGGAAACACAAAGTTTCTCGAGGGAACGCAAAAGTTTTGCGAGGGAACTCAGTTTCTCGATGGAACGTAAAAGTTTTGCGAGGGAATGCAAAGTTTCACAAGTGTACGCAAAAGTTTTGAAAGATATTTTTTCTTCCCACCCCAAACTTTTTCCACCACAAAAAGCCCTTAAAGGGCTCCGTACATATTTTCTGCATAATCACTGCCAGTAAAAGTTTGGCCACACCTGCTCTTTCGATTTTTACTTTACATTACTATTTTAGTATAAATTAGTGCTTTATTTTTACTCATATACATTTTAGAATAATAGCAAAGTCATTAAAACTACGAAATATACAAAAGATATACAAAAAGCATAGAATTATTGAATTAGGAATTATGTGGTGACAAAGAATTAAAAAATGCAATAATAAAATGCTTCTTTTGTTCAGAGCTGATTGTTATTTTACGAATACATAAAACATTAAATGTATACTACTGTACCTTTCAGATGTTTACATGATTTGATAATCTTTTGACAGACAGACTTCACTTTTGATCAGCAAGGCTGCATTTATTTAATCAAAAATACAGTAAAATAGCAATATCAATAAATATTTGTACAATTTAAAATACCAGTGTTCTATTGGAATATATTGTCAAAAAAAATATTTATAATAAAAATTTCTGGAAATATTTTTTCGTCAGGATTCTTTGATCAATAGAACAGCATTTATTTAAAATAATAAAAAAAAAACTTTTGTAACATTAAAAAATTATTTTATTTCACTGCTGTCACATTTGATTAATTGAATGCATACTTTCTGAATAAAGCTATTAGTTTCTATAAAATGTTTGAAGAACTTCTGGATGGCAGTGTATGTCATCATAACATAGTGTTGGTAAAAAAGTGTCTTTAAAAAATGTAAACTTTAGCTACTTAAACCACAATTAACATGAAATTAAAGGTACCACAAGCTAATAGAAAACAGTCCTGAGATTATACCGTTTCAATATACAAGTCTTTTCCATATCAGCATATCTTCCAGCTAGTGGGTGTTCAATCCATGGTTATGGAGTATTTACCGAGGGGAAGTCCAGCAGACACTATCTTGAACCCCAAAAATGAAGCATGAAATTATTCCAGCTCTAGAGAGCAGTTCAATCATGTCGAGAAAAATACCGTAAAAATATAAAGTTGTTCTCAAAGAATGTGTTGTCAGACTTCATCCATAGAAACTAGCTTTAGTACTGGCTGACAGAGTGAATAGTCCCATCTCTCATTTTTATGTTTTACTTCAAGACCTCCAAAGAAAACTCTTCCACCCCACAAAAAGACAAGCAGATACAATTTCCGGTCCATCATGAATTCTGCTTATGTAAATGGTGATTATTCATCACACATCCAATTTGATCCCGAAATAAATGACTAGATTTATCATTTATCCAACATAAAGTTGACAAAACATGGTTAAACCTTGGAAGTTCCAGTGAATCTCAAATGCTAACATGAGCCAAAGCAGCTTAAAACTTTCAACGTTTCTAGAAGAATTAGACATTAAAGTTCAACTCGTACCACACACAGGGCACGCCTGACACATGCAGTCCACTTGAGGCTTGTTCAGTTTGTCACATCCAGTGACCTGCATGGCGAAAAAAGCCACAGATGTCTATTTAGATCTATGAATCTCTCCATGCTGCAAAACAGTCAGTCTGCTGTAGATCAGACCGCTTCGACAGCCAGCAAATCAACCCAGAATTAAGAAGATTGGCAGGACAGAGGCATTAAGAATAACAGCAGATCTCCCGCTGAAAAGACAAGCCTCAGACGGCCTCCGTCCACAGAAAGAAACATCATTAAACGGGGAAAACAAACAACACAGGAAATGATTATTCACTACGACATTGATTTTCTGACCAAAAACAACATTCCTACAGAAGCTGGTTAATAGCAAAGAAAATACATATTCCATGCTGAGAAACAGATATTTGTTCAGCTCGTTCTTAAGGTAAGGATAAGGTAAAGTAAGGTTATCAGTCTTATCAATCTACAACTACATTAAGGTACTTAGAGCATTGCGTCAGCAGCGCAAAAGGTTGTGGGTTCGATTCCCAGGGAACACACATACTGATAAAAAATGTATAACCTGAATGCAATTGTAAGTCGCTTTGGATAAAAGCGTCTGCTAAATGCATAAATGTAAATGTAATGGCAATACATATGTTACAATTTGGTATAGTGACCAGTTCTCACTATTAACTAGCTGCTCATTAGCATACATATTACTAACATTTTGGCTGTACTTGTAAAGCACATATTTTGCAAGAACATATTCTACATCCCTAATCCTACCCAATACATAAACTGAACATCTACCTTACTAACTATTAATAAGCAAAATCTGTTCATTTACAACAATCGTCTGAATGAGCCGATTCAAAACCAACCTGCCTTTCCAATGCTATGAGAAAGAGAACCATTAAGGATGAACCGACTGACTAGAATGAATTGGACTTGTTAATGATACATATGAGCGAGAGAGAGAGATGAGGAATGTTTTCGGTTATCTCTGTTTGCTCGACAGAGATGTTGCTTGCGCAATTCAGCATTAAATAGCCATGTTGTGTTTGAGTGCAATACAATGCTAAACATTACAGGGATGGTAGTTGATTTTGGTTATGTACACAGCACAAATCAAATATATACATCTACAACCATTCAAAAGGTGTTTTTCATCTATTGTTCTGCACTGACTAGAATGACTTTAGAAACACAGCTTTCAGTTTTTCAATTCAAAACATGTTTTCTTTATTTATAAGTCACTTAAGATAAAAGTATTTGCTGTTTGTTGTAAGTTAATATAAAAGCATGATATGTATTTTTTATTTGAAGGCTGTCATTTAGCAGCCACGTGTGTAGGACTTGCATAAGAGTGGCATAACAGGCAACTGCTTCTTGCTCTAATATGATGTGTGTGAATTATTCATGCACACTGACTGCATCTTCTGAAAGCTTTCGTGTCACACATAATCCAAACCTTGTAGAGTGAGCTAATTTCCCCAACCCCTGTAGCTGTGATATAGTCAATTATATCCATAAAAGAGATGAGGACTTAAATCGTGAATGCAAAAACAAATGAACATCTGCTGAGTTTGCAGGGAAACTTTGACCTTGAAATAATTTTTTTATACAGACTTCATTAGCATAGACAGCATCTTCTGCATAATCAGAATATTTAAATATCAGGTATCAAATACTAAATATTTACTTATAAGCTCCAGCAGTCCTTCCATTTTTTATAATAATTATGTAATGCTCTGACCTCTCTTTTGTGAATGTGCTGTCTTCATGAGCTACTTCAGTAAATTAATCATACACATCCCGTTAGTATTCTAAATTTTTGCATATTTCTCTCCTGATTCTGATGAGATAACTTTTTCAGTAGAGGAATTAATATTATGGACAGAGGACTCTTATTTTAACTGGAAACTGCCAAAATGGTTTGACATTTACTTGTGGATGTGATGTTTTATCAGCTGTTTGGACTAATTCTGACGGCACCCATTCACTGCAGAGGATCCATTGGTGAGCAAGTGATGGGATGCTACATTACTCCAAACCATTCCTTTAATATGACCTATTTAAACTAAATAACAGATGCATTTGCTCCAAAACATCAGCTGTTTTTTTTAAAACACAAGCACAAGATTACAACAATATCACACACTGTTCTCAGTTCTGCCATAAACATCTGTAATCCAAAGTCAAAGATTTCAATCCAAACATTACCCATCAAATTCTTTCAAGACCCAGTTATGTGAGCTATACCCACATTATTTTATAACTGTCTTACTCTCATTTATATCTATTTGTATTCCTCCCTAAAGGAATTTTAGAAGAAACATCTAATAGGAATGACACATATGAAACGTATATTATGAAACATAACTGACAGCTAAATTAGGTCTCCTGAGCACTGAGAGAAATAAAACATTCCTCTGGGACAAACACTATACAAAATTAATTATTGTAAACCATTCAACCAATAGTAATTAAGAAAAAAGTAGACCTACCCTCATATTCTAAAAAAGACCACAATAATGAATAATAAATGTACCTTGGATGAAGCTCTGTATGGCAGTTCTGTACGCCGGAGCAGTGCTGGACTGAACCACCACTACTCTGTGCCTCCTCATGGGCCTGTCCCGCCGGCTACAGCCAGCCTACCTTCACCCCAGTTCAGCCGCAGGAGTCAACCGGCCCGACCCGGGCACTGCTGGGAGCAGAAAGGGCAAGAACAGCCACCATCCAGAGCACAGAACACGTTACTGTGCAATTCAAGATTGTTGAAATAGGAGAGAAGAGCTTTCGGTGAACTAACATCCAGCTGCATATGAACACAAACAGATAAGCCCATCGGATGCTCCTAACAAATCAATGGAGCCAACCCATGCTGTCCAATGTACTCAACTCCAGCCCCATTCAATACCGTCTCGACTGTATTGACTTTGGAAACATGTGTCTGTGGATGAAACAATCCATAAATTGCAACTATAATGTAACACATACCATACACTTCTTTAATAAACAGTGTAAGTGGTGTGCATATGCATGCATTAGAGCTGTAAAAGATAGCATGTTATGTATGTGATTATTTAAATATGTTTCATTCCGTTTCATCCTGTTATTTATCTTTCACAATTAACGTATTTATCCAATGTGACATTGTAACTGTAATTTCTAAAACTGATCAGGTCATTCAGAGCAGACAGAGACTGACTAAACCAGGGGTCACCAGACTCGTTTCTGGAGGGCCGGTGTCCTGCAGAGTTTAATCAAACACACCTGAAGCAGCTAATCAAGCTCTTGCTTGTATACTTGAGACTTCAAGACAAGTGTGTTGAGACTAGTTGGAGCTAAACCCTGCAGGACCGAGTCTGGTGACCCCGGGACTAAACATTCAGTATGACCATCAGGTCTCTTAGTGTTTGCATTTTGATGATCGGTCAATGAAGGAAGTAAGGAACAAATAAACAAATAAACAAATAAAAGTATGGGAGAAACAAACACAGACAAATGAAAGAAGGAAAACATAACGAGTGTGGGTGCAGAAGGATGGAAAGAAGGAACTAACTAAAAGAAAGGTAGGAATGATGAACTAACCAACAAGGAGTGAGGTAGCGAATGATGGAAATTAAAGGAAGGAAGGAAAAAAATTATCAAAAGAAAGAAAAAAAGAGGACTAGATGAACCAGATAAATGAATGAAGGATAGCAAAAGAAAGGACTTAGCGAAAATAATGAAAAAAAGGAATGAGCAATTAAAGGAAAGACGAAACAAAGACAGAAAGAAAAACTGAAAGGAAGGTAGGAAGGATGAAGTAACCAATGATGAAACAAACCAACAAACAAATGAGAGGAGGAGAGAGTCACCTCTGGGCCCCGGACACCAGAGAGAGAGAATAATAATAATAATGGACAAACAGAAGTAAGAGTAATGAACAGCAGAGAGCAGCGGATCACACACACTCTCACACAGACAGCGGGGCGTCGCAGTGTGTCTCCAGCTCCAGTCACAGCTCTGTGTGTGTGTGTGTGTGTGTGTGTGTGTGTGTGTGTGTGTGTGTGTGTGTGCGTGCGTGCGTGCGTGCGTGCGTGCGTGCGTGCGTGCGTGCGTGCGTGCGTGCGTGTACTGAACTGCAATCTGCTTACTGATCAGACATCTCGGAGCAAACAGGCCACCTCAGTTCAGATACTCACGGGAGGTGCTGCTACACAGTTTAACTTAAACACACACACATAGTCACTCTTGCAAAAACTTGCAAAATACAATTATTTCTGTACAGTGGGATAAACTTATTCCACCAGATTTTCATCTGCCATCCTCAGTGTTTGGTGAATATAGTCTGTCTGTAATTATTGTTGTAACATGAGGTCAGTCCATCTCTCCATCTCTCCACGACCCAAATTAACATCAATCTCAAACAAATCCATTACAGACAACAAGCTACAGTTCTCTCTCGTTCTTTTCACTTCCTCCTTTAGCTTCTCCTCTTTTCCCACTATAGTTACTAATTTCAAAACCTACTTATGGTCCTTCTACAAGGTTGGAGCACAGAGGAGATGGAGCTTTTTTGGGTGATGGGCCCTAGATTGTGGAACAGCCTGCCAGCACACCTCAGAGCTGCTCCATCTTTATCGGTTTTTAAATCTTGTTTTCTTTAGCTTTTGCATGTTGATGTTGTTTGAATGTGTTTTTACCTTTGATCATTATGTTGTACAGCACTTTGGTCAGTCTTGCGATGATTTTAAATGTGCTTTATAAATAAAAGAACTAGAACTACAACTAATTGGTTATTAATGCATTGCTAAGAGTTCTTGGGTGGTTGCAGAGCGGTCAAAATTGTAGCTTGATCTTTTTAGTATTCATAATGTTCACTCATGCATTTTGTGCACTGAAATATACGATGTAGATTATACATCTACAAATTAAGAAACAAGAATATTTCCTAATCCTCTCTTTCTCTTTATATAATGTTTGGTTTCAAACGTTCTTCAAAATAATGTTTCCTCTTTTATGTTTAAAAAGGAACAAAATACAGGTTTGGAACAACATGAGAATGAGTAAATGATGAGAGAATTTGGTCATGTTTTATTTCGAGGTCCAATTCTCGCCATTAACAAACCATTAACAACGACTTTTGCCTCAATAAACTCCTAATGTGCTGCTTATTAATAGCAAGGTAGTTGTTACGTTTAAGTATTGGGCAGGATTAGTGATGCAGAATATGGTCATGCAGAATATGGGCTTTAAGGACTAATAAGTACATAAGATGTTAATAACAGGCATGCTAATAAGTAAGTAGTTAATAGTAAGAAGTGGTCCCTATACTAAAGTGTTACCCAGAATTTAAATGATTTGGGTAGGCTGTAACTTTAACTACAATCTAATCAACAATTTCAATCATTTCCACTCAAATGGTGCAGGACAAATTATGCAAGTTTAATATTTTAGACTTAGGGGTTTGTTCAAATACAAGAATGAATATCTTAGCAATTATTCTGCGCACAGATATTCAGAGAACATCTCTCAGTTGTTTAATTTCCTCAGACAGTCTCACAGAGAGTAGAAAGGTTATGTGTTCATAAGGTAAGAACTCACTCAAGTCCTCAAAGGACCCAAATGTAATCTCTCTCTCTCTGTGTCTCAGTCTGATTGTTGCTTTATTCTCCAATCGCCGTATTCTCTTGCTTTAATTGCCATGTTATCAGACTCTCCCCAGCTCCCCCTCTCTCTGCCTGACAGCTATGCCAATTACCCGTCTGTATTGTGTGCTGTCTGGGCAGGGAGGCTCCAGGTAGCCAATAGAACCAACACTGGCCCTTTAGACACAGAGCAGAGCAGAGAATAAAACCTGCCGCTCTTTATGCATTCGCAGTCTATCCATAGACTCATGTCCTGAATGATATCTCTCTCCATCTGTCTGCCGTTGCCATTTTTCAAAACACTATTAGTAGATACTATAAGTAATACAAATATTGTGACATATGCATGGTATTCCATTATTTTTTGCGTTTATTCCACACTACAGCTGGGTCACTACTACTTACATTTTGACTATTAGGTATTAACCTAATAGTATCAGTTGGTTTCAGATACTAGTATCAGTTGGTGCCATCAAGTCTGCAAATTTGCCTTTTAAATTAGCTTTTTGGTCTATTTTAATTCTACAGTACTGTTTTGTAATCAGTCTAGGGCAATAAATTATATTATTTCATGCTGTCCCAGTATGCTAGCAAGTTTTAAACATACATAAACAAATATTACCATGGATGTTATGCTAAATAGTGATGTCAAGTACCAAAATTAACAAAATGAATTAGTATAAGTAGAATTGGACTGGTATTGAATACATAAAGCAATCATATTTCACATTGTGTTAAAAATACAAGTTTGTTTTTGCTCAGTTCAGACTGACACCTTGAGGTAACTTCATGCTTTCATTATTAAAAAGCAGCTTGAACATGTCTGCATTAGTGTTCCACGGGTTTGGGATGACATGATGGTGAGCATAATGACAGAATTTACACCATTTGTGTGAACTGTCCACATTAATGTGTTATCAGTGTCTTAATTGTAAGTAGCATTAATGTCAGGTCAGTGGTCCTTTCCTATTCTCCTTTACTCAATGAGACACAACAGCTTCTGCTCTTTTTGACCTTTTTCTTTCTAATCAGAACAGACTCAAAAAAGTACACAGCAAATAATCTCATGTCACCGCAGCCCAATTTATGTCCTCCAGTGTGTGTCTTTGTGTAGCTGAGTGCCAGGGGCGGACTGGGGCCAAAAAGTGGCCCTGGAATTTTTGGCACAGAGCGGCCCACCAAACCCAGTCCACAAAACACCACATCACACCATAAATGAGTGGCATATTCTTGACATTATAATTTGTCTTTTCTGGTGTATATGGCAAATAGTAAATAATTGTAAAGATTTTTTTACGAGGGACAGTTTAATATCACGAAAGTTAAATACCAATATTATCAGTCCATATGACACAATGCGCTGGTATCGTCTAGAAGACTTGAAAAGTGAAGAATGTGGACTGTTTTATAGTGTCTTTCTATTGGTCATATACAGTATTTGTTGTTTTGCAGGAGCTTGACATCTATCATTTTAAGGAATAGAGCTTCAATTGTAAAAAAGAGTATAACAATTATTTAGATGATGAAAAATACAGTAAAAAGTACTGTGAAATATATAATGTTACAATTTAAAATAGCTTTCTTCTATGTGAATAAATATCATTGAATAATTTACTCAACTGATTCATTCAAACACACAGATTCATGCAGGATCAAAATGAATGACTGACTCTGTTGGTGAGTCATTGAATCATTTACTTAATCAATTTAGTCACTGGTTCATTCAGGAACAAAATTAGTGATGACTGTCTTTATGACTGTCTTGATGTGAGTCACTGAATCATTTACTCAACTAATGTGTTCAAAAACACTGATTCATTCAGGAACCAAACACCACTACTGTGTGTTGCTTGGAGATGGTTCTATAACAGTTTTTGGAACATATTCTATTGAAAAAAAATGTAAATAATCATTTAAAACATATTCACACACTTTTTCATTTTAAGGTAATTTTCAGTTTGTCAAAATAAAATATATTGTATATGGACATATCTCACAATTTCATACAACTCTCAACTGGCAAGAAACACTCCCAGCCATGCCAGATTAATTTAATGTGATGGTTTCACTCATATTTACAAAGGAAGCCACAGAGGTTCCCCAAAGTTCATATTTACAAATCATGTTTCACATATGAAAGATTAGTTTGATGTATAATCGACTGATTTTGACTGACACACACACTGTAAATTCAAGATGTAATAGTTCAGAGGGTTCAAGCTATCATGGTTTGCCATCTCAGAAGGAGCACTGGTTGATATGTCTTTAATGTGTTCAATTTTTAACAGTCTTTATTTTTGGTCCAGAGGGGAATTATGTAATTCAATACAGCCTCGAGCCAACGAGGGCAAATCCTGAGGGTGACTTTGAAGCTTCAGCTTGAGTTAAAAATCTGAGAGGACTGCTTACTCTGAGATGGCCAGCCAGAGTGTATTTCTCACTTTCCTCACTCGCTTTCTCTCACACACATGCCAGTATACATCAAATCCTTAATCGCAGATAAGGTGGTCTGGACTCTTTCAGAGTGGATTATGAGAACAGACATGTTAAAAGGTCAGTGATACACTATTACCTCACAAACACACACTCACTTAAGCAGCAGAAAGAACCATTGTGTCACAGCATAGATACTAGAGTCACAGAGATAATGCATGACCTATAGGAAACATTACTCATGCCCAGTGATTATGGGAGTGTAAGTAAGGGAAAAATTGAATGAGAGTAGTAGTACACCTTATTTAAATACACCTCAGAGCAAGAGAGAGAAAGTAAGACATAGGAGCAAAGATGCAACCTTATTTTTGAACTATTTTTGAATAAGATGCAACCTTATTTCATGACATTTTCAAACTCACCCAATAATAAAAATAGTGATAATAGCAATATTTTACCCAGGTTGATTAACGGGATAACATTCGGTCATTCCGAGTTTGGCATTAGTTAAAATATATAGTTGGTTCACATTTTCAAATACTTTTAGTGGACTTGAATAGATTTTAAAACAAATTCTGCGATTTTGTGTATGTCTTGCTATTAATACATTTTACTTTTTATATGGAAATCATTTATCATCAGTCACCATGTTCTACAGATATATCGACATTGGCATTGGCTAGTTAATAACTAGTTAAAATACTTTCTCTAGATCAGGGATAGGCAACTTCGGTCCTGGAGAGCTGGTGTCCTGCAGAGTTTAGCTCCAACCCTAATCAAACATACATGTTCAAGTGATCTTGAAGACATTGATTAGCTTCTTCAGTTATGTTTGATTAGGGTTGGAGCTAAACTCTGCAAGTTGCCTATCCTTGCTCTAGTTCTTAGTATAATTTCCATGTGTATAAATATCCCATCATTCCTTAAACCTTTAGTAAATTCCTGTGATCTCAATTATTTACTTCAGATTTTGAGAAATGCTTACCTTTCATAAAATATAAAAAATTCACTAGGCTATATCTTTGCATCTTTACTAGTGAAATATATATTTTTCTTATTCTTATTGCATTTTTAACAAAGCTTTTTAATTTTTCAATTATACAATTTAATTGTTGGCCGATATTTGCCAATATATTCATTATTGCCAGATAAGATTTTTCTGCTTGGCTGATGTGTCGGTAGTGGGACTTTTATTTTGACAACCAAGCAAATGCAGCACCTGAGTGCACATAACTTCCATCCTCCATTTTCAATAGTTTACGGTCTATGTTTAACCGTTCTGACTTATTAATTATTAGACGGAACTGTTAAACAAAGAAAGTTAAAGGTATATTTAAGTATTATAACATTTGCTTATATATAGCTCTCTAAGATACTGGCATCCGCCATTAAAAACCAAAATTAGTCGACCACTAATTGTTACTTGTGTAAAATTTATTCTTATTTAAAGCTGCAGTCAGTAACTTCTTTTGGTTTAAATGATCCAAAATTAATTTTTGAAGTACATAACATACATAGCCAGCAAGTGTTCAAAACAATCCCCTTAACTTCACAATTCACAATTCCGATTCACAAATGTAAGCTTGTAATAAGGTTTTCTAATTTGAGAGGTACTGAAAAAAATTGGCGGGAAATTCGAGCATGCCGCTGCGTCATTACGTCACATAAACATAAAGAAGCTGTTCCGGCTAGAAGGCTATCACACGTTAGGATGCTGAAAGTGGAGGATCGTTTATAGCGTTTTGTCACAATAGCTGGCATAATTAAATGTTTCATTTTGATGACGGATTGTAATCCAAAAAGGATTATGTGTTTATGAAACACATGTGACCGAAATTAGATTATATTCCAGTTCTAAATATGCATCTGATTAGCCTATGTGAAATTACACATGTTTTGTATTTTAAAGAGAACCAGTTCTAAGGAAGAATAATTAGCTTTTGGGGTTAAAAGCATTTCTTTAAATGAAATTTGAATTAGAGATTAGACTGTACAGAAATCGAAATCTATACACTAATACACACTACATACACAAAGTCACGCAATGCTGACGTTGTTAACATTAACCATTTGAGAGCCAAGTATAATGATAATAATAATTTGCATGGTTTGATGTGATATGAGCTAAGCGATCGTTAGATTTAATCACCATTGGAAGCATGATTTATTGTAATTTTCCTGCTTTTTTCCTCAGATGGTCAGAAGCAAAAGTGGCAGATGTGTTACTTCAGACACAATATCTGGTGAAATGTTTTATTTGGGTCATACTTCCATAGATGTAGGCTAGAATCTGCGATTCCTAAGTACAGGATCCGCCCCCGTGCAGTGACTGACAGTGATATATTCACCTCAAAACATTAAATTCATCCGTGCTAAGGAGCCATGCCACCGCACAAGCCACCTAAAGAAAATAATTCTGTAAATAACTGCAATTGCAGGTTTAAAACAGAGATGGCGACAAAGAGGCCAAACGTATGGACTGCACCTTTAAATATTTGAGCATTTCTTATTATTCATTCTACATTATGAATAATGTACATTTATTATTTTATTTTTTTTCATTGGTAGTTCAAACACAATCTTACCTTGCAGTTATTTCACACAAATCCTTGGGTGTAAACCCTGATCTATATGATATGAGTGCCAAATAATGTATTTACATAATGTATATATATACATTATGTAAATACATTATTTGGCACTATATGTATATATATATATATATATACTGCCATTTTCTTTTTTATATATATATAACAGATTTTTTATGTAACATATAAGCAACCCTCACCTAACTTTCAAGTGCAAAAATGGAGAGTCAACAACTATCAGATACTTATCAAAACACTTATCTGACCCCTAACAATGGCAACAACGAAGGCTCCACTGTTGATGTTGCAATCGTTTTTAATTAAATACTAATTAATATATAAATTAGCTGACACTTCTATCTAAATCACCTTACAGTATAATTAATAAGTCCCTCTGGAATAACCTGGAGTTAAGTGTCTTATTCAAGGTCATAAATCTGATCCACTTCACATCATATTCAAGGCACTCGCAAACTCAGGCAAATCCACTGACAAATGGGAGTGCACAACATGCATCAGACGCTACAGGCACCCTAGAGACTCTGGGTTTCTACCTGCACAGGGCCAGTAAAAGCTCTACCTTACTTAACCCTGATAAGGCATCTTTACAGCAGTCAGTCCCTGTACAGATAGACAACACATGGGCCTTTATGGGAAAGATTCACAACTGCGCTCTTCCACTCTTTAATACAGACGTAATGTCTTTATGTGTATTTATGTAATACATACTTAAAAACACTCTAGTGTGCTTACACTGTATCAGCTCTACCCTTGTGAAAAAGCCCCTTCCAGCTGAGGTCTGTGTTTGTGTGGCTGACCAGACGGTCAAAGCAGGTCAGAAGAGGAAGCTGATGTGAGAGAAAGGGACAGAGACAGAGTTCGAGTCATGATATGGCCCATGGGTGATATTTTGAGAGACAGGGTAAAATGTATAGAGCTGTTCATCATGCACAGAAACACAGATGAGAATAGAAAGACGACGTGGTCCGCTGAGCCCCTCTCTCATGTTCTCGGGTTAATAATGCATCCATTAGCTGCAGGAGAGCTGGGTGAGACTGATAATACAGATGTTAAAAATCAGTGTAATTGCTTTTTGCTGGCAGGAGCAGCATCATCTTCGCCTAGTGCCTTCAACGAGGACACTGACCAATCAGAAACCTCCATCACACATTATGAACGGTCACAAACAGTTCACAATTAAAGAATAGGGCACTGCTTTAATAATAATCTCAATATGATACAGTATTTTCTGAATATGAAGTAAACGGGTCTGCGGAAAAAAGATGAATATAAAATCTGCTCATACCTTTGGGTAAAATATTAATAATAATAAAATAATAAACTGAATATTATTGGGGGTTTTGACTCAAAGCTATAAGCAGATTTTCATTTATTTATTATTTTGTCCATTTTTTCTTTTCACTTGAAAATAAGAGAACAACAGGGTTGGAGACCCCTGTTAAAGGCATTTGTTGATACAGCATTTTTCTACTAAATGCCCAAAATGGCTGAATTTGGGTATCGTTTGGTTCAGTATGCCACACAGAATTTAATAAGATCAATCTTATGATTTTTGGCCAAACTGGTCAGAATTTATAATCAGTAAAGTACATTTTTTTATATCTTTTAACCAGTAGATTATGCTGTGCCGAAACTACACGTTCCCTCCGGTCATGCTTGTTATAACACATACCAAGTTTGGTCAGAATCCGTTAAAGCATTGTGAAGATACAGCCTCATGTCTATTTTTGAGCGAATTTTGTCAAATACGTTAACGCGCTTTATAAGAACAATTTGGTTTATCAGAAATCTTTTGAGAATTTTTTTGCCAGCATTGTCAGAAGATGATCTGAAGCAATTTTGGTGAAAATCAGAAGAACCATCTAGGACAAGTTCGAAAAAAATACGATTTTCTGCTAAATTCAAAAGTGCAAAAAATATTGACCTGTAGAAATTCAAATTGTGTTATGCATTCGACTTGGCATAAGCAAAGGAAGAAGAACAAAGATGTTTAATTCTAGACCTTAAGGTTCAAAATGTATTAGCTGGAAAATGGGCCTATCTGTGTGCCACATTTTATTACTTTCACGCAAGCGGTTCTATGTGCTGCATATAGACACCCGAAGAAAAAGAAACAATCAAATACCTTTGGTGCTCGGCCCCTAAAAATGGAACTGCGAACTGAGAAAAAATATGTCGGTTTACATCTTGACTTTATGTGCTTATTTTTAGCAATTTAAATTAGAGTAAAATTTGATAATTTTTATATAATCCATTCATGTTTAAGTCATTCTGGTTAAGAACCACTGCTTTGAGATGCTTTGGAAAAGCAACTACTAACTAACATACACGAGACCATCAATGTCCATCAAATTCAAACCAAGTACATTATCGCTAATTAGCACAACCCTCTCAGCGGTTTCTATTATCTTTTCTCCATTTCTCTCTCTCTCTCTGTCTCTTTCTTTAACATCATCCTCCTCTTTCATCCTTTATCTTTCCCAATCATGCATTTCTTTTCTTCGTGGAGCACTAATTAAAGGCGAGATATTGGACATGGGCCTGTGCGCTTGCTAATACAACAGGATGAGAGGAGCTGGCAGACCGGCCATTTAAAAAAATCAAGAGTGACCACAGTACTGAAGAAATTAGGTAACACTGGGGGGAGGACGAAGATGAGAACACTCAGAATGTTGAGGCTATAAAGCTCTGCCCTCCACAAGAGCAATTATCCGTAGCTCACGGGTCGACCCAGCCATCAGTCCTCCCAACAAATGAAATGGACTTTTCTTCCCCATCCTTTAGCCATCTATCTGCCTCCTTCTTACTTTCGGTCCATTTTCACAAAGATGCTTGTTGATTTAAGCCAAATTGATCCCTCCTGGGTTTCAACGCTTGATCAATCTGTTTAAAGTCCACCGGGATTGACGAGTGAATGTTTATTAGACACCTCCCCCTTGCTTTTCCTCCCCATCCCCCCAAATCCCCCCATTATTCATAGGGAATCTCAGAAGTGTAGCACTGATCTGTAATGAGGCAGCATATGGATGAAGCATGTGATCTATACAGTCTTATTGATTAGAATGTGAAAAGCATCGGCAAGCTGTAATCTGGATCTTCAGGTTCCGCCTTAACTGTATCATTTTAAACAGATCACACAAGAGGTTTCAATTCATTCATATTTATAAGTGGTGTCTTTTAAGGATTATTTTTAGAGTTAGGAATTGGAGAAAAAATCTAACCTAAAATATTACATTCGACCTGTATTTTTTGTGCTACCAACATTGTTGGGGTGTAGGTTTACTTATCTAAGTAATCAGATTTACAGTTTTAAAAAGGCCGGAGATAATATGATTAAAAACGTATTTACAAAGAAGGAAGGAACACAATATACTATAATAGAGACTTGAAAGGCTCATTTAAATTCAACCAGTAAGCAACCACCCAGCAACTCCTTGGCTAAAATTCCCTACCATGTCACCAACAATAGCCCCAAAAGGCAACTCCCAAACAATCCCCCAGAACATCCCATCAACAACCTAGCATTGCCCTAGAAACCACCTAAAACACCAAAGCAACCACTTATCAACACCCTAGTAGAAACAAACCAGAACATACTAGAATCCACATGGCAATGTTTTAGGAACCAACAAGAACACACCAGAAACCACATAACAATGTTAAAGAACCAGCAAGGACATCCTGGGCCCTGTTTACACCTGATCTTAAGATGCATTTATGTTGATCCAATCTAGAGTTGCAAAGGGGTGGAATAATTCCAGGATCATTCAGGAAAGTTTCCAGGACGTTTCTGGAAATTCCCTGCCCCTTTGCAACCCTAATCCAATCACAATGATAAATACAGGTGTAAAGGGGGTCTGAAAAGTTTTGAGCTTGTCCACTTTTAACCACTTCAAGAGGCAGTCAAAAATTCGACCAGATTGGTTTCATAGTGAAAATTCTCATGTGGCCAAATGTATTTGACAAGCCTCTAAAGACCGCCTCCTCTCCACCTAACCTAATACATTAACATTGAAGCACACTAGCCAGATGGGAGTTCAAGTCTGCCACCTGAAATCATCAGTTTAAAATAAAACATTTAAAAAAACACAATTTTCTCTTACCAGTCCTGATTCTAACACAAACCCACAAAGTTCAGCATAGTTTTGAGGCTATCAGAGAAGAAAAGAAAGCTGCTGCTCTCCGTATCATTTTCCATTGTCTCCTTTAGTGTTCTTAAGTAAAATTGTGAAAGCTTATTTGTCAATATTAAATAAAAAAAATCAGAAATAGCCCACACATACCCCTGACCATAGATCCTCCTGTAAAGTGGACAAAAGATGGATTAAAACAGCAGGTATAAACATCTCCCTTGTCTACTTATGATCCGATCGACCAAAACACATTTTACCCCATGATTTACCCACCCTCAAGCCATCCTAGGTGATTTTGAAGCCCAAAAAAGTTGGGTTAATAAAAAGAAGCTAGAGATTATGGTTTATAAAGCTTTAAATAAGGATATTTTTCTTACACAAATGCATTGAATCACTTCAGAAGGCCTTTATTAACCCCCTGGAGCCATGTGGAGTACTTTTATGATGGATGGACACACTTTATTTTGCTTCAAAATCTCAACCACCATTCACTGCCATTATAAAAGCTTGGAACATAGCAATATAGCAACATTCTAGAAACCACATATAAACTTCCTGACAACTACATAGAACACTCAACCACCCAGAAAGAAAGAGAATCCTAAAGAAAAGTTTGAAGGATTGTTTATCGAAATAGTCTGATTTTGGACCAAATTATAATTATCCAGCAAGATTACAATTTTTCAAAGGGTCATTCTAAAAGGATTCTTATTTGACTCCATGAGAGATTCTGGTTCCAAATTCTGATGGAAATTCTGTCAATCCTGTACACATTCCTTTGTTATTTTTGACTAGAGTGGGTGTGAATGCACCTGACGACGAACTGTCTAACCAGATCAAAGTCAGACACAAAAATATCCACCAATGCCAGCTGTGCAAGTATGTACAACAAATATTAAACCTATGATGCACGGAGAGTGACGTCTTTTCATTGAAAATCTTTTATCATATAAATGGATCACTGCAAGAAAAAAGCAGGCAAATCTTTTTTACTTTCTCTTCCCCTGATGTCAGCACAGATGCAGTGTGAACTTCTATGATACCGTAAGAGGATATTAAGACCAACAGGTCAACAGAACGAGAATTAAACCCCAAACATACACACAGCAGCACAAAAACATAATGAAACGCACACAAACAGATCAAACATGCTATATTCTACAAAAATACAAACACACAAAATCCATTTGAGCAAAACTCTTTGTCTGCTTCTAAAAGATGTGATACAAAAGGATGAGGGATAAAGGGATGGATGGATGGTTTAAGGTGGATACAATGCCTGTGAGGACACAAGGATGCTGGCCTAAACACACACACACACACACACACACACATTCCACGCCATTTGAGGCAGGATCACATTTCAAAAGCTCTCCAGAGCCTACTTTTGGGCAGGACACCAAATGGCTATTAATAGCCCCTCCTTAACAAACATGTGAGAGAAAGCTAATAAAGACCATGTTTATGTGGCTAAAGAAAACGGTAGCTTCCTGTCATTTCATCTCCTTTTCTTCTTTTATTCATTCGCTCATGTGAGAATCAGTTCACTGGGATGTAACTTTGGTCATGTGGTTGAGGCGAGTTTCATTTAATCTGACCAACAATGGTTTGAGTACAAACAAGATCAAGAGGCTTTAGGACAAAAGCTCCTAGAGGAACAGATTTTGGAGCATTGTTAAAAGAATGTTCAGGGTTCAATAATAGTTAATCTCTGTTAGCAGCATCTGTGACATACTGTTCATGACCACAGACAAAATGTAGACTTTTTTTAAACAATTTCACTTACAAGTCTATAGGACAAGGCAATAATATTGTATAAACATAAAATACAAACTGTTTTGAATGCAAATTTTCTAAATGATAAAATGAGACCAGTAAGGTGAAATTGGTTTCTAACTTTTTTTATTCAAAATTGATGGTAATTCAAAACATTGCCAAAATGAATTACTGTAGCACTTTGCAATGGCGTGTTTGACTGAGTCAGCATCTGTTGTGTATGGACGCTTGTTTCCACTTGTAAATAGAAAAAAGCTCACTGCGACTTTTTATTTCAAAATTCTGACATTTGTTTCACACAATTCAGATTTTTTTAAGTCAGAATTACGTACTAAAAATGTGAAAATTAACTTACGGTTAAATGTTGTTATTCTGCTAAATTGTATTTTATTTTCAGTATTTCGGTAAAAATTATTTTGGTGCATCAGTATCCAGTCTTTCAATGAACAGTATTAAAAGCAGTCCCACTGTTACTTATAATATTACTTATAAAACTTATATTACTTATAATATTATGAAAACATCCCACTGTTAAAATTATGATTTAAACAACTTTATATCTAAAATAACATGCATGACAGAATTCAAATATGCATTATAACACAAATATAGCACAAGCTTCCCATTCCTGCTTTGACAGCTTTTTTAGCTGCTTTCATATAGACTTTCCATTATAAGTGTATTCAGTTTTTGTGTTTCATAAACTGATGGAAAAAGTCAAAATAATTCTAAAATATGATGGAAAAGCTGTTCTTCTCTCGGCGAAGGATAAATGAATAAATGTAAATATGAAATTTATGCTTGCTTTATTTATTTATTTTTTAATTCTTTATTTTTGGGAAGTGAAATATGACACACAACATGTATTTCCATTAAAAAAGTAGCACAAACTTCTGCAAGGCGACTGATGCGAAACGGTCGAAATTAATGAAATGCATTATTTGTGTTCTCAAATGACAGACAGAATTAAAGCAAATGTCTACCAGTCACAGAAAAAACAGTCAGTGGTGTTGACAGCCTGGTCAAGCATGGAATCGCTTCTGCTGATAACTGCCAAACACACATTGAGACAAAATATACACTCCCTTCACCCACTGCATGTCAATCTGAGCGAAACGGGCCATGATTTACTCTCTTTTCATCACTACTGCTCGCTCTCTCTCTCTTTCTATTTTTTGTTCAGCCATTGTGAGTGTGGTTAGCATCCGTGAGCAGAGCTAGTGGGTCTAGCATTTCTAATCCATCTGTATGCATGAATGAATGAGTGACACGCATGTGTCCATGCACTTAATGCATTGGTGTTCCCTTAGGTAGCAGGAAAACAGCCCAGTCTTTCGTGCTGCATGCTGGGATTGGTTCAGAGCTGTCGGGTGTGTGTGAAACAGGGTGAGAGGGGGTTAACCCAACATCTGTGCCTCTCCAGATATGACGAAGCTTTATATGAGCAGTGACACAAACATGCTTTATGTTAATCAGAATCCAGTGTTATTCTGGAAATATTTTCATTACAGCCAAGCAATAACTGTATTGTAACCAGAAAATGATATGGCAATAGAAGATATTAAAGCAAACAATCAGTTCTCTGAAGTGTAATTTAGTTGTTTAATAAAACGGCTTGAAAGCAAATATGAGGTTCCTCTAAATAAACCTCTTGTGTACTCACATATCAGGCTTTCTCTTAGGATGGCTGAGAAAATGTGCTTAAACATTGATAATTATTTGTTCATAGAATATAACATTAATTAAAACAAGCCATCCTAATTGTGTAAAAAAACATGTTTGAATAAACACAATTATCTAACATTGCTTGAGGGAGACTTTAAGATTTGTTTGCAAAAGCATGTTTTTGCTCAAAGCGAACACAACATAATTCTATATAAAGGACAGCCTATTCTGGGTACAAACTGTTATTTTAAAGGAATACTTCAAAACAAAATTATCTGAACATGTACTCACGCTCAGGCCATCCAAGATATAGATGAGTTTGTTTCTTCATCAGAACAGATTTTAAGTAATATAGCATTCCATCACTTAGTCACCAATGGATCCTCTTCAGTGAATGGGTGCCGTCAGAATGAGAGTCCAAACAGCTGATAAAAACATCACAATAATCAGAACCATTCCAGTCTATCAATTAATGTCTTGTGTAACAAATCCATTATTCAGATGTTTTTAACTTCAAACTGTTGCTTCTAGTTAAAATATCCTTCATCACATGTATATTGAATATTGCTTTCTCCAGTCTCATCTGAATCAGTAGAGAAATACACACCGAATCATCACTTAAATGCAAAAACAGTCCTAAACAAATATGTTGGATTTTGATATGACAGAACAACAGAGGATTGACTTTTTCACTGGAGGAAGCATTATTATGGATTATGAATTAGTTTGGCCAGAAGCAATGGTTTACATTTAAAATGTATTAATGGTGGATTTGTTTCTTACAAACATGCATCTTCTCACTTTACAAGATATTACTGATGGACTGGAGTGGTGTGGATTATTTGTGGATTATTGTGATGTTTTTATCAGCTGTTTGGACTCTCATTCTGACGGCACCCATTCACTACAGAGGATCCATTGGTGAGCAAGTGATGTAATGCTACATTCTCCAAATCTGTTCTGATGAAGAAACAATCTCATCTTGGATGGCCAAAGAATGAGCACATTTTAAGCAAATTTTCATTTTTGGATAAACTATTATTTTAAGTTACTGAATCTACACTATCACACATGTGAAATGAGAAAGAATTAGGAAAAGACGTGATAAGAAGAAGCCTGGATAAAGTGAGGCAAGGTCTTGCTGTCCGTTTCAGCACCACGCTGAGCGCTGCAGGTATTCTATGATTACATATAATTGCCTGGGGCCAAGGGAAAACATATATTACTTACGATTACATAAAAGCCCTTGAGATCCCTGTAAGCATGTGTGTTAATGTTTTCATTCATCATGTAGTATGTCAGGTAGACTTTTATGTTTAGGTCCAGCTAAACCATTAACTCTAGCTGAGATTCCCTTCAGCGGGTTGAGCGCAATGTCAACATGATGGGCAAAAATACATAAAAAAATTCAATAACAATGTGAGTGTGGCTGTACCATTTACCAACTTTCAGACCAAAACATGCACATGGCATTCAGCAGAACATAAATAGCATCACAGGATGCAGCAAAAAGTAAATAGTAAAATAATGGTCTTATAGTAGTACACTATAGTAAAACAATAGTCTAAAGAATAGTGTATAAAAATACTGTATAAAAAATAGCCAAATTCAAAAAGTTTTTAACCACTTTGAATTGAATTATTGATTAAAAACCTAAGTTAAATATTCTAGCAAATGGCAGAAAACATTCTTAAATAAAAAAAGTTAAATTGGATGTAGACAATGATGTTAACAATATATTTAATACTATAAAGAATTAGCATAAGAAGAAATTCGTATATAGTAGCCTAGTGTAAAAAACCGTAAACAGTGTAAATAGTTAATTTATAGCTATTAGTAGACAAAAATATTGCTCTTCAGTCCAGTATAGTATAGTACAGTACACAGCAGAAGTCACAAGTATTATCTGCTGCATTGCATGCCAACGTGTAAATAAACGGGACATCGTTCGCATGTGACTGCACTGTGAATCACAGAAAAACTGGTTTAACATTGAGCTTACCGTCTACAGCCATCGTCGGTACAAACGCGTATCTCTCCGTGATGGCTTTAGTAGATGTCTGCCATGGTCACGGGTGTCCGGTCCGGTAGAAGAGAGAGCCGGTGCTCCTGAACAAGATCTGCTGTGGAGCTGGAGAAAGGAGCGCAAGCGTCCACATATAAACCCGAGAGAGGGACAGTCACTCGGCTCTCAAAGCCTCGGGCAAGTTTAAACTCCTCCCTCTGCTTTCTCACCTTAGTGCTGCTGAACGCGATTCACTGATTACACAAGGGGCTCTGGAGATGAATGACAGTATGAAGCCAGTGCAATAAAACACACCTGTCATTTACACAACATCTACACCAGCGCGCGCGAGGGAGAGTGGAACATATGGGAAGAGCGCGTGAGAACATCTGACAACATAAATGTTTGTTGACACTTAGGGAAAACACCTTTACAAGGCTATCTGCTTGTATCAACTTATACTAACACATATTACTTAAAACTACACTATCCCTACTGAAAAAACAATAGAACCCTGCCCAAAAACACTATAGAAAATGTAATAGATTTAATGGTTTTATTGGGAATTGTATTGTTTTAATGGAAACTATAATGGTTTCTACTGGTATGTGATGGATTCTATTGGTGGGATGTTACATCCAATTGGAAAAATGCCCAAAACACATAACAAAAAGGAATTTTGTAATGGTTTTACTGGAAAAAAGCAGGGATGTAACTTTTGATAAAAAAAACAGTTAGCCTTTATGAGCGTACAAAAATAAATAAATAAATGAATAAATAAAATGAATCCATCCTCCATTGTCTTCACCCAAATACACTAAATAATGCACATTTTTAACGACATTTTAGAGCTGTTGGGACAGATTTAGCCGGAAATTGCACACTACGTCACACGTCCACGTGTACAGAAAATACAGTAAAAGGTAAAGCTTAAATTTTCTCACAACAAATGAGAAAAAATTTACGAATAACATTTATCCAAACAGAGTAGCGGAGCCAAAACAACGTCCTTCCACAAGATACATGCAGTTGTATTTTTCTGACCACTAGAAGCCCAAAAGTTACAAAGTGCCGCGTTAGGGCCAGATTTATCGTACTAAACAGGACACATTAGCATGAGGCCGCAATCCTCTAAATGCAAATAGATAGTTTGGCGGGTGATCTATCTAACAAAACTGAAAATGACTTAACCAGTGTATTTCCACACTAACTGTAATTTTATACATTACACTTGACAAAATGATCTGTGAAGTATTTTGTTTATAACAGGATGTAATACTATAGATCACTCAAAAATGCTAATTCTGTGATCATTTACTCACCGTCATGTTGTTCTAATGCTGTATGAATTTCTTATAGAACACAAAAGTAATATCAGCAGAAGAATGTCCTTTTGTGTTTACATTTTCTTGTATAGGCCTACTTTAGTTAAAGGGGTCATAACATAAGAAATCAAATTTGCCTTGATCTTTTGGCAGCTCCTTTTGGATCTGAGGTGCAATGTGACATCACAAGGGCACAAATATTTGCATAGACACCGCCTCCAGAGCAAGACATAGACAAATAGTCTCCTCACCAATGGCCCTGCCCAATGCCGTTCAGTCGCTTAACGTCTGACTTGATCACGCTGTGTTGCGTCAAAAGCAAATTGAAATTACAATAACTACCGCTATCTTGTCTACACTGGATACAGTATACAATATGTGCGTTCGCTTTCGGACACAGTCCGCACGTTGAGTCTGTCGTCAGGACAAATGGAGTGAAAGAACGTTTGCTTTGACGCGTTTGGATTAAACAGCGTGTTCGTGTCTTTGTACAGATATCCGAAAGATCCCAGTGTAAGGAACAAGTGGATAGTTTATTTTGTAATGGCACACTGGATGGTGTCAGAGGATTGATCAGAGCATTGTGTTTCGTAAACGAGGAACGGTGTCATGGAGAGGTAAAAAAGAAACATTTGTTGAAAGATGATCTGACTGCAGTGCATCACAAACTGTAGGTAAATACACATATAGTTTAAATAAACTATATACATTTTCTCTGGATTTTTAATGCCATATTTTTATTTTTGGGTCAGGTTGAATTGAAACAATACAGGAAAAACAAGTCCCTTAAACAGTTTAAAACAATGAGAAGTGCTGACTCCACTTAAAGCTTTACAACTGGTCCACAACAAGACTTTCTTCTGGGTCACAGCACACTCTTGTGCACTCTGACTCCCTCCATTCATGCAGTTGCACTAGGATAAGTGCCATATCTGGTCTTTAGAAAATGTAGAAAAAGCCTGTTAAGTGCTACCGTCACGCCGAGTATCTGAGGCGAGTGTGTAGTGAAGAACATCAGTGCATCAGAGAGCTCTTCAATGGCCCGTTCTACAAAGAAAGCTTCCTGCGTTTCCCTCCTGTTTTGACAATCAACAGAACGGTGCCCTGGAGATGCTACTGCACCACATGCCAGAGAACACGTCTGCTTAAATGAGCTGTATTCAGCTACTGTCATAATTAACAATGATTGCATTCAAAATATGTGAAGTCACCAGAAGAGATGAGAAGGCGTTTGGTGAAGTGGGTTGCTGAAGTTTAAAGAGGTGTGGGAGAGAGTCTCTGTAAAGTTAACATGTAACACGCAGTGATAACAAAGCAGCTGCTCATCGGTGCAGCCACAGCTTCTGTTCGCGTCACAAGACTGGTGTTATTGATGTTGTACAGATTAGCATGAAAGTTTTAAGCATTTTGTCTGATGTTACTAATCTTGTTGAATTTAAGCAAAACCAAGTTTTTCGAATGTTTAATTGTAGAGTTCAGCAAACATCACAGTTATCGCTTTATACTTCAACAATAGCCTGTGGATTTGAGGAAACCAACTCTAAATATAACTAAACATAACATTACGTGACTTAAAGACTATTTTGTAAGTGACTACATTAAATGTGGGGGCAGGAAGGGATTCAATAGAATTGCACTGAACAGACCAGAATATATCATAGTGACTTGGGCCTGAAAGTAACCACCTAGCAACCACTCAGTACACCCTAGCAACCGCATACTGCACAGTAGCAGGGTTGACTTTGGTCAGAGTAGCAACATATTTTTGACAGGAATAAAAATGAGGCTGTGAGTGATAGAAGTGCATGAAGTCATTGATTGTACTGTTGTTTAACATACCAATTGCTCAGGGGATTAAATTCAATATAGTGATTTGAAAGTGAAAGTGAAAATGACGTCACATACGGCCAAGTATGGTGTCCCATACTCTGAATTTGTGCTCTGCATTTAACCCATCAAAGTGCACACACACAGCAGTGAACACACACACACACACAGACACAAACACACACACCGTGAACACACACCCGGAGCAATGGGCAACCAGTCATGGAGCAGTTGGAGGTTCGGTGCCTTGCTCAAGGGCACCTGGTTGTGGTACTGAGGGTGAAGAGAGTGCTGGACATTCACTCCCCCACCTACAATTCCTGCCGGCCAGAGACTCAAACTTGAAACATTTGGATTACGAGTCCGACTCTCTAACCTTTAAGCCATGACTTTCCCACAATCACAATTAATCCCACCTAACATTTAAAGTTAGGTATCTTCAATTGAGGTAACAAACAAATGGAATGAACTGAAATTTTACGTGAAATGTAAGGAAGGTTTCAAATAAATTGAAATGTAAGGTAATTAATAATTGTATTTTAGAAAATCAAAGTTTACCAAGACTAACTTTTCAAGTGAGTTTTGACCTTTGTTTAATATTTTTTAAATATAATATTCAAGTCAAATTTATACTCAATATCCAGTTGACTGACCCTTCAAAGGGAGCTTGATTGACAGGCGATCTGACCAATCACAACACCTAATCTTGAAATGACACGCTATAGCGATCTGTCATGACACATTAATGGCATGACACATGCCATTAAAATGATATTTGTTTGAATTTCTTTAACAAAATGACAAAAATTTGTTTTATACCAGAAGTAACCTGCTCAAATTTGGACATTTAAAAAAAAATTAAAACAATAAATACCATAAATGTCTTGATAGATCACCGTAGCACTTCAGTTCAAGCGGCACGGGAACCGATACAAGTTATTGTGTGAAATAAACATGAATGAACATCTGAAGATACAGTATCTTGTTTCAGCCGCGGAAAGACGTCAATGCACACCATTTTTCAAGTTCAAGTCCACCGACATTAATCCGCTCTCCCGTCTGGTTTGTTTGTTGGACAAAATGGTAGATTTGGCATTATGATTGGTCAGATCGATCAAACGCCTAGATTCAAGTCAAAATTATCCCTAATGAACTGGAAGGGAGCCAATTCTTCCATTCTGATTTTACACAGCCCTGACCCTAGCAACCACTCAAAACACCTTAGCAACTACCAGAACTCTAGTTGTGCACAATTCGCATCTTCTTAAAAAGTTTAAATGTCAAGAAAAAAATGTATGTATGTAGCAATATTATGGTACCAAGCTACCAAATGTACTTTCCCAAAGCTGGTAAATCTGAAGAGATGGTTTGCTCTTCTTCCTTTTCTCATGTATTGAGCATTAACACTGATGGCCTCAAGACCCAAACAGCAATTGCAGTGTTCACTGACCCCTGGCAGAGAGGCTGCGTTTCCAGTGTGCCATTAGTACTTTCATTACCGCATCCTTCAAACAGGCTGCAAAGCTGAGAGAGACAAGTTTTTGGATCCTGCCGATTAGATTGAAAGTCTGTGTTTATGGAACGACCCACAGATGGTGTTTTGTGTCCAAACAGTGATGGACAGTGCTGGTGTAATTAAACGACTGTAGACCAATGCCCCCCTAGTACAGGCACCGGTTTCTCCGAAGCAAGCTTTTAGCGGGCACGGTTCCCCACAATGCCCAGCCTCAGACAGGAAAACAGGATCGATCACGGATCTGGTGGTCAGACAGACCCACCACAGAGCTCCTTGTCTATTTAACGGAAGAACAGAGTGTGTTCAGACTAGCTGCCAATCGCAGCCTAATAACAGGCTGATATGCATCCCATATCACTGGACTAATTAAAGATGTATTCTGCTGTGTTCTCTCATATAGTCTTGGTTGGTGACAGGGCCAAGCATTGCCTGGGAAACAGGGTTCCACAAAAGAGTAAAGTTTGTGGGTCGAACATACTGGGGCTCTTGATTTTCATACTATAATGGTGTCATGGTGTTGGCATTTTGAATGGCTGGCATGGAAATGCAATGTCACTCCAGGGATGCTCCAAATCCGAGCTTGCAGCCAAAATCCAAAAGTGAAGAACCTGAAAACATCTTTGCAAACAGGGCTTAAAACACGTGCAGTTGTCCGGCTGCTAAACTTGGATTCAGTTGGTTTTCTAATGCAAAAAGAAGAAATAAACCATCAGAGATTGTACATTATAGTGGTTTTAAACCACTAAGAAAAATCTGTAGTTTGGTAAAATCAGTGTAATGTACAAGTTAATTATTAAACACATCAAGATAAGGCTGCAAACTGTTGCCAAGCAGCATAAAAACTTCAGTTTGACTGATTATTCACAACGTGGCTCATCAAAATTTGCCAGATCCTACCAACAACTACAAGAAGGTGTAAGAATTAATAATTTGTCAGTTAAACATTTAATTCACTGACAACAAACAAGATGCAAAGAATAAATTACATTGAATTTGCAAATAAGGAAGTAGATTTTAAATAAATTGAAAATCTGTCTAAAGAGAATGTTGGTATAATGTGTTTTGAACAATATTTCAAAAAAAGTAAAAAGGAAACAGATTATACTGTACATAGATGACAGATGAGCAGAATGGTTCGGTAGATAAATTATGGATAGATAGATAGATGGATGGATGGATGGATGGATTCCAGTTCAAAGTCCAGCTCAACTTCCTGTGGCCTGTTGATCGGGACAAACAACAGTTGATTGGCTTTGTTTTGAAATATTTTTTTTGGGTGGAGAAAACATTAACAAAATAACTGGCAATATTGTTTGAATCGTAAGTTACTCAATTGTAACTTCTTGTTTATTGAACTGCTGTAGAGAAATTATTTTACATTCACAAAGATGCTGTTAGTCTAAATATCAACATTCTGTCTGTGGCCAAATCATGGCTGCGCAGATATTCAGATCAATAGCACTCTTCCTCATGTGATATTTCTGAAATACATGTGGATTTGTGCAGAGATCAGGCATCTCCTCATGAATGGAAAGTCATGTTTGTCAATGTGTGCGTTTGTTCAGTGATAGGGCCTCAAAGGTCTTTTCCATTCCACTCACATCAAAAACCCGGCCTGTCTCATCCAAATCAGACGCTGTTGAAGCAAACATGTGCATTCAGAGTAGAATCTCTGTTTATCTGACATGACCATTTTAGAGAACACAGCATGGGCAAGTGTGTTGCTTCTTGGGAAAGTCTCTCATTCCGTCTCTCCCTCCCCCTCTTTTTACACTCATCTCTCTCTCTCTCTGTGTAATCTCTGTACAATTTATCTGTATCTCCTCTAGTCTCTGAGGCACAGATTAAATGATAAAGGATCCATACATTTTTCCCATAAGGCCAACCTGCCTCTGCTTCCCCCAGTCAAGCTGGAAATACACCCTACATACACTCGTGACGAATACAGCTTCAGAAGAGCATACAGTCTGTTGATGGATATCCCCCCCGCTGACAGCCGGAGAGAGTGTTGACTCACTTGGAATTATCCTTCACGAGAGGTCGGATCCACAAGTTTACATCCTGAAGGTTCTAATCTGGAATGCAAACAGAGAGAATGCACTTTCAAACAAGCTTTAATATATGCAGTGGTTGTCTTGATAAGTTCATGGCCAGTGCAACTTACACTAAATGTGCTTTTTAGAATATATTTAATTTAATAATTTAAATTATTAATATGCACAAATAAAAAAAATATTAAATTAAAGTTGTGTTTGTGTTTTTTGTTGAGTTATGATGTTTGTTGAGTGTATATCATCTCATAGAAAACATCCCCTTCACCCTTAACTCTTTACAGCAGGTGTCAAACTTAGGGTGTAGTCAGGG
Organism: Oxygymnocypris stewartii; assembly: GCA_003573665.1. Lineage (NCBI taxonomy): Eukaryota > Metazoa > Chordata > Actinopteri > Cypriniformes > Cyprinidae > Oxygymnocypris > Oxygymnocypris stewartii. The sequence goes on from QVTF01020812.1 coordinate 3,264,453, forward strand.
CACTGATCAGGGAATTTTAAGTGCTGTCTCAATCACGAAATCCTTCCAGTGCACTGGAACATTCGCTCCCTGAGAAATCCTACAATGCACCGCAAAAACTAGCTAGCATCAGTGCTCACTAAGCTCCCTTATCAAAAATAATGTCCCATTTCTGAAGCGTGAAACATAAGCTACACGAGTCAACTCAATCTATAATGACAAGCGATAGAAGATTTGATAAGACAAACTATTTTTTTATATAGTTCAACATAAACATCAACATAAACACACATCAATAGACAGGAAATGAACACATCTAATTAACATTTATAATTAACATTCGGCTGAAATGTTGTAAAAACATGTGACAGAACGATGTGTATAAAGCAACGGTTTACTTGATTATCCATACTTGAAAATACTTCAAATTAATCAATTATGATCCATCAGGCTTTTGGGGAAAGTTTATTTGTTCATCTCTCAAACGTCAATGTATTGCATTGCATTATATGTTTTGAAACTACGGAGCTTTAATCATAAAACTGAGAATTTAAATATCATCCATAAGACATTATTGGGAGCTAAAAGGTGATAATTGATATTAGGCTAATATGCATGCCGTTTAAGTAAGTTGTCTGTTATACTGTTAAAATCTTTTCTAAAACTTCTATCAGAATTTAATCTTTCTTTTTGGCCATATAAATACATTTGCATTATGGATGTGCAGTGACAAATCTGAAGCAACTTGTAATGCTATCATGTCAATATGAACAAAATCTCTGAGGAATGTTTTGAATATAAAGTATGCCAAGAAGGCAAAAGGAGGTATTACATAATAAAGTGGACAGTGAGTAAGATAAAATGTTAGGCTTTACAGGGTTAAAATGATGCTTGCCTTGTTAATCAGTACTATTACAAATACTCCAAAGAATGAAAAAACTAAAGAAAAAAAAACACTCCCAGTAGTTCACATATTATAGTCTGATGTGCTTTCCATGATTTCATATCTTTGCAATCTTTCTCTTTTCTTTTTTTCTGTGGTCCAGTTCTCTCTAATCTCTGTCATTTCCAAGGCCTGGTTACAGCCACTGTTTTTGCGCATCTGTCAAACACTATCTGATAAAAGCAAAGAACCTTCCCACCAAGATAGGAGCAGGAAATAAGACGAAGGGCTCCATGCATGGTTGAGAAGATCTATCACTTCAGAAATAATTTTCAGAGGCTCCTCAAGGCATTACTCCCTGAAACTGCGTTTGTCAATAGACTAATGTGATAGCCTCTGTGCTTCTCACCCATCCAAATTAGACGAGGACTTGATAGAAAACACGAAAGGGATCAGAATAAAACTCAGTTTCAAACTTAAAATCGATATCATTCTGAAGTCTGTTTACAAGAAATGAAAGAAGCCATTAATCTTTGAATTGATCCATTATGTAACCTATCATTCATTAATGCATTGAATGCTCAGTGGGAACCAAGTCTTGTGTGTCACGCCACATTCAAACTACTATCTCACCCGCACATAAACCTGCCATGGCCTTTTTTTTACCTGTTTTACTCTTCCTCTCACTGTCACTTCACATATTGAATTTGCTCTTTCCTGTCTGTCTGCTGAAATGTGCTTCCTTACTTTTCTGACATCAGTCTTTTTAGTTTTTGTCTGGATGCACACGCTGTTTCGGGATCAATGCTTGCTGTTGCCCCCTTAAATGTCTCAAGACTATTTCATTTTCCCAGGAGTTTGTGCCAGTGATAAAGACAGCTTGTCGTTCGGCTGGCACGCTTGTTGGTTGCCCAAGGCCTTGCCATTATTAGAACAATGTCACCAGTGTTTACAGTTGCCTTCAGAGCACTCAGCTTTGCCAGACTGACCTCAGTGCTGTCTTCATAAAATTAAATGTTATTTATAAACCTTCAGAGACGTTATGACCTTTTCCTCATTTAATTTTAAATGATTTGTCAAACTACTTTTCAGAGGCTGTTAACATGAGGTAGTCTTGTTTTTCAGGGAAGATAGCTACAACATTTTAGAAAATACAACATAAATCAATAAACATTTGATTACATTTTAACTGTATCCAGACTTAAAACAAGAAAAAAATACATGTAAAAAAATATATAAAATTATAAATATATAAAATAAAATGACACAAAAATCACATTTCACAATGCAAAAGCGCAAAGAATTTAGGTCTTACACCAAGTACCATACATAATATTGTGAAAAGATTCAGGGAATGCAGGAGGAATCTCAGTCTGTGTAGGGCAAGGCAGGAAACTTCAGGTGAATAGACCCTTTTAGGGCCAATGACACAATTACGTCACAGCGCTAGCTGGAGGCAAAACAAAGCGAAAAACTGAAGGCAGCCAATTCAAACCAGCGCAGATACGACAAGGAGCTTAAAATATCATCTTGTTGCGATGTTGGGTGCCAGAATTGATATAGGCTCCAATTGTAATTTTTTTTTCACTGCCAGACAAAAAAAACAACGACAGCTGTGGTTAAACATGATAAAACGAGCGGACTGGACAGAAACAATCATCAAAAACACTTGCGTTTGCAGTGCACACTTCTTATCAGAAAATGTTAAATAAAGTATTGTCTTTTGTTATTATGGGCACGTCTAAAGATTTATTATGCATCTCACTATGTTGTGTATGAAATAATGCCTTTGTGCATGTGTGTAAAACAACAAACTGATGATTTATATGCTTAATCATATGTAAGTCGCGTCTGGATTGAGAGGCATACACAGGAAGAACAATTCAGAGCTTCTTTATTTATACAAACTGAAATAAGACTTCAAATAGAAAGTTCAAAACTGCAACATAACTATAGCTCATCAAACTGAAGAGTAACATTCCTTATCTTAATACTTTTCAGGGAGATCCAGCAAGATGGTGGGAGACACAGTGTCACGGAGATCCAGAGTGGTGAGTAGAAGCGTGAGGAAAGGTATGTAACCTTGAGACCAGCTGATGAGGGACTGAGGTGAGTAGCCTGATATAGTGCCAAGGTACGTGGAATCGGGTGTTTGAATGTAGGTGGCTGGTGAATCTGTGACAGTACCCCCTTCCCTGATGGCGAGGACGACCACGCCCCCTAGGAGTGGGATGATCTGGGTGCGATTGATGGAAGTCAGAGGAGTGACGGATCCTGAACATCATCTCTGTCCACCCATGATCTTTCCTCGGAACCTTACCCCTCCGAATCCACGAGTTACCGGAGCTGGCCACTCCGCCGTCGGGAGTCTAGGATCTCTTTGACTCTGTAGTAGATGGTCTCGTTGGGGTCGACCTCGGGAAGAGGAGGTATCTCGTGCTCAGTGGAAGGAGGGAGAAGTGGATTAGTATAGGGCTTTAGTAAAGACACATGGAAGGTCGGCGAGATGCAGTAGGTTTCTGGGAGTTGGAGTTCGTATGTGATCTCATTGATTTGCCTCGTGATGGGGAAAGGACCGATATTACGGGTATTACTATATTACTTCCTGAAGGGGAGTCGGAGACAAATATCCCGAATAGATGTTGGTATGCGGGTGTTGTGGCATAACGGGCATCGGCATAGTCCTTATGTTTCCGTACTGCCCGCTGAAGATGGACACGTGCTGAGTCCCATACCCTTTCCCTCTCACGGAACCAGTAGTCAACCGCAGGGACTTCTGAAGGCTCACCAGTCCAGGGAAAGAGTAGCGGTTAAAATCTAAGCATGTACTGGAACCGTGTTAATCCTGTAGTTTCTTGTCGTAGCGAGTTCTGAGCGTACTCGGCCCAGGGAAGATACTGGGTCCAGCTGTCTTGGTGTTCGTGACAGTAGGCTCGGAGATACTGCCCGATCTCCTAGATCTTGTGTTCGGTCTGGCCATTGGTTTGAGGGTGATAACCTGGGGAAGGGCTGACAGACACTCCTAGCAGACGGAAGAAACCACGCCAGAATCTGGATATGAACTGCGGCCCTCTATACACAACGATATCTTCTGGGACACCAAAGTTTCAAAAGACATGCTGGAAGAGAGCTTCGGCTGCCTCTAAGACATAGGGTAATCCACGTAAGGGAATTTGTTTGCAGGCCTTGGAGAATCTATCCATGATGACAGATACGGTAGTGAATCCATTGGAAGGTGGAAGATCAGTTGCGAAATCGATTATGATATGGGACCAGGGTCGCCATAGAATAGGTAGGGGAACTAGTTTTCCCTAGAAAATGGAGTGGATCCATTGAGTGGATGTGATGGCGAAGACCGAACAACCTCTGACGTAGCGGGCAACATCCAGGGCCACCAGTATCTGTTCCGGAGGAGCGAGAGGATTCATTGGCTGCCTGGGTGACCAGATCCCGGAGAAGTGTGGATGGAGTCTGATCTCCCGGTGGAATGGGTTATGTCAGAGTGGCGGCAAGAATTTGATCATTCACATCCCACACAATTGGATATGCAAACACTGTGGGTGAGAGAATGGGTTCCGGATTAACAGGTGATGGATCTGGTTGGTGAAGACGGGATAGAGCGTGTGTTTTTAGGTTTTTATGACCAGGGCGGAAGGTTACAGTGAATTTGAAGCGTGTGAAGAATAAGGCCCATATGGCTTGTTGTTGATTGAGTTGCTTTGTTTCACGAAGGTATTGAAGATTCTTATGATCGATTATTACTTCAAAGGGGTGTTGAGCCCCTTCCAACCAGTGCCGCCACTCTTCAAGTGTGAGTGTGATGGCCAGTAATTCGGTTCACAATGTCATAATTTTGCTCCGCTGGGGACATCTTTCTGGAGAAGTACGCGCATGGATGTAGCACTGGGGGTTCCCTCTACCCTTGAGATAATACAGCACTGACTCCTAGAGTGGAAGCATCCACTTCCACCATGAAACAACGGTTCAGATCTTGATGAGTCAGGGTAGGAGCGGTGCAGAAAGAGGATCTTAGTTGCTGAAAGGCCTGTCTGGCTTCAGGCATCCAGGATAGGGTCTTCGGCTTACACCGGAGGAGAGAGGTAAGTGGAGCCGAAAGCTGACTGTAATGGGCTATGAAGCACCGACAGAAGTTCGCAAACCCCATTAATCTCTGCAGCTCTTTGACCATGGTGGGCTGCGGCCAATTCCTTACGGCGCCTACCTTGTTCTGGTCCATTTGCACTCCCTCTGGTGTGATGATGTAGCCCAGGATTTGAATAGTGGTTTGATTCGCATTTCTCTAGTTTGATGTATAGGTGATGCTGGCGGAGACATTGGAGTACCTGGGCGACATGCTGTTGATGCTCTTCGAGAGAGGATGAGTAAATAAGAATGTCATCGATGTAGATGATCACAAATTGGTTGAGAATGTCAAGGAAGATCTCGTTCATGAAGTTTTGAAAGATGTATGGTGAGTTCGAAAGGCCATACAGCATAACTCGGTATTCGTAGTGCCCGGATGGTGTTATAAAGGCAGTCTTCCATTCGTCTCCTTTTCGAATGTGGATCAGATTGTAGGCACTGCGCAGATCGAGTTTAGTGAAGAGCCGGGCTCCACGGAGTTCTTCTAACGAGGCTGGCACCAGAGGGAGTGGATGGGCAAACTTGATGGTTTGAGAGTTGAGTGCTCAATAATCGATACAAGGGCGCAGCCCCCCATCCTTCTTCGCCACAAAGAAGAAACTGGATGCTGCAGGTGAAGTGGAATGAAGGATTAACCCCTGTTGTAATGCCTCCTTGATGTACTCCTCCATGGCAGCGCGCTACGAGATTGAAAGGGGATAGACACGTCCTTTTGGTAGTTTGGCCCCAGGCAGCAGGTCGACAGTGCAGTCCCATGGCCGATAAGGTGAAAGATGCGTTGCCGCGACCTTACTGAACACGTCCTGGAACGCCCTGGAAGCTGCTGGAATCTGGACAAAGTTTTGGGAAGCTGGATTTAAATAGTGGTTGAGCAGACCGGTGCAGGGAGATCTACTAAACACTTCCTGAAACAGGATTTACTCCTCCGAAGTACCTTCCCAGAGTTCCAGTTTATGTCGTGATGATATTTAGCCAACCAGGGATGTCCCAGGACAATGTCCACTGTAGCCTCCTCCAGCACCAGGAACGAGATCTGCTCCTTGTGGAAATGTCCTATGCAGAGAGTGTCTTCCGGGGTGCGATGGCACACCAACACCTTACTTAGCGGTTTACCTTGGATATTAGAGATTTGATATGAGGTGGTACAGCGAAGTCGAGGGAGCTTGATTTGGATGAGACTGATGGTGGAGATGAAGTTTCCTGAAGAACCCGAGTCAACCAGGATTTTGACTGGAAAAGATTGGTTTCTGTACATAAGCGGAGCATCAATGTGAGGTGCAGAAGAGACATCAGGATGGAGATGGACCATACTCACCGCTGAGCATGTGGGGCGAACAGGGAAAGAAGGCAGAGGATGATCTTTGGATCCGCAGTACAAGCAGAGGCTTTGAGTGATTCGGCGAGCTTGTTCCGCTGATGATAAATGATAATGGTCCATTTGCATTGGCTCACGTGCTGGTGGAGTACTACCCGGTGAGACGGTGGTGGTTGAGGAATTCTCGTAAATGTGCAGCGCTTTTTTGCAGAAAGCTCTCTAGACCTACGGTGTCTTAATATGGACATTTGTTATCTGATTGAAGTGTCGAGACCACATCGGAACACTGATAAGAGAGCAGCTCCGTTCCATCCGCTGCTCGCTGCGAGGGTACGAAATCGAACTGTATAGTCTTGGATGGATATCTCCGCTTGCCGCTTGATTTGCCAAACACCTAGTGGATATGATCTACAAAAGCATCCAGGAGCGCACTAAAGGAAAGGAGTGCACGAATTTCAGAGAGCTTCGGCCCATTGCAGCACCCTTCCAGACAGTAGAGACATGATAAATGTGATCTTCGCTCTATCATTCACAAACTGATGGGGTTCGAAGATTGTAATTCGAAGTACAGTGAACACTGGAGCAAAAACCACTGCAGGCAGCCGCCTGGAGTAGGTCGCGGGTTTGGCCATGGGACATGCAGAGGCTGAGGGCATGACGGGAGGAGACTGAAGAGACTCGTGGAGTGCTTGGACCAGTTCAGTGAAGGGATCAGGTGAGAGGGGGTTCCGTGCCTCCATAACAAGCTTTAATTCATACAATATACACTTATATTATGGGCTGGTCTTCTGTCACATCTCGATTGAGAGGCATGCAGGAAGAACGATCCAGAGATTCTTTATTTATATAAACTGAAATAGGACTTCAAATAGAAATTTCAAAACTGCAGCATAACTATAGCTCATAAAACTAAAGAGTAACAGGCCTTATCTAAATCCTTTTCAGGGAGACACGGTGTCACGCCGATCCAGAGTGGTGAGTAGAAGCATGAGGAAAGGTATGTAACCTTGAGACCAGCTGACGAGGGACTGAGGTGAGTAGCCTGATATAGTGCCAAGGTACGTAGAATCAGGTGTTCGTAATCAGTAATCTGGTGATTGTGGGTGGCTGGTGTGGCTGATGTGGCTGGTGAATCTGTGACAATGTAATTGTACATACATAGTTTTAGTCTTAGCTTAATTATGAAATAAATAATGTACCTGTAAAAAGCATACATCAATTCTATGCAGCAATGCTGCCGGGTTTTCTGGGTCAGAGCTCATCTCAGATAGTCAAAAAGACAGTGGAAATGTGTGCTGTGTACAAGTACAAACATGAGTCCACGTTTCAGCTTGTTTCCGGGAAAAATGGATTTTGAGTTCTCAGTCCCAAAGATCAAAGGGACCATCCAGACGTTCATCAGTGACAGATGCAAAAGCAAACATCTGTCATGGTATGGGGGTGCAGCAGAGCAAACAGCATGGGTGATTGGGATATGTGCAAAGGTACCATTGACATGGAGGCATATACTGGGATTGAACAGAGACATATTCTGCCATCAAGATGATATCTTTAATGGGAAGTCCATGGTTATTAGATCAAGACAATGTCAGCTCTCATTCTGCATGTGCAACAACAGCATGGTTTCGTAGAGACAGAGTGAATGTGTTAGATTGGCTTACCTGCAGTCCAGACCTGTCTCCAATTGGAAATGTATGACCAGTCATGTAAAGGAGAACCAGACAACGACAATCTCAGACTGCTGAGCTTCTGAAGCCTTTTATCAAGCGGGACTGGACAAGCATTTTGCTTGCAAAACTTTAACAATTAGTATCCTCAATTCTCAAACAATGAAACATTGTAATTAAAAGGAAACTTGATGTGACACAGTGTCAAACGTGTCTCTATCCAAACTTTTTGGGAGTGTATTGCAGCATCAAAACTAAAATGTGTCTATATTTACAAAATAAAGTGAAGTTGGTCAGTGAAAACATTTGATACATTTTTTCTTTGTACTTAAGTAAATTACATAAAAGTTAAAGAGAATGAACTGGTAACATATTCATAATACTTTTCTGGAATTGGGGTGGATATATATATATATATTATCTGTGTGTGTGTGTGTGTGTGTGTGTGTGTGTGTGTGTGTGTGTGTGTGTGTGTGTGTGTGTGTGTGTGTGTGTGTGTGTGTGTGTGTGTGCGCACAATGTGTATAGGTGTATAAACATACAATGTGACCTTTTCTGGTGTGTTTTATTGCTGTAAAATATTAGCTATTTTATACTGACAGCGATTGTTTTGTATTGACTACACACTATTAATTGTAAGTATAAATAACATTAGATATAAAATCATTTTTATAGTTTGTATAGCTTTATATTTGTATATTTTCTGAAGCTGGTTGGTTCAAGACAAAGAAAAGGAAAAGTTTTCAGGGATCAAGGCTGCTGAAAAAAAATGGCCAGTCACTGTTGCACTCTATTGCAATATTTCCAGTCTTGGGGGAAAAAGAAAATAAGAACGTCTCTAGCCAAAGATTTACTCTATTCTACACTTACACCCAGCACTAAAATATGGGTCGCTGACAGCACTGCTACAAGGCTGTCTGCGAGCGTGACATGAGAACACGGAAAATGAAGAAGAGCTGTGAAGACGGCTGTTCCAGATGGAGAAATGTCCTGCAGCTACAGATGAAGAGTGGAGGGGGTAACTCATTAGCCAGGCAGAGGACAAAAAGTCCTGCCGGAAGGACTGCTGCCACACTGGCGACTGCACAGGTACAGGACCTGGCACAGCCAGTCACGGTCACATCAGTCTGATTATTTATGGTTGACATAATTTCCTAGATTGCTCAAGGAAATTCAGTTCCTGTACATCAATTACTATAATGTTTTACTGCAATGAGAATAAGGGGAATTGCTCAAATCTCTATATTAATGTGTCTGGATACAGTTAAGAAAATAAAGGGAAATGTTCTAAAAGGAATAGTTCACCCAAAAATAACAATTAGCTGCAAATGTAGCGAATGTGGAGAAATGTAGCATTACATCTCTTGCTAACCAATGGATCGTCTTCAGTGAATGGGTGCCGTCAGAATGAGAGTCCAAACAGCTGATTAAAACATCACAATAATCCACACCACTTCAGTCCATCAGTTAACATCTTTTGAAGTGAAAAGCTGCACGTTTGTAAATAAAATACATTTTCAATTTCAAACCATTGTTTTTGGCCAAACTATGAGTCTGTAATCCATAATAACGCTTCATCCAGTGAGAAAGTCCATCTCTGGTTGTCCTCTTACATCACAATCCTCCAACATATTTGTTTAGATCTGTTTTAGACTGGTTGTGCTTGTGATGTGCTTGAACTTTGTATATGTATCCCCTGATTCAGATCAGAAGACTTTCTAACATTTGCAAATAATACAAATTATTATTATTATAATAATGTTAATATTAATACAACTTTATTGTATTTTATTTTATTTATAATTCTGTCCCTGTCCTGTTTATAAACAGACAAAACACATTCCAGCAAACAGGAAACAATTTCCGTCTACTTACTGATGAGTCAATGGATTGAGTCCTTTCATTTTTAATCAACTTCTCTTTTTTCTTATCAAACAAAGGATTTTCTATCGATCACCCTTTCTTCACCTCTCAGATGCGTTTCTCAGGTCATCTGGGTCAACTAAATGCTAGTTTGTCCTTATGTGAACCTCTGGATATCAGCCATCATTTTGTAAATCAATGAAACTTCAATTGGCTGTTTGTTACCTGGCAAAGATCTGCGCAGCTGTTTTAATGGAGGAGCTGTAATGGCATTCGCCGCCGTCCCCTGCAAGGACAAAGCACATTTACTGAGAGTACAAATGCAAATCATTTTTAGCATTTTGAAAAGTACTTTTATGTAGTAATGTTTTGCATACATTATTATTTTTTATCTAAACCATAATGGATGGTTACATTTTCAATGTCATTTTGAAGTACAATGTCCAGCATGCTCTCCGTCTCTTTCTCTCTGTCTGTTTTAGGTCAAAACATTTGCTTTGTGAAGATGGGCTGGTGGGATGTTTGTATCCTGTGCTTTGCATTCTGGTCATGTCAATAGTAAATGGACATCCAAGTAAAGAAAATTAACTTTGAGTCAATTGGGATGCAAATTACAAGGGTCCACATAAGCTTTGAACGAAAGGTTAGGGGCTAGAAGTACATCAGGGTTGGGTAACATTGGCTGACTTTCAGTGCATGAGCTGGAATTTAAATCGGGATAAAAGGAAGTGGAAATCACTGAACTGCAATTCAGCAATACATATTACATCTATCATTTATGATGCGGTATAATAAAATAGTAAACATGTACAATACTTATGCCTGTTTTTCAGCTGATTAAACATATTTATCTAAAATAAGTCCAATAAAGTCAAATAAACACAAGCAGCACCACAAAATGAAAAAACGTCCACCGTTGTAGACAATAATATTGTGTATAAAATATAAATACTCAAATTTGTTTTTAAGCTCACTAAGGCTGCCTTCATTTGATGAAAACTATATTATTATTAAAATATTAGTTCAGTTTCAAAGAACTGTTTTCTATTTTAATATATTTTAAAATGTTATTTATTCCTGTGATCAAAGCTGGATTTTCACATGATCCTTCAGAAATCAGTATAATATACTGATGTACTGCTCCAGAAACATTATTATTATTATCAATGTTGAAAACAGATGTGCTGCTTCATATTTTTGTGGAAACCGTGATATACATTTTCTAAGAATTCTCTGATGAGTAGAATAGGAACAGCATTTATTTGAAATAGAAATCTTTTGTAACATAAATGTCTTTACTTTCACTTTTGATCAAATGAATGCATCCTTGTTGAATGACATTATTTAATGTAATACAAATATTTATTAATAACAAAAACTCTGACTGGAAGTGTTTTTTTAATTACTCTTTATTTTGTCAATTATGTATATCTCTATTTACAGTATACTCTGAGTTTCTGGGGAACTGGTAAAATATGTTGAAACGCCAGTTTATGTATTTATTTTCATCTTTATAAGTTTAATAATTATAAATCTACTATCAGTGTTGGGGAAAGTTACTTTTAAATGAAATGCATTAAAATTGTGTAACTCCATAAAAAAGTAACTAATTGCGTTGCTTAGTAACTTTTCATGTAAAGTAATACATTATGTTACTCTTGCGTTATTGGTTCTCACATGAGCTGGGCTTGTTTGTTTTTTAATAACAAAAACAAAGTAGTATTTTTGGCAACTGTAAATGCTCTTTCACACCAAAAGTGAAATGAATGATCCTCAGGCAGAAGTAAGTGCCTCAGACAGGAGAGGTGTCAGTAAATAAATGGGAAAAATGAACTTGTGTGTGTTACTTATTAAAAAAGTAACTCAGATATTTCATTGTACATTTAAAAGTAATGTGTGACTTTAGTTACTTGAAAAAAGTCATATGATTACGTAACTCCCGTTACTTGAAATGCATTACCCCCAACACTGTCTGCGACACTTTGAACACAACACAACATACTCATGGGCTTCCAAAGTTCCACTTTTAGGTTTCGCCATACCATGGAAATGTGGATTTCACACAATAAATCTCTCTCAGGTATCTGCCTCTTACCCTCGTTCACCCATTTTTTTCCACTGCTGTCCTCTCCCTCTTCCTCCCAGGCGTTCTTTCTCTTTCTGCTTCATTGTTCAAGGTTATGTGTGGAGGAAAACCAAAGCCAAAAGCTCCATGGGAACAGATCAAAGAGAATAATTCCTTCCTGTTCCTCTCCCTTTTACCTCCTCCAGAGGCTCAATCCTTGGGCTCCACACACGTGATGTGTTTCAATCCTGGCCTGTGCATTCACAATACAAAACCGATGATAACAGGATTACGTTTTAGTCCTGATTATCACAGGGTGGCATACAACGTATACATGTCTGAAAGAATCCAGAAATCATTATGTCTCAATAATGAAAGACACAGCCCCCATGAACTGTACAGAACGTTCTTGGTCTGGATGGACAAAACACGAAATCTGTGTATTTCTGTAACATCGTAACACTACAAGATTTAGATGAGTTTGTTTATTCATTGGAACAGATTTGGAGAAATGTAGCATTACATCACTTGCTCACCAATGGGTCCTCTGCAGTGAATGGGTGCCATCAGAATGAGAGTCCAAACAGCTGATTAAAACATCACACTAATCGCCAAGTAATCCACAAAACTTCATTCCATCGGTTAACATCTTGTGAGGTGAAAATCTGTGTGTTTGTAAGAAAGAAATCTATAAGTAAGATCTTTTAACTACAAACCATCACTTTTGGCAAAAATACCTGTTCGTAATCATGAAAAGTCCATAACCTACATATTTGATTAAAGCTATGTTGAACTATTTTCACTTCTAAACGGTGCATATTTCTCTCCTGATTCAGACGAGAGTACTTTTTCACTGGAGATAGCAATATTATAAATATTGGACTGGTATTTTATCCAGAAACAACCGTTTTATATTTAAATAAATGTCTTAATAATAGATTTGTTTCTTACAAACACACAGACTTTCAGTTCCCAAGACATTAACTGATGGATTGAAGTTTGTGTGGATTACTTGTGGATTATTGTGATGTTTTTATCGGCTGTTTGGACTCTCATTCTGACGGCACCCATTCACTGATAAAGTGAATTAAGAAAGTAAATAGGGTCATGTAAAGACGTTTGCGACAGAAAGCTCAGAAAGCTTGTAGAAACTTGTACTAATGGTAAAATCTCCTGAACTTTCTCAAATTTGTACGTAAATTGAGAGTGGCGGTTGAGCTTTATGTCTGCCAATTGATGTCATATCAGTAAGGGCAATACAGAAGAATGGAGAAAACTTTAATTCATAAGCAAGTCTGACTGCCAGCTGAAAGCAAGGGATTTCATATTGTATTTGAATAAGTTGAGTGTTAAACGCAGTCTGGTTCGGCAGGCATTTCTGTTTGAATCTACAAGCTTTCAAGAACTGTCTCCTCGGCCCAGCTTATTTTTCTGATGTTGTAGGCACATTTATTAAATTGACCTGCCGAAAGCCCTTGAGTCTGATGTGACAGTGTCGGCTCTCATTATCGTCTCTGCAGAGAAATCCATAGCTGGAGCATTGAGGTGGTGTGAAGATGGTTGGTACATCCCAAGAGATGAAATATGAACTTAAAATTATCTATTTACTGCCACTGATAGCATAGAATGATTGTATTTAACATTCATAAGCACAGACTGAACTGAAAATATGAACTGTACTGCTTAATGTATATGACACTCACAAATAATGGATTATTGAAGCTCCATTAAAAACTCCATTAAAACCGCAAAATGCTTTAAAGGTCTTTTTACTCGTTCAAGTGTTAACATTAAATTATATTTTTTTATTTGAAAGTACTTAAAGAACTATTTAAAGTGAGGTGGCTACTTTATTTTTGTGGCACTAGCAGAATTGCAGGTTTCCAAACACTCCCCTCGTCTCCCATTAGTCGGAATAACAATAAGCCCCGCCCCAGACTCACACCATTGGTTAAGCCAATGTCGCAGTAACAGAGCCAGTGTTTTTATATTTTTAAGGGGAATTAGACTACAAATTGTACATTTAACTGGTTAACTTTTAATTGTCTCGACATATTTAGCTAGAATAACAGAACAGTAAGTATTCTAGTAGTAAAATACAGACCTTCAAGTCCTGTTCTGAAGTACTTATCCCCTAGAAATCAAGCCTCTGCTGCCCTCTGTAGATGAAACTCACTGTCTTCAAACGGGCCAAAGCTTTATAATGATACTGTTCATGTTCGCCCAAAATGTCTATTTTTTCTGTTAAACGGACTAACTCAATCAAATCCTAAAGGATGCGTACAGATCAGGATAGCTAATAAAATTCAATCATAATTTGAAACCAATAGCATCCCATAGCAACAAATAATAGCCTACTAATCAAATTCTATAAATCTAAATATATCAAATTACGTTTTACTTGCTCGTCTTCTACGTGATTCATTTTCCTCTAGATAGCAAGTAATTATTTGATTATATAACACAACTGAAATCGAGTACATATGCTTTATGATAAAAGGTAAGGTTTCAGTCCACCAACATACACAGTATTATTATGTTATATATTGTTTGCGTGTTATATCGTCTTGTTTCAGTTATAACAGAAGCATGTAACTCACAACAAAAGCACAAAGAGCAGGTGAATTTAGGTCAAGTCACTTCACACCGCCTGTCCTGTGGGGGCGCTGTAGGGCAACTATCATATTTTAAAAGCAGACTTTTATGTCACCGGAAACATGTCTGTTGTGCCGGAAGTGAAGCGTGTTGTCGGCAGTGCAACGATGGCGAGCATTACAGCGAGACAACCCGCGAAAACTGGAAGCAAAGCCGCGTCCGGAGGGACCGGCGGGGCCGCGGGTGGAGCACCGGCGATGCCGCTCGCCTCTCCGCTCGTAGGTGGCTTGAATAAGAAGAAGAAGCCGTTTCTCGGCATGTCTGCGCCGCTGGGTTACGTGCCCGGTCTGGGTAGAGGGTGAGAGACCAATACATGCATGTAATAATCATAACAGTTTAAAAACTGTAAGACAGCTCGCTCACTGTATAAATCACTGTGTTAATAATTATAATAACACGCCTGATTTTCAGGCAGCTGTATAAAGTTAAGAACGCCGTGTTGTGTAAGTTATTGTGATGTTTCGTTGATGCGTAATTTGTTGTCTTGATGTTGTTGTAATGTGTTACGTATTGTGTTGTGTTTGTGTTTTTTAAGATGTTATTATTATAGTAACGTTAATATGTCAAGATGCTTTATGATGTCTTGTAATTTACACTATTTTGAAACGTTGGAAAAAAGTTTCCAAGGCTGCATTTATTTGATCAAAAAATACAGTAATATTGTGTAGTATTTTTACTATAGAAAAACAACTGCTTTCTATTTTAATACATATCGAAATCTAGTTTATACCTGTGATGCAAAGCTGAATTTTCTGCAGCCATTGCTCTAGTCATAGAATGCATTTTATAATAGATTCAACTAAAGAAACCACTATTTTAAATTGTAATAATATTTCACAATATTACTAATTATACTGTATTTTTGATCAAGCAAATGCAACCTTAGTAAGCATAAGAGGCTTCTTTCAGTTACATAAAAAAATGGTAACTACTCCAACCTTTTGACCGGTAATATATGTCATAGTATTTTGTGTTAATACGTACTGAGTTGTGATGTGTTGTGCTCCTCAGTGCCACGGGTTTCACCACACGATCAGATATCGGTCCCGCTCGTGATGCCAATGACCCAGTAGATGATCGGCATGCACCCCCCGGGAAGAGGACGGTGGGCGATCAGATGAAGAAAAACCAAGAAGATGAGGAAGAGGATCTGAATGACACTAACTATGATGAGGTACACCTGCAGTTCAGCATGAATTGTGCTGAGGAGGCACATGTTGATCTGTTCCTCTATGTGATTGCATGCAACAAAAAATGCATCACAATTAAGTTTAATAAATCTATGGATTTATTGAGTTCTCATGTGTCTGAGAGTGAAAGGAAAAGCACTTAATTTTAAATACAATTTTATAGGTAACTTTGTAAGATCTAAAACGTCATATGCACTATTATCCTGAATCTCTTCCTCTGTATCCTCTAGTTCAACGGCTACGCAGGCAGTTTGTTCTCCAGTGGCCCGTATGAGAAAGACGACGAGGAGGCGGATGCCATCTATGCCGCATTGGATAAGCGCATGGATGAGAGACGTAAAGAAAGAAGGTGAGTGTGAACTTTCTTCTCTTATCTGCACTTTTTTGTTTTTATGTAGTGTCTCTTGGCTTATTTTGTTGATGTATCTGCAGGGAGCTGCTAGAGAAAGAGGAGATAGAGAAATACCGTATGGAGCGGCCCAAAATTCAGCAGCAGTTCTCGGACCTGAAGGTTTGTGTAACTTGGTGGCCATTGTTCTTCTGAATTAGGATTTGTTTGTCAAAATGTTTTCCTAGCTGCTTTGTCCTATTAATAGTATTTGGAATTTCAGTTTGAACTGTCAGAATTTTAATATGACTAAATAATAATGGTAAAAATCAACAGTTGGGGTCATACACTTCTGCTCAAAATTTTGGGCTCAGTAAAATTTCATTTTGAAAGAAATTATGCTTGTATTCAGCAAAGACACATTCAATAGATCAGTAGTGAGAGTAAAGACATCTATAAAACTAAATATTTATATTTCAAATCAATGATTTTCTTTTTAAATTAATTCGTCAAGAAATCCCAGAAAAAAAATCAGCATATTAGAATGATATCTGAAGGATCGTGACACTCAAGACTGGAGTAATGATGCTTAATATTCAGCTTTTCATAATAAGAATAGATTATATTAAAAAAAATATATATATATTCTGATATTTCTCAATATTATTGTTTTAACTGTATTTTTGATCAAATATTTGGGAGTCTCTTGAGAATAAGTGACTGCTTTCAAATCCCAAAGTCTTGAACAATAGTATAGATGTCAACAATAACCCTGTTGTAATATTTCCGCCTACAGAGGAAGTTGGCTGAGGTCTCAGAAGATGAATGGTTGAGTATTCCTGAGGTTGGTGATGCCAGGAACAAACGTCAGAGGAATCCCCGCCATGAGAAGCTCACACCCATGCCGGACAGCTTCTTTTCCAAGCACCTCCAGACTGGAGAAAACCACACTTCTGTTGACCCACTGCAAGTGGTGAGTAACGGCCGTCACCTTTCACAGGTGCATCATTGTCTATAAAGAAAATAAATATTAACATAATCAGAGCACAATGCATTGCATTGGATGATTCATTGCTCCTGATGATTTCATTGCAAAATATGAAACAATACAATTTCTAATTGAGCTGTTTCCCTTTTCAGCAATTTAGTGGGCTAAAGACCCCCTTCCCAGGAGGTTTGAACACACCCTACCCGGGAGGCATGACGCCTGAAGCTGGAGAGCTGGACATGAGGAAGATCGGACAGGCCAGAAACACTCTAATGGACATGAGGCTCAGTCAGGTGGTGCACCTCAGCATTTTAATTGCAAACCGAATCATTTTGAAGAAAGCCAGATGTTTTTACAGTGTCTTTGTTGGTGCCTCCAGGTGTCTGACTCTGTGAGTGGACAGACAGTTGTTGATCCTAAAGGCTATCTCACCGATCTCAACTCCATGATCCCCACACATGGAGGAGACATCAGGTACCATGTGTTTTACCCTCATGAGCTTTTTATCTGGGCTGTCTGTGTTGCATTTTCTAATGTCATTCTGTGTGTGCGCGTGCAGTGATATTAAGAAGGCCCGTCTCCTCTTGAAGTCAGTGAGAGAAACAAACCCTCATCACCCGCCCGCTTGGATTGCTTCTGCCCGTCTGGAGGAGGTGACCGGGAAGCTGCAGGTGGCCAGAAACCTCATTATGAAAGGCACTGAGATGTGTCCCAAGGTGAGGCATAAATCGAGGAGGAAATTATATACAACCACATTAAGTCCCTGATATACTGTAACTTTTTTTTATTTTTATTATTATAGTTCTGGGCGATAAATCTATTTTAGATTTTTTAAACACATTTATTTTAAAGATGTTTTGAGAAGGGTTGGTTAGCAAACTGTTTAACAGTTGACCTCTGTTTTGACAAAAAAAAACATTTCTCATCTCTTTTTCATAGAGGATATGAGGTCATGCAGGTTTGGAATAACATAAGTGTGAAAATGATGTCAGAATTTTAGGTTTTGGTTGAACTGTCCCTGTAAAGTAAAAAGGAGTCGCTTTACCGTATGTCCAGTAGGGGGCAGCATGTATGAGCCATTACAATTTTACAGCTTTAGGAGTGTTGACGAGTTGCTGTAGTGATACATTTACTATCTGCAAAATCCCACTTCCCAAAATGCTGTAAATATGGTTCAAGAACAACATGTCATGGTGAATGAATTAACTCTGGTTTATGTAAGCTTTGCCAGTCGATTTGTCTACTAGTGCTGACTTTCGACTCGGAGAGAAAGAACTGGGAATGAAAACAAAACGAGAGGAAACAATGTCAGGCCCTTTTGCTCTGTGTGTGCACAGCTTCATTAAGTGTTGGGAAATTTCTGCAGGCTCATGAATTAAAGTTCAGCAGAAGAACAGTGACCTGACTGTGTCTCAAAGCCTAGAGAGCTGCCCACTTAGACAGGATGTTTGGACATGATCCGTACATTCAATCATCGCGCCTGTGAAGAACAAAAATGTTGCCCTGACAGCAGTTTCTATAAATCATTGAGCATTTATTTTGAATATGTCACCTGCTTATCTTCAGTCATTCATGTTAGCTGTGCAGCAGGGCTCCTGACTGTGACTAAAATGTTTGACCGTGATTTAAAATCTAGTCACCACTCCGCAGTCAGTCAGGACTCATTTGCAAGCTGTAATGTCCAATACCCAGTGGGTGGGTGTTTCTCTCTAACAGTCTAAAACACAAATAAAGTGCATGCGTCCATAATAAAACGTGCCTCACACGGCGCCGGGGGGTGAATAAAGGCCTCCTGTAGTGAATCCATGCATTTTTGTTAGATAAATTGATCTATATTTCAAACATGATAAACTCTTTTCTCTCACTTCCGCTGACTGTCATTCCGGCAGGTGTCCTAGGACAGTGCCTGAAATGGTAAATGCTCATGGAGTGAATCTCAGAGCAGTTCTAGAGATTATGTTTGTGTTCATGGACTCATATATTGAGAGGCAGAGGCTGAAAATGCCACGAGCATCACGTGCACTTCAGTATGTGTGTGGTAAACGAAACTGTGCATCTGTGCCTTTCATTCACATGCAGTCAAGCAGAAACATGCGGGATTCACATTCACTCTTTTTGCAGCTTAATATTCACAGACACCAGTGTTTGGAGTTCACTGTACTGACCTATTTTGATTTATTTTTCCAAGATTTGGCAATATCCGCGACATTCTGTGTGTTATACTCAAAATTCCTTTTTTATGACTGGATTCTGTGATTTCGTTCATGTTTTACGCATCGCGGAAATCATAGCACCCTACTTACACAACTGAGATGTTCATGCAACAACAAAACTGTTTAATATATAAGATAATATTTGTATAACTTCATGAATGGCCATCTTTATTAAGCAATTCTGCAACTAAATATATATTTTTTGTTTTTCTTGTGCCCTGCTGAAGATGTTATCTGTTCTGTGTAACTGAGTCTTATTAATGAAGTGTTTATTTGTGTCTACTCTTCATAGTCAGTGTGTGTGTGTGTTTTGTCTGTTCAGAGTGAGGATGTTTGGCTAGAAGCCGCCCGGCTGCAGCCTGGAGACACGGCGAAGGCAGTAGTTGCCCAGGCAGTGCGTCACCTCCCTCAGTCTGTTCGCATCTATATCAGAGCTGCAGAGCTAGAGACCGACATCAGGGCCAAGAAACGAGTGCTCAGGAAAGGTCAGTGACTCTTTATCGGTCTGTCTCTCTTGCTCAATCCTCTTTAGGTTTACACTGTCACCTGCTTTTTTCTGCCTGCATTCCTCTGTGACAGAGATGAATGAATTGTTAGTTATGTATGGAAACTGTATCAGTCTCAGCTTGTTAAAACCTCCCGAATCTCCCCTTGTAATAAAGTATCTCTTTAAACAGGCTGACGGTTGTACTTCATCAATGTCTCTTCCTTGATTAGCTTGTTAACTCTATAAAGTAATGTGAAGTAATTAGTTTGTTATTTAAAATCTGGTGTACTGTTATTTTAGTACCAATTTGATTATAATTAATGATATGATTTGTATAAAGTGTTTGCACAGCTGTGGTTTTTGCTTTTTCTGGGGAACCTTTGACCGGGTTTCCACGGAGTCTTAAATTGTGCAAAAAAGTCTTAATTATGATTTCAAGAGGTCTTAAATTTGGAGACGGAAAGACCAGAATTGCGATATTGCTGAATTTGATGATTAAACTTCAAAAGGCTATGATTTCATTAAATAAACATGAACGCTGCATGTTCAAATCCGGTGCTGCACTGCTTTGTGTTCTGTCTTTACCGGAAAAACCGACATATTCCTGCCAAACGTGACCCCTGCTGGCAGAGAATAATGATTAAGTTAAGATAAGTTAAACTAGTTCACGAATGCATTTAGAGTAGAGGTCGACCGATTCATTGGTTTTGCCGATTAATCGGCACGATAGTTGATTTGCAGAACTATCGGTTATCGGCAAAAACCCATGCCGATAGTTTTCCATGTTAGGTCTGTTGCTGGAGTGGTTAAGAATGGTCTGCTGCCATTATACAGTACGAGAGCGGCCTCTAGAGGCGGAAATCACTGACAGCACATGTTTTTTGTTTTGGCATGTGACAGCGCGCTGCACAGAGCGGGAAACTTAAAACGCGCATTTAAATGCCGCGGAACAGAGTGCCGTTCACATACTTTTCCATTAAATAACATTATAGCCTATTTGTCCACATCATTGTTAATGTACATAATGACTTCACCCTAGACTATATATTATGTACTGTGCATTTTTCAGCAAAAAAAGTCTGTATGCTTCATATAGAGAGCTGTGTAATACAGATTGCGCTTTCTCATTCCGTTTGCTCTGTTTTTTTAAACACCGTACTTCAAACTCCTTTATGCGAGATAGTTCATTCTTGAAGCAAACTTATGTCCATTTGGTGATTAAATAAACTATTTTAGACCGCTGCTTGAATTGAATGTGACGCGTCTGGTGTGTGTGATACCCGTGACTTCTCCAAGACACAGCGCTGCGCTTTTGCACAGTGTCACTTGCATATTTGTTTCATATTTTGATTAGATAATCATGCAGTGTTCTAAAATAGCAGCAAATAAAATGTGAGCATACCTACAATATCAATAACCTGTTAATGTAATTTTAATATGGCCGTATTTCAAGATGGCCATCTGTAAGCATGACTGTTGAAATGAGATGGTAATACTTAACAATAAGTCCATTTGTAACATTAATGAAAGCTGTAGAAGTATTGTTCCTTGCTAGAGTGTGTTCATTTCATTTTAACATTTACTCTAATTAATAGGCATCATTTTTACATTTCTTCTTTTAACATTAGTAAATCTGAAATAACTTTGATAATCAATATAGTAGTTAATATTAATACACTTGTTTTTATTAAATTACAAAGTATGGTTCAGTACTGTTATTGCTTTTTTTTTAAATAGTAAAGCTCTATTTAGTTTTCGTTCAGTATCCATTTTAAAAACTATTGGTTAATTAATTGGTATCGGCCAGCGTGGTCCAACCTAGCTATCGGAATCGGTAAAATCCACTATCGGTTGACCTCTAATTTAGAGTGCCTTCTTTCACTGCATGATTCAGTGTCTTAAATGATCACATCATTTAAGATATGGGGCCAGAAAATGTATTGCCTATATTTATATCATTACATATTAATATCATACAAAGAGTGCCGTTTTTCTGCAAAAGTCAGCATGATTACAAATTATATAGATTTTTTTATTTTCTTAATTTAATATTAAGAGACTTATGTTTTAGACACAATATTTCCTGCTTTTGCTCTATTTTACATCAAAAATCATTCAGAACACAGCGACAGCACTGTTTTCATAGGAGCAATGTGATATTTGCTACATTTTGTTTAATCATTAAATAACTAATGTCTGTGTCCCCCCCACCCCACGATATCTCCATCTCCACAGCTCTGGAGAATGTGTCAAAGTCAGTGCGTTTGTGGAAGATAGCTGTTGAGCTGGAGGAGCCAGAGGACGCAAGGATCATGTTGAGCAGAGCAGTCGAGTGCTGTCCTACTAGTGTTGAGGTACACACACACACACACACACACACAAATGGCCTTAATTAGCCAGAACCCGTAAACCTTTTTATGTCCCATAAATCAGACCGCTCTATCAGTGTTGTCCTTGTCTTCCGTAGCTCTGGCTAGCTCTGGCCCGATTAGAAACCTATGAGAATGCCCGTCGTGTTCTGAACAAGGCCCGTGAAAACATTCCCACTGACCGTCATATCTGGATCACAGCTGCCAAGCTGGAAGAGGCCAACGGCAACACACAGATGGTGGAGAAGATCATCGACAGAGCCATCAGCTCCCTGAGGGCCAACGGCGTGGAGATCAACCGCGAACAATGGATTCAGGTCTGTATTTCATGTTTCAGAGCTCAGATAGCTCAATGACATGCTTTACTAAATACCTGTTTTTAAATGGTTTAAAAAAAATTATTAGTGTTATTAGCAGAGGACTTTGATTCAAAAAATGAAGAAATGCATACTTGCATGCAAAGACAGATTCCAATATGGACCGGGTTAGGTTTCTCAGTTAAGTTGCATTGCCAAATATATGAAAGAACCAATATTATATCCAGAAGTGTTCATTCAAAGCTGATGTCTGTCTCTCAGGATGCAGAGGAATGTGATAAGGCTGGCAGCGTGGTCACATGTCAGTCTGTGATCAGAGCTGTGATTGGGATTGGCATTGAAGAGGAGGACTGCAAACACACATGGATGGAGGACGCAGACAGTGTAAACATCCTCTCACCTTCTGTTTTCATTCAGCACCACATGTTTGTTTGATGCAGACATTTCTGATCATTTATTTATGATAATAACAAAAGACATTGTTTTGTAGATTTAAAGGAATCATTCACCCATAAATTAAAATGCATGAATGCCTTTCTTTTGTTAAACACACAAAAACTGTCCCTTTAATGTCTTATCTTTTACCATCAGTTTGGCCGTGTTACAAGTAAAACTACATTCACTTTTCCATAAGGATTTTTAGCAACAACGTATAAACTTTTAAAGACCGATAAACGTACTGTAAGCTATGTGGTTGTAAATCAAAGTTTTTCATTGAAGACTGTCATTAACATTATTTCTAATGTCTAACATGATTTTGTGGTAAAAACTACATTACCCATGATTCTGTACAGAAGAATTCCACTAATCAGAAAGTCGAGATGAGCAAATCTCTCAAAAGAACTCTGCAGTGAACAACCCCCTCTATATATGCGTGTTTGCAATAAACTTAAAATATATTGATTCTATAAATATAATCAACAACTTTAAATTAATCAATTATTTATCCATTTTTCATTTGTTTGTCTTGAAATGGTTCACCTCATTAAAGCCGTTAAATACATAGTCTTGTACTTTTATCTGTTTGTCTGATTTTCAAATCCTTTCAAAAAGTGTACGCACACTATTACCGTGACATCTGATGCTGATTGGTTGTGTTTTGTTGTAGTGTGTGGCTCACGGAGCTCTGGAGTGTGCGCGGGCCATCTACGCTCATGCACTGCAGGTCTTCCCCAGCAAGAAGAGCGTCTGGCTGAGGGCCGCTTACTTTGAGAAGAACCACGGTACACGGTGAGGAATACTCACTGGCTCTCTAGACACAGCTGAACAGAATTTAAGTCTGCATTTACTGGCAGGAGGCCTATTTGAGCTTGCTCATTTAAATTTGTTCTAGATCATTACACTTGCTGTTATTGAAGCCTTCCTGAAACCAGTTTCCTTTAGAGGCGCCTTCATATATTTAGACATTGTTATATAATCTAATCCTTTGATTATATTCCACAGTTATTGGCATTATTTTAATCTCTCTCTCTCTCTCTCAGTGAGTCGTTGGAGGCTCTGTTACAGAGGGCCGTGGCTCATTGTCCTAAGGCTGAGGTGTTATGGCTAATGGGTGCTAAATCGAAATGGTTAGCTGGTGACGTTCCTGCAGCCAGAAGTATCCTGGCTTTGGCTTTCCAGGTGAGTGTCGCTCCCCGTTAGCTCTTCAAGCCCCATGACTGCATTATTAGTGGCAAGCATCATTTTTGATAACACCATAACATTGTAAGATATACTTCTTTGTACTGGATATTTACAAAAGTGATTCGCTAAAGACCTGTGTAGCATAGTAGTAGGCTTCATACTTAATTCACTCTTTTGTTTATTTTATATGCACTTTTAATAGACTGTAAATCAATATATTACTGTTCAAAAGATTAGGGCTGGTAAGATTTTTAATGTTTTGAAAGAAGTCTCTTATGCTCATCAATGCTGCATTTATTTAATACAAAATAGTCTAAATGCAGTAACATTGTAAAATTTTATTACAATTTAAAATGACTTTTCTATTTTAGTATCATTTAAGATGCTATTTATTTCTGTGATGCAAAGCTGAATTTTGACCATCGTTACTCCAGGCTTCAGCGTCAAATATGCTGATCTAGGAACATGTCAGATTATTGTATATTTTTGTGGAAACCATGCATATATATATACTCAGGATATATTGACATTTATTTAATGCATAGAATGTTTAAAAGAACAGCATTTATTTGAAATGTTGATATTTTGTAACCGTATAAAAGTCATTACGGTCTCTTTTGAAAAATGTAATGCATCATTAATGAATATTCATTTAAAATATATGTAGATAAATAGATACTGTTCAGAGTCATTTTGATTCCCTCACAGGTGTGAAAAAACAACAAAAACTGTTGATTCAGTGTATGCTTAGACATACCATTGACATGCAAGAATTGTACACAAAACATCAAATTAAAGAAGCAGAACTGTAAACTGCATATCAGCGCTTATTTCCTGAAAGTAATCAGCTTTCACTGTCTAAGTTTTCACTGGGACGATGGCCAATAAAAACTCATCCCGCCTCTTTCTGTCTTTCTCTTTGTGTTAGGCTAACCCCAACAGCGAGGAGATCTGGCTGGCTGCCGTGAAGCTGGAATCGGAGAATAACGAGTACGAGAGAGCGCGCAGGCTGCTGGCCAAGGCCCGCAGCAGCGCCCCCACCGCCAGGGTGAGCGCCCCTTGAGTGTCAAATAGATGTAACCGCTGCTGTGTCATGCTGGGGACACCCGTCTGCCGGGAACACATTGTTTCGGTTCTGCATGTTTTGATTGCGGGAGATAAGTGATGAGATCAGTAGATGAGGGGCGAGTCACCCTGTGGAAGTGATTGTGCAACAGGGTGTTGAATGTGAAACTAGTGGGAAGACGATTTATGAAGGCATAGCTTGGGAAAGTCCTTGGCCCGTTTTGTGCATGAAATCAGATTTGTGCATGAAAACTAGGCAATGCAAGCTCGAATGAATTATCCTAATAATAGTTTATCTAAAAAGCGGCCCACTAACGAATTGGACCACATTAGGCGCCATGTCATATCAAGGGTTAAGCTGTATCATCGCTGAATGTGAATCATTTCCATTTCAGTTAAACAAATTAGGAAATAATTTTTGCTTAAGCACACTCGGGTTGCTCTGCAAAACATAAACATAAATTATAATTAACTAAGAATAAAGGTTTAATATTCAGAAACGTTGTGTAACTGTATTTGAAAGATTATATTTCAGCTTAAACGGCTGACTCGGTTTACCCCAAAGCATCTGACACACTTTTCTACACAACCACTGTTTCAATACTTCATTTAGTCATTCATGAGGTAATTGTAGTATAATTAAGATACTATTACAGTTTCTAAATATATAATGCATATAATGCATATAAATGCGTAATTTAATACTCTTTTGAAGTTGTATTAATACGTTAAATGTTTACTTTTATATTTTGTTATAGTACTTTAAATCCATATTCTATTAGTTTTTACTTCAGTTTTAGTTCTTTTAATTCAAGTTAAACTAAATGAGAAATGTTCCCCTTGAAACTTGATTAAATACATTTACATTAAAATCAATCACTTAATGTTTAACTTAAAGAAAAAGGTGTTTTAATGTTTTAAGTTAAATAGAACAATCACTGATATTTATATAGTTTATATTAATTTAGACATTATTATATATAATAATAATCATATAATTTGCTTTGACATGAAATGCATTCAACGTTTCATGAAAATGTAAGTATATACATGTTTTATAAAACAACTATTGTATATGATTTTTAAATCTATTATCATATGCATATACAACCCTCTACAATGCGACTAAATTTCACTCTGAGCGACTAAATTGTTTAATATTAGCCAATGGCTAATAAATTCTCAGATTTGACTCGCCAGTGTATGAGTTGGAGGCTAAGTATAAGTTTAGCACAGATATATTTTCTCTCGCCGAACACACTGACTGAGCGCTTCACTCTCTGTCAAGAGATCTGTGTTATTTCTCAGTTTATCTCAATGGATGCGCAGTGCACCTGTATGTTGGCGTGGCTGACACAGAACTGCGTACACTGTTTAGCGCATACTCTTCAAAATGGTGCTACGCTAACACAGAGGAGATGAATTGTTGTTCGTCGTTATTAAAGTCTTAATTTGTTTGTTTTTTTGCAGTAAAAGTGTTCTCGTCGCTTCATTACATTTACATTTAGTCATTTAGCAGACGCTTTTATCCAAAGCGACTTACAATTGTGGAATACATAAAGAGATTAATCTTGAAGAGGCAAACATACAGAGGAAGTGCTCGTAACACAAGTCTCAGGCATTGTTCAAATAAATACAAGCTAACAAGGGAAGGAGAGAAAGATGAAGAGAAAGATTAAGCTTGTTTTTTTAAGTTTAGGATGAAGTCAAGCAGTGTTGAAAGAGATGAGTTTTCAGTTGTTGCTTGAATACTGACAGGGATCCAGCGTTCCGGAAGGGGGTGGCAAGATCATTAAATTCAGATTATCCACTGATGGCAGATGGACTATTCTGACAATGTTTTTTATACTTTTCTGGGCCTTGACTGTGTTAATTGTTTGGGAGTCTATGAGACAGTCACAAACCTCCCGGTTTTCATCTAAAATATCTTAAATTGAAGCTTTTACGGGTTTGGAACAGCATGGGGGTTAGTGATTAATGACAACATTTTCATTTTGGGGTGGAGTAACCCTTTAAGCAGTGAGATGTGACATTAAATCGTCCTTAAAAAACCTGAGGTTGACTCTGCATCAGATAATGAACATATCTGCCTGTCACTGAGACAGATGCACCTGCCTCCTGAACCATAAATTGACATTTATGGATTCAAGGTGGTGAATTCTGCACAAATGTTGGCACAGAATTGTAGTCAGGGATTATGTCAAATGAGGTCTGTGAGTGAATCGTAACCTCCTCACAGCAGATTTGCTTGATCTTTACCCTATAACGGAGCGTGGGATTTGGGGGAGTAAATGGTGCAGATGGAAGGCTTCAGAATGGCCTCTTGCCTGGGCTTGTTTAACTCTTGGCTCCAGGAAAGAGTGTCAGCATCTAGACAAATACCACAGGATCAAATGTACCTCAAGCACTTGGCAGGATTCCTCTTTCCTCATAAGTGATAATGTTATCAAAAAGAAAATACACACAATTATGTTTTTCCTGCATCTATGGAAACTAGCCATGTGAAAGGGGTGGCTATGGAAAGGGATTATAAAAATCTCCCTGGCTGTTTGTTTGCACTTGAGGACACATTTATGCATTTTACACATCCTTAATAATCATGTTCAAGAGGCTTTAAAGGCTGTTAAAAGCTTTAAATGAGTTGTCATAACTGTTTTCTGTGTGCCGTTCGCAGGTATTTATGAAGTCGGTGAGGCTGGAGTGGGTGCTGGGGAATATTGATGCGGCACATGAGCTGTGTACAGAGGCCCTGAAGCACTATGAAGATTTCCCCAAGCTTTGGATGATGAGAGGACAGATCGAGGAGCAGTCGGAGAACATCGATAAAGCACGAGAGGCCTACAACCAGGGAGTGCGTTTATGAGCTCTTGAGAAGATGCCTTTCTTTAATTTAATAATGCAGATCCTAATGTTAGGAACAAAGATTTTTCAGTGGGAATGTGTGATAATAGTGTTTCTCTAACGCCTCCTCTCTGCTGTGTCCGTTCAGCTGAAGAAGTGCCCTCATTCCATGTCATTATGGCTCCTTTTGTCTCGGCTGGAAGAGAGAGTCGGCCAGCTCACACGCGCTCGAGCTATCTTAGAGAAAGCTCGCCTCAAGAATCCACAAACTCCTGAGATTTGGTAAGAAATCATGCCAAATTCAGTGTCGCTGTTGTTAACCAAAGCTAAAGCTATTTAGCTGTAATGATTTATCATACACTGAATTTAAGATTTTGAAATGTTCTCTCAGCAACTAAATAAGTACTCGAACTGCAATTAAATAAAGCTACATTACAAAAGCTAATAAAAGCATAAAATTTAATGAAATGACTAAAACCTAAACTAAAATTAAACCTGAAAATATGAAATTAAAAGCTAATTTACAATATTCATAAATAAGATAATAGTATGGATGTAACTATATCAATACCTTGATGTCGCGATAGCAAAACTGGCTCGATATTATCGTGGTCACATGACAGTATGAAACAATAGGTCTTCTGGGCAAAAATTATAGTTTTTAAAATATATTTAAACTTCTTATTCTGATATAAAGTGTCTTTGGAATTGTGTTTTTGGCATTATGCTTTGGCACAGTATCTGTCAAACAAACTAAAACCGAAAGCACAATATGGCTTAATGCCTTCATTGAGTCTGTTTTTGCTGCGCGTTTCAAAGCTAAGGTGATCAGCACGTGATCCGGTGCTAATAGCTCGTGTTTTGGACACCACGGACACTTTCGTGGCAGATGATCTCAGCATTTCACTAGATTTGTAGTGAGACGTGTTTTTGTAAGCATGTTTTCCCTGAAGCTTTCTGCTGCCGTTTCTGTCAAAATAAAAGCTTAAAAAGTGCAGTCTGACAGCTCGCGGTTTAAATGCAGTTCAAATTCAAAATATCTCTTTCAAGAGAGAAAAAAAAAAGTAATGTTCATTTTCGTTAATCTTACAGTGCAATTGTTTTACAATATATGTCTATTACCGTCATTGTTGTTATATGGTTCTTATATAGAATAATGTAACTTTAAAATATTAAAATGTCATTTTATTTTTCCAATTCTTCAATTGTATTTTTTTTTAAATAACGCAATACATATCATATCGTGGACTTCATATCGTATGGTGAGATTTTGATATCGTTACATCCCTAATAATATGTGAATATTAACATATCACTGGTCAAATGTACTTGTACTTCGGTACAAAGCCTATTCTAAAATGTATCGAACGGTACTTTTTGAATGTTTCTTTATGAGAAAATTTATATGCAAGTGGCATAATGATAAATTATACTATGACAGTGGCTTAGCTAATAATTATTAATTAGATTGTGTTGACGTTGCCACAGTATATTTCAGAAACATTCAGTCACATAACCTCATTAATATTCTTGAGCAATGCCTTTTCCATTTGTCAGCTTCCTAGCAACTAATTAGTAATTAATACCATTTCAGCAAATCACTTAAGCTGGGTTTAAGTGTAGGGGTTCCCAGTCCTGTTCCTGGATCGACCCTTTCCAGCTGATTTTGGCCCCAACCTCACATAAACTCACCTGAACCAGCTAATCAAGGTCTTCAGGGTCACTAGAAACTCATTTTAGAGCTAAACTCTGCTGGAATGAGCATGCCACTTAATTAATATTCATGAGCCCAGCCCTCATCACAGTAGCACCTATAAATTCACCTCTGGGTGCTGTCTGATTGACAGCTCGGCATGAACAACTTGGATCCTTCTTAGTGAGACTTAATGACAGAACTAATTTGCGTTGAAGGTTACATGCATTAATTACTGGAAAAGATCTCGAAAATCTCACCAAAACAATATGTAACTTTATATGCAATAATCTCAATTTATCTGGCAGGCTGGAGTCTGTTCGACTTGAATACAGAGCGGGATTGAAAAACATCTCCAACACGCTCATGGCCAAAGCCCTTCAGGAGTGTCCTAACTCTGGTAAGCCACGCTTTCTTCAACCCTGAACCGATCTGTCAGGACCCTCTGCACATTCTCACACCTCAACACTTACTACTTCCTGTTAGGCAACCTGTGGGCCGAAGCCGTGTTCTTGGAGGCCAGACCTCAGCGCAAGACCAAGAGTGTTGATGCTCTGAAGAAGTGTGAACATGATCCTCATGTACTTCTGGCAGTTGCCAAGTAAGACTCCTGACCGGGCTCTTGCCAAACTTCTCCCTACTCTAAATTTACCCACCCGCATTCCTCACTTTTATGTTTTGCTTGTTTGGCAAGAATAGTCTGAACTGTTCAGTTACATTTATACCGTATCTGTGTTTGTGTCCTGCAGATTGTTTTGGAGCGAGAGGAAGATATCAAAGACGCGAGAGTGGTTTCTGCGGACGGTAAAGATTGAGCCAGACTTGGGCGACGCCTGGGCGTTCTTCTACAAGTTTGAGCTTCAGCACGGCACAGAAGTAAGATGTTTTACTTCTTCTCAGATCTTGCTGTTGTTATGCAATAAGTTAACTAGTTTAGGCAGAGACTTAAAGGGTTAGTTCACCCAAAAATGAAAATTAGCTTGTGATTTACTCCCCCTCGAGGCATACTAGTTTATACTAGCATCCGTAATAAAACGTGCCTCACACGGCTCCAGGGGGTGAATAAAGGCCTCCTGTAGCAAATCCATGCGTTTCCATAAGAAAAATATCCATATTTCAAACTTTATAAACACTTTTCTCTCACTTCTGCTGAATGTTATTTTAATGAATATTTCGTGAAAGACAAAAGGAGATGTTTTGAAGAATGTCCTGCTTGCTGTTGTCCATGCTTGGTGAATCTCATCTTCTCACTCTGGTGATGTTCTGTCTCTCAGGAGCAGCAGCACGAGGTGAAGAAGCGCTGTGAGAACACGGAGCCGCGGCACGGTGAGCTGTGGTGCGCTGAATCCAAACACGTTCTCAACTGGCAGAAGAACATCGGAGAGATCCTGGTCCTCGTGGCGTCAAAGATCAAAAACACTTTCTGAACTGTGGGGCTCATAGCAGAATCACAAATCTGAGCATGTTTGGTTTAGCAAATACGGCGTTTTTAGACAATCCGGGGACAAGATTTGGTGTTGTTTCGTTTTTTTCTATAGCCGTTCTTTCCCCTTTTAGTGTGTTTTCCCCTCTGGAACTGTGATGATTCAGGGATGTTTTCATTACACATGTTGTTATGTTCAGGGTGTTGTGAAGTCTAGTCACGCCCAGAGATATGAGTCCATTTTGAACATCAATATCTGACACCCTTTTACTCTGCTTCTCATTATGCTAATGTATAAATGTGCTGCTTATCAGAAAATAAATGAAGTCCATTCTGTTGCAGATGTCAGTGCTCCTGTGCTGGTGATCTGGGTATTTCTCAATCCTAGTTTTATGTTGGCTTGTTAAATCCAGCGTTCTATAATTCTGCTCACTTATGTTTTCCTTTTTTAATAATCTGTCTCTAACAATTTCTTCTAAAGCTTTTAAGCTACATCCACCAGTCATTCAGCCTATTTCTGAACGTAATTTTTCTATCTGATTGCATCATTTGTTACATTACTTGCTCCTCAATGGGTCGTCTGACTGCAGTGAATGGGTGCCGTCAGAATGAGAGTTCAAACGGCTGATGAAATCATCACAATAATCCACTCCAGTCCATCAGTTAATATCTTGTAAAGTGAAAAGCTGCATTTGTAAGAAACAAATCCATCATTAGGGCATTTTAACTTCAAACCATGCATCTGGTCATATTAAGAGTTGTCTATCCATATAATTTAATACTCCAGTAAACAGTCATCTGGTCTGAATCAGGAAAGACCGATCAAGTGAAAACGGTTTGTTCTAAACAAATACATTGGTGGATTAATGGGTTTTGTCACTAGAGGAATTGGATTATGGATGTGTATTTTGTCCAAAGTAATGGTTTGGTTAAAAATGTCTTAATGGTTTATTTGTTTTTTACGAACATGCAGCTTTTCACATTACAAAATGTTAATTGATGGACTGGAGTGGTGTGGATTCCTTGTAATGTTTTTATCTATTTGGATTCTCACTCTGACGGCACCCATTCACTGCAGTCATAGGATCCATAGATGAGCAAGTGAGGTAATACTACATTTCTCCAAATCTGTACTGATGAAGAAACACTGATGTGAAATTTTAGATAGCTGACGATATGGGTGCAAGGTTCAGAAAGAGGAGATTTAGAGTGGACCTGCTGTCGACGACCTCTACTTTAGAGGGCCTGGGATGACCCTGACTAAGTGCTCATTAAATAAAATATGTTTTCTTATAAGCACTGGAATTTCCTTAGGATATCAAATTAAGTGTGAAACATGCGGGATGTACTGATTTGATCAGCTGGACACGGCCACATAGATCTGAAACCTGACACAAATGTCTGGACGCAATAAAATATTAAAGGCTTTTTCTGTCCACATGTAAATAAAGAGGCATTTCCTGATCACAGCCGTGTCCGGTGAAGAATCAATCCGTCATGCACTCCGCGCGCTTCAGCAGCGGACCCTTCAGTGCACCGGGTTTATAAAGTGATCTCCCGCCGAAACCGAAACAAAGCGCAAAGTTGATTGATCGCGGAAGTTTTCTCGACTTGATCAGACTAGAGATCTGGTGAAACCCAAAGCGCGATGCCAGCAGCCCGTGACGACTGAGACGCATTAGAGCCTCGCCGCATTTCTCTCGCCAATGCTGGAATGGACGCGGCTCTCTCCGGAGCTCCAGCTCGAACTAGACCTACAGCGCGTGTTTAAGGTTTGTTGGGGTTTGTTTGTCTCGCTCGGACCGTTGTTGAAGTTGTCTGTGAGAAACATGTAACAGGCGTTGGACGCCGCTGGACCATGTCCACCTTTGCAAGCCTTGACTGGTGCGCGCCAGAGGCCCTCGTCATCCCCTGGTCAATGGTAAGATCCCGGTGCACCGC
>QVTF01020812.1:3300000-3335000 GCA_003573665.1 Oxygymnocypris stewartii
CTATGATCTGAAATAAAAATAGGATAACGTGATCCAGAAATATATTTGTTTGTTCGTTTGTGATTGCATTATCAAAATCTATTTATGTTAATTGATGGAATAATCAAAATAAAGTGATCTGAATAATTATAATAAACAGAGAATGACATGGTTTGGGAATTTATTTATTTAATCAAAATATAGTTAATCTGAAACAGAGGGTACAGTTATCTAGAAATGTATGTATTTTATCAATTTTTTAGGAATTTGAATAAAAAGATTTTTGTGTGTTTGTTTGTTGATTAATAATCAAAATAAAGTTGTGATGTCAAACGATTAATTGCATCCAAAATAAAGGTATGTACTGTGTTTATTTATTATGTATCTATAAATACAAACATGCATGTGTTTGAGAAAAATAGGTTATGTTTGTATATTTATATAATATAAAATGTAATAATATAAATAAGAAAAATGTTTTAAAAATATAATTTTACAAATATTTCTTAAATATATTTAAGAATGTTTATGTAGGGCCTATTAAATATATTTATATAATATAAAATGTAATAATATAAATTTATAGACATGTTATTATTTTCTAAATATATAGTGTGTGTGTTTATATATATATATATATATATATATATATATATATATATAATAAATAAACACAGTATATTATACACATATATTATGTAAACAAAGATTATTTTGGATGTGTAATCGTTTGAATCACTAAAATAAAGTTATTCTGAATTCTAACAATCTGACATAAAGAGAGGATTTAACATGATGTAGAAATATGTATTATTTTGCAGGCAAGTAGACGTAAAAAAGCGTCGTGCAAACCAGGGAAGAAAGGAAAAGGAAGACAGCGGCGCAGAATGAAAATGATGGGCACGCTTATAAACTGCTGGCAGAGGCTGCTGAGTTTAACCGCTTATTAAATTACAGCATACACGTTATTTAAAACAATAACTTTCCCTTTTTCTTATCCTTATTTATTCACTTTCACTTTTTAATAAAAAACAAACACCACGTGTTTTGTGTAATACTCCTTCAGTGAAATAATCCGCTGAGATTGTGTCGAGCACAAAAGACACTGTATGGTTAAACGTTTCTACTTCTGCGTGTATATCTTTTATTTGATAGCACGATGTATAGTAAGTTTTAAAGTCTTGATGTTAAACAGTTACATGCACATATATACATGGACACTCATATCTGGTGCTGCACATTGAGCCAAAACTATAACTCTCATAATTTAAAGTTGACAGCGTTATTCATGTTCTCGTGGTTCTAACACTAATAATTGTACATTCACAACATAATCACTCAAAATAAGCTGTTTCAGTAACTTATCTCATACCTTTTCAGTGGACTCATCTTTTAAAGTGTGTGTTGGGCAGAAGAAGTGCTTATTTCTCTGAAGTACTTTCACGTTTTATTGGATAGTAATACATGCTGTTTTGGAAACGGTCAGGCATCAGTTTGCTGCTTTGGTGTTGCTGATCTGTCTTGTTTTGTTGATTCCTTCTATCATTAAAACTAATAAAAACTCTGAAAAGACTCAAACAGTGGTATGTGTCTTTTTCAAACTTTATTTCATTTTTTTTTAATGTTGTTATTTAATTTTTATTTCATGTTATTTTATTTTATTATATTTCATTTTATTTTTTATTTTTTTATTTTTTGTTATTTTATTTCATTTTTTATTCTATTTAATTTTAATTGTATTATTTTATTTCATTTAATGTCATTTTATTGTATTTAATTTTGTTATTTTATTTCATGTTATGTTGCCTTGTTTAATTTGGTTATTTTTATTATTTTTCATGTTATGTTATTTTATTATGTTCCATTTTATGTTCTATTATTTTATGTTAGTTTATTTTATTTGTTTTATTCTATTTAATTTAAATTGTATTGTTTTATTTCATTTGACGTTGTTATTTTATTTCAGTTTGTTATTTTATTTCATGTTATTTTATTTTGTTTCGTTTTGTTATTTAATTTATTTTATGTTATTTTCATGCTATTCTTTGTGTTGTTATTTCATTTAACGTTATTTTATTTGATGTTTTATTTATTTCATTTTATTTGGTTATTTATTAGATTTTCTATTGTATATTTTATTTTTTCAGTATCGAGGACTTTTATTTTGTCATTCGCAGTTGCAGGGCTTTTATATTAATCCTGACAGCGCGAGCCATAGCTACCTGCACGTCAGCATTCGCTCACGCATGCGTAGTACGTGCACTTCCTATTGTCACTATTTGTAGTATTTGTGCATATCCATGTCGCTTGAAATCATTGTATTGTTTGCCTCTGGTCACACCTCGTTACTTCATGCTTACTTTCCTTTTCTCCGCCGTGTTTTGCGCCACATACCTGTCTCCGATCACCAGTCATGTTAAAGACAGAGATTTTACTGAGCAGGAAATGTCCCATTACAGGTGAGATTTCTTTATGACATGCTAAACTCAGCATTAAATATTAATGTGTAATAAGTAGTCAGATGTTCAGGCTGCCATATAACGTTAGAGTTAGATATTACAGCTAATCTAACAAGTATAAACACGTCTTTACTGTCAGTCAGTCAGTTTGCCATATACAGAGAGCTTGTTCAGTGTGTATTACACTAGTCACCTGTAGCCTATGAGTATAATGCCTGATCCGGCTTTGAACAATATTAATAATCCACCCTGTTTAACGCTTGCTTTATTTATCTTAACAGGGACAGAATAAAGTCCATGTTTTATCATGCATACAACAGCTACTTGGAAAATGCGTATCCCTATGATGAGTTGAGGCCACTGACATGTGATGGGCAGGACACCTGGGGCAGGTATGTGCACTAACTCTACACATACCTCTTTAGTAAATGACAGCAGTCCATTTCGGTCTGTCAGATAGTCAAAAACATTCAAACTTGAACGGCTTTAGATACATGCACCTGAATAATCGGCACCACTTCTTCATGGTATCTTAACTTGAAGAATACAGATTATGTCTCAGGCGTGTAAATCCCAGGACATCTTCACAGCTGAAGCTCCTGCTTTAATCTTAGACCTGGAGATGGATAAGAACAAAATGTCCTATTCTTAAAATCCTGCAAATCTGTAAAGACTTCCCAGGTGAAAAAAGTAGACTTCTATAATGTACCTAAAGTGCTTTATTTTTGCGCACTAATTTTGTCATCTTGATGTACTAAAAATGACTCTTTAGTACTTCTGAAGATCATGTAAGTGTACTCAACTGTGCTATTGGGGAACGCCATGAATATGAAGTAAAATGTGCTTTTAACATACTATCTCTGTGTCCGTAGTCACCACTTGTAGTACACTTGAGTGTACTAGGGGATGAAAGATGGTTCAAGTGCACACATATAAATATCTTACCTACAGTAGTTCTGTTTTACGCTTCAATGTCTTGTTCCGCCGGGTTGCAGGTCATATTGGTTTATTCATTTTTAGTCATTTCAAATCTTGGCATGATCAAGTTTGTATTAGTCAGGCTCAAGATTTACAGAATGATTTATTGAAAAGTGAAGAAGCTCCAGAATCGTCCTTCTCAGACTTCTTTGACTTTAAACATATTTTATGTTTATGTTTATTTTATGTTTATGTTTTCATATTTTATGTATTTTACTGCACTGCAGTTTGTTCATGTAAATGGAAACAGTTTTATTTGTTTTACAATATATTTTTTTTAAAGTATCACCTGAATGGATATTTTTATTTTGTATTAATCTTAAATGGTTGATTTTGTTTTTGATTTTTTTTATTGTATTTTTATTGTACAGCATATAAATTCACTTTGCTCTTCGTCTGAAAATGGCGTTGCTGCTGACATGACATTAAAAATTTTTCCACGATATTAAAATAACAGTCGTGCTCTCTTGATCAAACTTTACTGGTGTAATTTTCATTTGACTTCTTTAACATTCATGATGTCTTTGGCTCTAAATACCACTGGGAAAGTTGGCGCACTTGTGTTTTTCAGTGGCATTATTCACTCCTGTTTCTTGCTGTGGAATTGAACAACAGTAACTGAACCACTGAGTTTTGTCTGTATTATGATCTCTGAGATTTAGAAGTCATATTATAACCTCTGTTTCCTTCAGTTTCTCCCTCACGCTCATCGATGCTCTGGACACACTGCTGGTATGACATTTTATTCAGCGAGATTGTTCCGTGCCCTGCGGTGTTCAGATGCAGAGAATATTTCTCCTCTCTGAGCACAGATTTTGGGAAACCACACGGAGTTCCAGCGCGTGGCCACACTGCTCCAGGACACGGTGGATTTCGACACGGATGTAAACGCGTCTGTGTTCGAGACGAACATACGAGGTAAAGTCACCAGCCTTCGTGGATGAATATCACAAAGCATTATTTCAAAATATTTGGAAAAGTGTGTGCATATAAATAATTATTTTTGCATTACTGTTAAATATGATAATGCGCATTATTGTCGTGCAAAACTGAATATCTTACATTTTCTTTTCATTTTGGGTAAACTTCCGTATCCTGTAGTACTGGTCTGTAGTCACTGACGTTCAAGCAGTGTGACCAGTGTATGTGTTGATGTTCTGGTCACATGATCAATCTCGTCTGCAGTGGTCGGTGGGCTGCTCTCGGCTCATCTGCTCTCCAAGCGTGGCGGGATGGAGGTGGAGGAGGGCTGGCCCTGCTCCGGACCCCTCCTGCGCATGGCAGAGGATGCTGCACGCAAACTGCTGCCTGGTGAGGGAGCTAACATATGCTTCAAACCATAATTATAAGTAATAGGGCAATTACATCGCTGTCTGAAACATATTTAGCACGAATCGTTTGTTGCAGCTTTCATTTGTGAGTCACTTTGGATAAAAGCGTATGCAAAAATCATTAAATGTAAATGTTTTTTAATGACAGTGTTAGTTCAGCAGTTTTCAACCAGCTTTATACTGTTACGATATCAGTGTTATTGTAAGAAAATGAACAATGTGTCATATATTGTGTAATACATTTGTACAAAGATGTCTCCGCCAGATGAGACGTGAAACGCATTGATAGAACTTTGACTAATTGAAAACGACACACTTATGCACAAATGCAATACACAAAGTATTTATGCATTTCTATATCCTCGCTCACATAGTTTGATCGAGCCCACTGCTTTATGGCTGTCAAAGTTCTCCGACCTATTTTGCACCAGCCCTTTTTCTCGATCTTCTCTAGTTATGTAGCACCGATTTAAAAGTAAAATTGCATTTCTGCAGCATCGACAGACAACTATTATTAAAACCCCATCTTGCCAGCAATTATATGTCCCTTTAAATAAAACTATAAAACGTTGCTTTGCTTAATTCAAATAAAAATGAAATAAATTAAACTTAAACCAAAAATAAAACAAGTTTAAGTACTAATTTGCTTAAATTAAAACTGAAAAAATATATAACTGTATGAAAAATATAGAAAAATAAAAATGAACAAATACAACAAAGTTATTAATACTTGAACTAAAATTAATTTAGTCAAATATAAAAATAAAACCTAAGTTTTATCTAGCCTACTGTAGCAGTATATAAATAATGAAGGTTAATGAGTGCATATCATTTTATGTATTGATTATGGTTGTTGTAACAGTTAATTTATCAATTTAGTTCATAGAATATGTATTTTGTTTCCTTCTATTAAGCCAAAATATATTGATTTGAAAAAGTACATCATACACGGTAATAGTTCTCACAGAAAACAAAAACTAAATTGACATACGTCTTGTATACTTGCTTAAGGAGGTGTGAGCAGTATGAGCCCAAGCATACATCCAGAACCCCATGCAATATATTATATTTACTACACTCTTGAAAATAAACGTTTTCACACCTCAGAAGAACCATTTGTGGTTCCCCAAAGAAAGTTTTTGGTGCAAATCTTTGGTGTGAAGATAACATAAATTTCCTGCTAAGAATATTTAATATTTAAAAAATAATCTGAAGCTTTTTCCCTTGTAAGATTTGTTTGTGCCATTGAAAGATTCCATGAATGTTAAAGGCTCTTCATGGATTCATAGATGCCAATAAAGACTTAATTTTGAAGAGTGTATGGTTTATGCTTATCTGGCATGCTGTATAGGAAGGAAATAGATCACGAGTATTTGATCATGATAATTGAATAATGCCGTCAGCCTCTTCACAGCTTTCCAGACCCCCACAGGGATGCCATATGGCACGGTGAACCTGCTGAGGGGGGTGGACCCCACCGAGACCCCGGTCACCTGCACTGCTGGAGTGGGCACCTTCATCCTGGAGTTCTCCACCCTCAGCCGACTGACCGGAGACCCTGTGTTTGAGAACGTGGCTCGCAAAGCTCTCAGGGCCTTATGGAGACAACGCTCAGATATCGGCCTGGTAAAATCTTTTGATCTGGATCAAGCCGTTTGTAGGACAATCGTGACTCCAGAGTCCAGCATTCTTTGGTTTCAACTCCACATTATGCGATATTAAAGGAATAGTTCACCCGAAAATGAAAATGAGCTGAAATTGTACTTGCCCTCAAGCCATCCAGATGTAGATGAGTTTGTTTCTTCATCAGAACAGTTTTGGAGAAATTTAGCTTGCTTCACCAATGGATACTGTGCAGTGAATGGGTGCCGTCAGAAACAAATCCATTATTAAAGCATTTTAACTTCTCTGGTGAATAAGTCCATCCTCTGTTGTCTTCTCACATCAAAATGCACCAACATGTTTATTTAAGACTGTTTTCACACTGATCTCTGCATATTTCTCTCCTGATTCAGACTATGGTACTTTTTCAATGGAAAAAGCAATATTCTAGGTAGAGGACTTATATATTAGCCAGAACCATTTGTTTTAAGTTAAAAACGTTTTAATGTAGGATTTTTGTTTTTACAAACACAGTTTTTGCTTCACAAGATATTAACTGATGGATTGGACTGTATGGCTTATGATGTTTTCATCAGCTATTTGGACTCTCATTCTGACGGCACCCATTCACTGCAGAGGATCCATTGGTGACCAAGTGATGTAATGCTACATTTCTCAATATCTGTTCCCATGAAGAAACAAACTCATCTACATCATCTACGTCCTCCTGACAGCGAGTGCATTTTTCAGCAAATTTTCATTTTTGAGCAAACTACTCCTTTAATAGAATGCAATATGCTTTAACATTTTACTTGTACTAAGATGCACAGTATATGAATGTAATTGGTCCTGAATGACCGGCCTGTACCCAGCAGTCCTACTGACCGCAGCCGGTTAGTAGTTAAACCACTCAGAAATGTCTCTTCTGAAGAACTTTGACCAAATGCCTCTAATAACATTAAGTATGCTTTAGGTGGTGCTTTTCTTACCATAGCATTATTCACTTTAACAGCAATTACTAAGACAAGGTGATTGAAAAGCCTGTTGTATACAGCCAATTATCCCTGAGTTCATAGAAAACAGATTATTATGGATTCTCTACGCCATAATGCTTATAAAAATCCTAATCGGATTAACACTTAGCATTTTGCTATGTAGCATAGCTGGACATATTTGCAAGCTTATTAAATAGGTTCATATACATGTTTTGCACCAAAATATGTTTAAACAAACATTTTTGTGACCACTTTCTGCTCTCTCTTTGATTCCCTAAAATTAAATGCTTTAGGATCACAATGTAAGCCCTCTTTGTATTTGGAAAGAGTAACAATGCTCACACACATGCACATTTTATATAAATATATATATATATATATATATACATATGACCCCAGGTTTCCCGCACTGAGGAAAAGCATGACATGTGATTGTAGTATTTCCCAAGTCTGGATAAGAAAGATATTTGCTCCTATTCTGTTTAAAATATACAGATGAGAGTTTCTAAAAACTCATTTATACAAGCAGAGTGTTTTTTCATGGCATTTGGAGCAGGCATAACATTAGGAGATAATTTAGTGATCGTGTAAAATAACGGGTGAAGACTTGGGTGAGAACTGATAATGCATGATAAATGATTTCATCAAACATTGTTATACTGAATAACATTTAGAAAATATTGTTTTCCAAATAAATGTAATGGGTGATGATATTTTAACACTTAATATGAACAGTGTTGGGGGTAACACATTCCAAATAATGTGAGTTACGTAATCAGATTACTTTTTTCAAGTAACTAGTAAAGTAGCGCATTACTTTTTAATTTACAGGAGTTATTTTTCAAATAAGTTACAAAAAAGCGTTGTGTGTGTGTGTAAACATGATTGTTTCTGTAGTTCTAGACTAAATTATTCCTCGAAATGAATAAAAGTAGTGAAATGGAAACTCAAAATATGACGCAAACCTGCAATAATTAAATATGTTAAATAATGCAAATATCATATAAGTATTTAATCCCGTTTTATTAACCAGTGCCAAAAACACATTTTTACTTTACCACACAATGCATTACTTTCCATAAGTAGTAACTATGTAACGTAATAAGTTACTTTTTTCAGGGAGTAACGCAATATTACTTAATAGTAACTTTCCCCAACACTAAATATGAATGCAAAATATTTAAAATGCATGCAGTCAGTTAAAGTGGGAAAGCATATCAAATGTAATCCTGCATTTTAGCATTGCAGTTTTAATAATAATAACTTGTCTGTGTTTGATGTTAATTGATTTGTATGAGCTACAGTATAAAG
The DNA here is from genome assembly GCA_003573665.1 of Oxygymnocypris stewartii. Classification (NCBI taxonomy): domain Eukaryota; kingdom Metazoa; phylum Chordata; class Actinopteri; order Cypriniformes; family Cyprinidae; genus Oxygymnocypris; species Oxygymnocypris stewartii. The sequence goes on from QVTF01020812.1 coordinate 3,308,656, forward strand.
CTACAATATTTCAGCAATTATTTTGCAGCATACATATATGTTAACAGTTGGAGTTTAAACTATTTATTAGCTGTCAAATATGGGGGGGGGGTCAAAAAAGATGGAATTTAAAAATAATAAATCTGGCATTCAGTTATCACATATCCCTCTCATTTTCTCAGGTGGGCAACCATATAGATGTCCTAACCTCTAAGTGGGTGGCTCAGGACGCAGGGATCGGGGCGGGAGTGGACTCGTACTTCGAGTATCTGGTAAAGGGGGCCATCATGCTGCAAGATGAGGAGCTGCTGGCAATGTTTCACGGTAAACACTGACATAACCGCTGCTGTGTTACAGTTGCTATTCGTTTAGATTAGAATAGCTAATCATAATTGCTGTTTATCTTTCTTTATGTTGCCTGAGTGAAAGCACTATCAACTTTCAAATGTGTGTTGCAGAATTTGATAAGTCCATAAAGAACTACACTAAGTTTGATGATTGGTATCTGTGGGTACAGATGCATAAGGGAACAGTATCAATGCCTGTGTTTCAGTCTCTGGAGGCGTTCTGGCCTGGACTGCAGGTGAGGAAGCAGATCTGTCCCCAAACTCTAGTCCGGTGTGTCACAAGACAAAGGGAAAGCACCAGTTTGACTAGTTTTAAGTCTTTGTTATCTATATACTGCATGCATCTGAGAGTAGAGTTCTGTGGCAGCTTGTAATGTACATGTGTTTATCAGAGTCTGATAGGTGATATTTCCAGTGCCACAAAGACCTTCCATAACTACTACAGTGTGTGGCGTCAGTTTGGAGGACTCCCGGAGTTCTACAGCATTCCTCAAGGTTACACGGTGGACAAACGAGAGGGATACCCTCTGCGCCCAGGTATCTGTAAAACACATTGGGCCCTATCATACATCTGGTGCCAGGTGCGACACAAGTGTTTTTTGCTAGTTTCAGCCTGACACAGTTCTCATTTTCACGTCCTGCGTTGTTTAAATAGCAAATGCATTTGTGCACCCATGGGCGTGCTGGTCTGAAAACGAGGTATGTTCAGACGCATTGTTGGTGCGTTGCTAGTTTTAAGAACTGAAAATAGACTGCACCATAGACCAACTCAAACCTGGTCTAATATAAAAATTAAAGGACTACAGTGTAAAAGAATATTATTGTGTAGGCTACATAAATATAAAATTGCCTACAAGCGATAATGGATAGTCATTGTGTGTATCAGAATACTACCTATGTGCTCGCGCATGAGCAGATGCGTTTGCTCTCTGGAGACGCGTTCAGTCAGTGTGCCTTGAAATTCTGCCGTTTAAATAGCGGATACACCACGGAGCGAACGCATCTCACTCTTAAAGGGAATGGGAGATGAGACTCTGATTGGTTTATTGCACATTATACCCAAAACACACCCATTACTCATGAAGAGAATAGGGACAACCATTTTAGATCACGCGCCGGGAGTGGCAACCGTTTTTCGCGTTGTTAAACTAGCAAAAGTGGATTTGCTTTTAGACCCTGCGCTTAATAAATAAACTATATCAAATAAGCTACAAAAAAAATTAAATAATGTTGGCAAAATGTTAAGTCTCTGCTGCCACCTCAAAGAATTGAAATTGAGTTTATGCAAGTAAAATAAATATGTTTAGTGAAAACCCTCTAAAGTAATATGCATGTTGTTTTGATCTTGTTTGGTTTCAGAATAGAGAGGTTTCATAAATGTGGACTTTTTTGTGCCAAATCAAAGATCGTGTTGATTTCAGTGGCGTTAGTACTGCTAACTCTCATATTATACGTTCACATACATTTTATATAACAATATATTTAAATAAACTTTAGACTTTTGCCCTGAATTACAGCCTGGATGTGCTGAAAATCAGAACCAGTCTGCAGATTTGAGTTGACAGATTTACACTAAATTGCGTAGAGTGCATTGGGAACAGGTTTTGTTTTTACGTCAAAAGTATAAAAATCAGATTATGAGTTGTTTATGTATGATGCCCTGTCTTTCCTTCAACCAACTTACATTTGTGCATTTAGCAGATGCTTTTATCCAAAGCGACTTACGGTTCATTCAGGCTATACATTTTTGTCAGTATGTAAATATATGACGCTTGCTGTTTAAAATCTGTTCTGATTTAGTGCTTTTCTGAATTGTCCAGCTTTTAGCAAGCACCACTGTTACTATTGCTCATTCCATTTATAACACAACCCTTTAAAACACCACAGCAACCAGAGACACTCTAGCAATGCTCTAATAACCCCTCATAAGACCTTGGCAAACACTTGGTAAATAATGGGCACGCAGGCAGAACATTTCAAATGAGCACCCATCACATTTTTTTTTTTTCTTCAGATAAAGTAAAATCTGTTTTGTTTTGGCTGTAAAGTTGTTTGATTTATATGAATGAATGAAGCTGAAGTAACCCCTCTGTGTGTGTTTGTGTTGTACAGAGTTGATCGAGAGCGCCATGTATCTGTATAAGGCCACCGGTGACCCTACATTCATGCAGCTTGGCCGGGATGCAATCGAGTCGATTGACAAAATCAGCCGGGTGAACTGTGGATTTGCCACTGTGAGTGTCTCAGAGTTACATTTCAAGATGAGTCTCAAAACAATATTGAGGCTAAAACAGCACAGTCCCTAAACATTGTAATGTTTATGTTGTTTTGATCTTGTGTTGTTTTAAAAAAAAGAACAGGTTTCATAAACTTGGACTGTTTTTGAGCAGTCATGAGTATTAAGTTCAAGGAATAGTTCCTGAGTTATAGTTCACCTAAAATTGAAATTTACTGAAAATCTACTCTCTCTCAGGCCATCCAGGATGTAGATGAGTTTGTTTCTTCATGTGAACAAATTTGGAGAAATTTAATATTACATCCCTTGCTCACCAATGGATCCTGTGCTGTGAATGGGTGCCGTCAGAATGAGAGTCCAAACAGCTGATAAAAACATCACAAGTAACCCACACAACTCCAGTCCATCAAGTAACGTCCTGTGAAGTGAAAAGCTGCACGTTTGTGAAAAACAAATTCATCATTAAGTGTGGATTATTATGTTTTTATCAGCTGTTTTGACTCTCATTCTGACGGCACCCATTCACTGCACAGGATCCATTGGTGAGCAAGTGATATAATGCTGCATTTCTCCAAATCTATTTTTTTATAAATAAAAAAGGAAAGAAGTAACATGCGAAATTTTGAAGTGTTTGCATATTCAGTCAATATTGAAAAAGTTATTCATCAGAAGCAATGCTGCGACTTTATAAGCTTGACACACCGTGAGTGTCTCAGGGTTACATTTCAAAATGCATCTGAAAACTTGAGTGATATTAAGGCTGAAACCAGCACAGTCCCTAAATACTCATCTTTTTGTTTCTGCCAAAGGTGAAGGATGTAAGGGACCACAAGTTGGACAACCGCATGGAGTCCTTCTTCTTGGCCGAGACCATTAAATACCTCTACCTCCTCTTTGATCCTGAAAACTTCCTTCATAACACGGGCACAGAGTTCGAGCTGGGCGGCCTGCAGGGGGACTGTATACTCAGCGCGGGCGGCTACGTGTTTAACACAGAGGCTCATCCGCTCGACCCCGCCGCGCTCCACTGCTGCAGCCGATACCAGGACGAGCGCAGGGAACTACAGGACATACTCATCACCCTCTCAGAACCACTCAGGCCTGCAACGGACCAAACAGAGGAGACGCCCGGTGCCGGCGGCTCACAAGAGAGCATTGCACTGAAGCCGGGAGAGAGGAGGAAAGCTCGGGTGCTCTCCTGTCCCACACAGCCCTTCAGTGCCAAACTGGCTGTCATGGGTCAAGTCTTCTCTGACAACTCTTGAACAGACTTTCTCACTGTTATCAGTGTGTAAAGATGTGGATTATGTTTGTAATTTAACTTTGGAGAGATTAAATGTTTTCTAAATATGTGTGGATTTTTTACACTCTTTTTATTAAAGCTTTAGATGACAAAGGTGTCGGCGTTTCATCAAAGCGTTTTCATTAGGGATTCGGGTTTTTTCCATTCCGATACTCCTCAAAAAATGAATTTAACTGAGGTAAGTGTTTTACAAACACTGCACATATCCCCTCATTCATTCGGTCAAACAATGAAGGGAATAAAGAATAAAAATAATCCGCTTAATAGGCCACACAAGACCAAACAGCGCTGCTTAACTGAGATTTGAATACTAATTCTACTGTGTCAGGCTAATCAGTCTGGCTTTAAGTCAAAAAAGCGTATTTTCTCTTCACGTGAGGAAGCAAATGAGAGCCAGAGAGCAAATGTTTGTATGAACGTGCCCTCAAACTCTTGCCCATTTTGTATGCCAGCATAAAGTATAGAGAATGGCACGACTAAAGCTCCGGACAAAGCTCTGTTCTTTCGGGCTGGGATTAGCGGATTCATAGCTGCTGTAACTTCCTTTGAGGCAAATAAACCAATTGACCTGGGTTATTAGCAATTTCACAGTACACATCTTAGCACCTCTAATGTCTCAGGTATTTCCAGATGATTATGGTTCTGAGTTATTCAATAGCATGTTCTGCTGTTGTGACTCTTGATTGGTGTTACAGGTCAAATGAAGCAGCTTTGTGCGGCTTAAAGTCTCTCCTGCTCACCAAGGCTGTATTTATTTAATCAAAAATATTGTGAAATATTTGTACAATTTAAAAGAACTGTTTTCTATGTATCATTTGTAAAATGTAATTTATTTCTGTGATGCAAAGCTGAATTTTCAGCATCATTATTCCAGGCTTCAGTGTCACATGATCCTTCAGTGAAATTGCTGCTCAAGAAACATTTCTTATTAACATTGTTACATGTTTTCACTTATTGATACATTTTGATGAATACAAACATTTACTTTAAATACAATTTATTTGCAACTTTATAAATGTACTTACTGTCACTTTTGATCAATTTAATGCATCCTTGCTGAATAAAAGTACACTAAAAATAATGGTGCTATAAAAACCACTAAACCACTAAAAATGGTTCTTTGGCTCATAATCATAGGGAAACCACTTTTGGTGCTATATAGATCATATCTTGGTGCTTCAGTGGTTCACCGGTTCTTCGGCATGACTGAGGTGCTATATAGCACTGCTAAACCCGTTAAGCTCCTGTATAGTTATTTCACTCTTAAATATAAAGGTGCTTAAAAGGTTCTTCAAGCGATGCCATAGAAGAACCATTCAATCAAAAGTTCTTTAGTGAACATCTCTTCCTTAGCTTTTTATAATCTGACAAACCTTTTACCACAAAGAGCCTCCTGTGAAACAGAAATGTTAAAGGTTCTTTATGGAACTATTTTATGGCATCCTGAAGCACCTTTATTTTTAAGAGTGTTGAGGTGATTAAGGTGCTATATAGCACCACTGCCGTACAAAGAACCTGTTAAGCCCCTTTGAAGGTTCTTTACGAGCCAAAGAACCACTGTTGGTGCTGTTTGGCACCATTTTTTTTAAGAAATACAATGCAATATGGCACCTCTTATGTTTCTACATTGCACCATTTGACAAAAGTGCTGTAGCACCTTTAAATATATATGGTGCTATATAGCACCAAAAGTGGTTCTTAGCTCGTAATCATGGGGGAACCACTTTTGGTGCTATATAGCAATGGTGCAATGTAGAAACATAAGAGGTGCCATATTGCATTGTATTTCATTATTTATTAAAAATATATACTTTTGAAGTGTTACGAAACCTTTGACGTGTTGATGGAAATATTTTAAAATAAATTACATTCATTATTATTTAACAGTACTTGTACAGCGTTTATTGATCTAGGTTTATGTTCATTTATACATATTTCTAATATATTTTAATAGTTGTTTAACATTACAAACAAACGTAAATTAACAATGACCAACATTATATTTAACAATTAAATAAATACAATAAATATCTTTTTTATTTTCATATTCTCAAACTAAATAACATATTATAGTAACAGTAACCTAGATTAATAAATGCTACATAAGATTGTTCATGATACTTAATGCACGCATGTTAACTAATTGAACGGTATAGTGTTACCTATATTCTTTGTTATTAAATTCAATGCATTAACAATCATTGAACATGATCAAAATAGCTATTCTGTGGAAAGTGTAGGCCTGTAGACTCGGGTGTTTTCCACAGCGAGATCTTGATCTCAAACTCCATCTCGTGCTGCTCACCTCCATCACACTCCTGGCTAGTTTTGCCGAAACCATGTGACCATGTAGGAGCCGACGTGATTGGAGAAACCCCTGAGAACTTTCCGTTACACTTAAGAATGCCCTTCCTCTTCCTCCCGTTACCTGTCCCGATCTTTTCCACGTCCTCGTTGGTCACTGCCGTACCGTTTCCAGCAGCACCAGACCTGTCTATGTACCCACCCTGACCGTCGAGATTCTTCAGGATGCCCTTCGTGGGCTGGTTGTGGGAAGACGATTCAAGAGGCGACAGCAGAACGAAGCTGCTGTTTGAGATCAATGTTCTTTCCTTCTGTTTCTTTCTGGGTAGAGTTGAGGCGCACGGTTTACTCTGTGTAGCTTTGGGACGGTTTAGGTTTAGCCACCAGTGGTTAGCGATGTCTTCCACAGTGGCTCGCTCTTCTGTTTTCACTGTGAGCATCCATCTGATCAACGAACGGGCCTCTGTAGGATGAATTGAAGAAATCATGGTAAATCCTCACTCATGATGTTACAGATATCTGGGAGTGTGTATGAATCTCACCTGACAGGACATCAGGGGTTTTATATCGTCCGTGGCGGATCTGCTCTTTGAGGACGCTGTAAGTTGTGCCATCGAAAGGCATGGAGCCATAAACCAGAGCATATAACAGCACACCCAGAGACCAGCAGTCCACCTGGGATATAAAAGAAGCAAAAGCATCATTTAAAATGCGTTTACTGTACAAACATTGAGATTTAAATGCCCTTGTTAAAAAGTGTACTTTCAATTGTAAAATTATAGTTTAAAAAAAACGTTACTTGCAGATAATATACAAATAATGAGTATGAACCTGTATGACTTTCTTCTATGGACTGATATTTTGAAGAAATTGGTGTCGGCTCCCACTGACTTGCATTGTATTTTTTGCTCATACTGTGGAAGTCAATGGGACTCATAACCCTTTGGTTGCCAACATTCTTCAAAATACTGTTGTTTATGTTCCAAAGAATCAAAGAAGTGTCATAGAGGTTTGATACGACATGAGAGTGAATAAATGATGACAGAATCGTCCTTTTTAGGTGAATTGTTCCTTTAAATGTTTACTTTTTGTTAGTGCTGTCAAATCGCGATTAATCAAATCCAAAATAAGAGTTTTTGTTTACATAATATATGTGTGTGTGTACTGTGTATATTTATTATGTCTATATAAATACAAACACATTCATGTTATTATTTAAGAAAAATGTGTTATGTTTATATATTAAATATAATTATCTGTAATATAAATAATGTAAATGCATGTAAATATTTTCAAATATATATATTGTATGTGTATGTATTTATATATATATATATAATAAAAATACACAGTACACACATATATTATGTAAACAAAACCTTTTATTTTGGATGCGATTAATCACGATTGATCGTTTGACAGCACTCCTTTTTAATGTCAAATTACTTGTTTTACTTTAAAGTACGTTTAAAACAACATTTTAATAATCGTTTGTCATGCTTTAAGGAAGTAGACTTATTTTGACATGTTGACTAACATACTAAAGCACATGTAAAGTAATTGATTATAATTTGAACTGTAGTGTGTTATGATAAATGTAAAATTTATGTAAGTGTATTGCAACTTCATAGCAAATGTGTAATTACGAATACATCTAAATACATGACCTAGAATTTTCAATAGAAATGGCATTAACGTATTTTTGTCAGAACATATTACTTTAACCATAATACAAAGTCATAGAAGTAATTATGAAATTGCATATGAAGATGTACTTAGGTGGGTCAGAAAGCACTCTAATGTTCAGCTAATTGGCCTACTTTAAACTATAATACATTTTAATTTAAGTGCAATTAACATGCAATCTAGTGTCAAAATATTATATTCAGCTCACACTTAAGTACATTATTTGCATAATAAGTACTCTTTTTAAAAGCATGCTAAACAAAGATGAGCAATCAGAGTAACTGATGAGGCTGTAAATCTCACCTCGGGTCCGAGGTACGGAAGTCCACTGATGATCTCTGGTGACGCATACAGTGGGCTCCCGCAGAACGTGTCCAGACAGCGGCCTCTCGTGTAGCGGTTAGACAAGCCAAAGTCAGCTAACTACAACAAACACAGCATTTATAGATCAAACAGTTGTGTATTCAAATGGGTGACCTACTTCTATTTATTTAATGGAATCTATTTCTGATTCATGAGGGTGGACAAAAATAGTTGAATTTGGAAGTATAATTATAATTAGAAATGCAGAGGCAAAGATGGATTGTATTACACCCCCCGTCAAACACTTGAACACACTTGACTGAGTTTATTCCTCTCATGAGCTCAGAAACATTTGATATGAGGGTTTATGCTGAATTGCTTGCAATTAGATTTGTAGACAAAAACAAATAGAGCGTACATACAAAATAAAACTCTGCATGTATTTAAGGCAATTCTCAGATATACATAATTTGATGTGAGAAACTAAATAATAAGTCATCTTCCATCTTATTTCCTGCATCCAGTTACCATATGAAGACAAAGAATGCCTTCATCCCTGCCTGTGCTGCTATGAGGCATGGTGAGGTATAACAGCTGTTCTGCTTGTCATCTGATCCAGTGATTGCTCGTCTATATGGTTTCGGGATGATCATGGAATGTGGCAGTTCTATTGTGCAAAATAATGCAACATTGTTCCCTCATAATGTTCCCATATTCCAGAATGATGACGCCCCTAAACAAATTAAAGAGTGATTTCATAAACACCAGGATGACGTCAAATTCATTCCATGGTCATCAGATCTGCACGTCCTTAAACCTTCACTGGGACGTTCTGCTTTTCAGAATGAGAAGTTTATTTATACTTTACCATCCCAAAAAAGAGAAACAATAAGTTTGACGGATTCCAAAAAAGACAATGAAGCTGATTAAGACTGATTCTACATTAGACTTTTCACTTAAATAGTTTGTTTTGTGTTTCTGTGATCTTCTCCACTGTACTTATGATTTAAAGAAACACTATGCGCAGGAAACCATTCAAACCCATCAGTCTCTGTAATGATACCATGGATGAAAAATGAAAATGCATGAATCATTTGTCAATTCTCTATCAAGTCAGTTTGAGTTTGAATTGTTTACCTTCACATTTAAGTCTTTGTCCAGAAGTATATTCTCCAGTTTGAGGTCACGATGAACCACACCATTCTGAGGAATATCAAGAGATTTTATATTCAGAACAAGAAATACAGATAATTGTATTAATGTTCACACCAACACATAATATTGTCCTGTTTATCATAATCAAGTGATATGCTTTAAATACTCCATCTCTTTGAAGTTGGTGGATTCTGATTGGCTGTCAATTATTTTAGTTGGAAAAATTACTCTGAAAGTGATTCCAATAAAAATCTACCTTTGCGTTATTAATATTATACAGTAGTTGCCATTTGGACTTCCTATCCTCATAGAATCAGGATGATTATTACACCATATTTATAGTTGCAGTTATCATGCTTGGTGTGAACAGGCCTTTATTCAGGTTTATAATATTACTCAGATTGTCAAACATTTCTCAGACAGCACTGCTTTCTACGTGATGGATGCAATAATAAACAAAAAGGGGGTAATTCGGAGAAATTAAGGTGGGAATAAATCATACTAAAGCATATTTGTTAAAAGTAAATTAGAAACATATAACTAAATTAGTGCTATCAAACGATTAATCGCATCCAAAATAAAATTTGTGTTTACATTATATATGTATGTGTACTGTGTATATTTATTATGTATATATAAATACACACACATACACTATGTATTTTGGAAATATTTACACATTTATATATTCATATTCTTATATTTTATATTATATATAAATATATGTAATATATACTTTTTTTTTTTTTTGCCCGAATGCACTGGAAGTCGCTTTGGATAAAAGCGTCTGCTAAATGCATAAATAAAATAAATAAATATATAAACAACATATTTTTCGTAAAGAAACACATGCATGTGTTTGTTTTTATGTATACATAATAACTATACACAGTATACACACATTTATTATACAAACACAAACTTTTATTTTGGATGCGATTAATCACAATTAATCGTTTGACAGCACTAAACTTAATTTTCTAATATAATTAGAATGTTGAATATTAAAAAATGTTACATTCAGGTACAATGAAGCTGGTAAAATGTTGACCAAGTAAAATCAAATTTGATCAATTTAACAGCATTTTGTGGTTGAACGCCTTTTCAAGAAAAGCGCTCCTACACACGAGATCGGTTTACTTTATGGCAGTACTGCACAGCAGACGTGATCTGTCTGAAGAAGTGCCTGGCCTCCTCCTCTGACAGTCTCTGTTTGTCCTGAATGTAATCATACAGCTCTCCTCCGCTCGCGTACTCCATCACCATCACCATCCTCTCTCTGCTCTCAAACACTGACGACACAACACAATTCTCATGTCTCTGGATACACACACACACACGGATGCTGTGAGACTGTTGATGTGATTTACCCTCATACAGACGGATGATATGTGGGTGCACAAGAGAGGCGCTGATCTCCATTTCTCTCTGGATGTGAGCTCTGTCCAGATCATCCCTCAATCTCTCCTTTCTAATGGATTTAATAGCCACCTGAAGCACAAACAGACACACCACTGAACCAAATACATGCACCTGCCTGTTAGTATATGAGCCAATGATGAATGAATGAGTGACCCTCTCTGTAAAAACCAGGCTAATGTCTAAAAATCTCATTCTGAGATAACGAGCATCAAAGTTTGATTACAAGCATTCATTTCACTATGATTTCAATCTTTGACATGGCCTTACTCAGTCAATATTAACGATACAAAGAACATATTTTCATAGAATGTTCTTTAAAATATTTAGGATGATTTTATGCAGAAAATAGTCAATGTAAAAAAAAATACTTTAGCTGGGTTTTCACAGAGAGTGTTACATTTACTCAAAACAAGCACATGGAAAATGCAATTAATACAGACTTGAAGAAACCTTTTCAGTTTTTCATACAAATCATATTGATAGTTTTTGTGTGACTTGTAATCGGAAATATGTATATGGCTTAACTGACCGGTCTCATTAAAAGGCTTTAAAATGTGAACAATCTTTTATTAATGTTTATATTTTTTAATAATAGCACTACTTTATTCTAAACATATTAGTCATTATTCTTTTAAACTCGTGTCAGTTGTGGTGTAGGCAATATACAGGAAGATTTTAGATTTGTTTAAAGAAGGAATTATCACACGGAATAACCTTAATAAAACTGAATATAAAAAAAATTATTCGTGATTTTACAAAATGCATGATATTTATTTAGTTTTTATCATTTTTAAACTTTGAACGTAACTTAAAATTAATGATCAAGACCTCAAATGTGTTTAATGAGAAAGGAAAGTGTTTTAGCAGTTTTTGGCAGTTATACCGCTTTCAGAATTTGTATTTTCTTTAATTTTACAAACTTTTTTTAAATATATGAAATCAATACGAATACAAATAGTGAATTTCTTACTACAGGTTTAAAATATTTCTACTTTTCACCATCTTTCACCATTTTTCAGTCACTGACCCATAGATGTCTAAACAGTATAAAGTACAGTAATCTAACAACAGCAAATCATTCAATTATTCAATCACTTTAAAAGTTTCAGAATTCCAGCATCCAACTAATATGAATATAATTCAGACTACAGAACAAATATTTTATTGTTCTGTATAACAAAAGTGACTTGCATCTATCTTTTGTTAGTATTGTTAGTATCTGGCACATATTGGGGTCTTGTGTTGCGTTACATGAGTGAGTTTGGACCAGCACACACAGCTCCATTAGATTTGTACGATTACAAAATTCACTGAAATCATGATGTGGCTTAAAGTTAAACTGTGTCATATCTTTGCTAATATCATCAGCAAACAGAATGTCCTGATGTAAATAAAGTCAAGCTAAAGGGATATCGAAATTGAATCACCCTCAAAAACACCATCTAAAACCTGCTGTCGTATGGCGGCACTGGCAGTGCCATCCGGGAATCTGCCAACTGTGCCAAGCAACTCTGACCCCAATCCAGAGATCTGGAGAGCTGCACATATGCAGCGAGCGCCTGGCTCCCTCTGAATGCTGTTAGTGTTTGTCTGCAGGAATTCCAGCTATGCTTAAGGCTCCTGGATTCCGGAATACTTCACCTCTGAGTCCGGATGAGTGACAGATGAGAGAGGCTCAGCTGCTGCTCTAATCTGATTGGACACTGAGATTACTTCATTTTTTCCTTTCCAGGCTGCAGACAGCAGGCTGGGGGGAATGTGTCTTTTGTTTTTGTTAAATGACAGACTGAGCGATGAAAGAGTGGTTAAGTATTTAAATAAGTGTGCTAACATGAAGTCTACATACAGTAGACACAAGTGTACACGCATAAAGCACCCATTGGACGAGCCCAAAAATAATGAACTAAGGTGAATTGCTAGGTAAAGACGTGCTGACTGACTGACTGACTGTCAGAGGTAAGAGAGAACATGCTGGATATTCTTCTCAAAATAAATTAAGCCTTTGTAAATTTTTTATTAAATAAATTGAAATGTAGCCATTATTTAGCTCTGGAAGTAAGAAAAAAAACACTGAATCTATCATTTATTGAGAAAAGTCAGGCCAGGGATATTATAGTTATCTAAAACTAAATAATAATAATACCAAATAAATCAATGTTGCTTAAAATAAATGTTAACTGAAGTCAAATCAAATTCTATACACATCCACATAAACACATACACAGACATATATATGTGACCCTCTCTGTGAAATCTAATCATGAGATAACACGCGTCAAAGTTTGATTTCTACCATTCATTTCACTATGATTTCAATCTTTGACATGACCTTACTCAGTCAATATTAAATATATAAAGGTACAATTTTCACAGAATGTTCTTTACCATGTGAAGGATGATTTATTGTAGAAAACAGCAAATCACAAAAAAATGACTTTAGCTGGGTTTTCACAGAGAGGGTCACATAGTTTGTGTTGCTGAATAAAATCAATAAACTTAAATAAACATGAATACAAATTGTATATAGACATATTTAAAAATAACAAAGCTAATAAAAACACAAAAGGACCATTTTACACTAACTAAGATAAGCATTTATAGTACTTATTTATTTATTTATATTTTTGCATATTGGAGATCTGATTAATTTGGTTTAATTTAATATTTGCTTAAACAACTTTTAAATGATCCTCAGCTTGTTTCACTGAGAAACGTCCTCAAATGAAGACCTTCTTATAACGATGAACTGATTACTAAATAAAACCAGATATAAAAATTACATTTGTTAAAGCTTTTAAAAAAAAATATATATATATATATGTGATGAATTAATATTATGAAAGCCCTCCTTTACCCTATCATAATAGATAGATAGATAAATAGATAGATAGATAGATAGATAGATAGATAGATAGATAGATAGATATAGATAGATAGATAGATAGATAGATAGATAGATAGATAGATAGATAGATAGATAGATAGATAGATAGATAGATAGATAGATAGATAGATAGATATAGATGGATGGATGGATGGATGGATGGATGGATGGATGGATGGATGGATGGAAAGATAGATAGATAGATAGATAGATAGATAGATAGATAGATAGATAGATAGATAGATAGATAGATAGATAGATAGATATAGATAGATAGATAGATAGATAGATAGATAGATAGATAGATAGATAGATAGATAGATAGATGCTGATATCATAATACAAATAACTAATTTTAGCATTTTTATATAAGCCTAAGCATTTTTTCTTGATTCAAAACAACACAATGCAATGCAAGCCCTGATATAAAAGCAGCTGAAGTCGCTCACCGTCTTTCCACAGCGTCTCTCCACCGCTCGCTTGACTTTACCGTACGCGCCTCTGCCCAGCGTCTCGTGCACTTCAAAGCGGCGCTTGAGGCGGTGTTTGTGCTGGTGTTTCCTCACCTCTGCTCGCTCCTCCTGTGTGTGTGTGCAGTCCATCGCGCCGAGCCGCAGCTCACCTGTGAAGCGCGCTGTAGCCGCTGTTTTGAACGGACATGAGTTTTCTGAAACGACAGGAAAGAGACTAACATGCCGTTCTTCTGAAAGTCTCGAGCATCTTCTGGCTGTGCTCTCTTTTCCTCCGGAGCCCGGCTTCGCTGATGGGATTCACCACATGATGACGCGAGTGTGAGGGGCGGGGTCGAGCTGTCAATCATCAGCGGGGACGCGCATCAGTGCTGCTGACCACAGTCCTGTCTTACAGAAAACATAACAAAAACACGACCAGTGTTACAAATAACGCCATCTCTGAACAGCAACACACACACACACACATTATTTTTAAGAAAAAGTTTCAAGCAGATCATTTTAGAAAAATATGCAATTGCAAAAATGTCTCAGAAAAGTGTTAGTAAGTTATGATAAAGGCCTTTGCGTTTATATTTTGTATTAAAAATATTGAAGTTCGTATAGATGTCTTACTGTAAGGTGTCACACTTTCAATGTATTTCTGTTACAAAGTTTTTACAGCACTTGATATTTAAGAAAAATATAAACATGTAATTGGTGGTTAACATAAATATAATAAATAAAATTAATATTTTTTTAATAAATGTTAAGTTTAAGAAATCTTTCATTGCCATTTCTGTTGTCCAAAAATAAAGGGTTGATGTTTTTATGTTCTTCATTTTTGTTATTTCATGAATTGTGTTCAGTACCTGTTTTACTTATAATTTATTTAACTGAAATGCTATTAAATAAGCTATAATACATTTGTATTAATACGAGGTAGAAGATTGCTTATTTTTCTTAATCTCATCTTATCTAATTTGAAATAACGTTGAATAAACAACAGAAATTATCCCTTATTATGTAAAATCATGTCTTGCTGTAGGGGCATGTTGTCACAAAAGGATGGTGTGTGTTAAACGAATTTTGTAATTTTCATTAAATGAACTCAAAAATAAAACTAAAATCAGACATTTTGGAACTCTACATTCATCTGTCAAATTCAGCTAACGTTTTTCCAAAATAATATCAAGTATATTTCCATAACCATGTCTGGTGAATTGGTTTCATAGGCTACTCAGTGACTTGACTGCTACACAAGTCCACAACTCTTAAAATGTGTTACGCCTGTGGAAGTCATCTTGACAAATAAAACGTCTAAAAGTAATTTAACACATGACAAAAAGTAAAGCACACCAGACAGTGTTATTAACTATAGCATAGGCTTTCATTTGGTTAAAAGATAGCCTTGAAATATATCATTTAATCAGCATAACAAAGACTGAAACTGTCATTATTCTGAACAACATTCCTGGTCTAGCACAGATTGTCCAGATATTGTTCAAAATGTGCTCTGGACAAGAAGTTTAAGTCAGTAAAGTGATAAAAAGGACAACACTGTTTGCCAGGGTGTTTGTGAGTCGGTGAAGTGCCGTGAGTTCATTTACAGATGCGTGATCCATTTGGCATGCTCATGTTTATGGGACTGCTGTGGGTGTGGTGTGGGATTGACCTGTGAAGACTCTGATAAGGACCCAAGAACTTTTCCCATGTGGACGTTTCTGCTTTGAACTCATTACTGCACGTTGAAATCCGCCTTCGGCTGCACCTGATGCCTTCCATCATGTCTGTGATTTCTGCTTGAAAACCAATAAATGGACTCATTATTCTCAGTGAAAAGGAGAATCTTCAAAGACACATACTCAGGGAGAGAAAAACGTCTCAATCTATACGTGAACCCCTGGGAGGGTTTTGAGGTGGTTTGCTGAAACCCCTAAACCTGCAGCATATATGAACATGAACAGGACAGGCATGGGTGTATCTGATCCTGCTGGAGCAACAGTCTGTGTGGAGAGGATCATCCTGGATCAACTTAAACTAGATGAAGTAGCCCAACGGCGGACTGAAATCCAGCGGTCCTCTTTAAAGCAGAAGATCTGTGACTCTGTGAGGTAAGAAGCAAAATTTGGTTCTACTGCAAACAGTTGCAATATGGATCAATATCGGCATGCACCTTGCAGATTCTTCAAAGCAACGTACATTGCATTGTATGCATACACACTGTATGAGTGTATGATGAGAATCAAACCCATGATCTTGTTATTAAGCTTTAACAAATTATTAAGCTTTTTTAAAAATGAATAATATACCAAGTTCAAACAGTCAACTGAACAGTCTTGTTTATACTAGGGATGTTGTAAAATGTGAGCTTGCTTAACCCTTCAGAAAGCAGCATAACTGTTTATATGTACGATTGTTTGAAAACTATGAAGAGCATGTCATGTTATTGTCATTTCACACACTGTAAAAATGGCAACCAGTTGTTGCCTTCAAAAAGCTATTTCTTCCTGATTTAACCCAGTTTTTGTTGGTATGTTAAATAATATTTCACACTTGAATAAAAGTAACCTTTTTCTGATTACCTTTTTTTTCAGTGTATCTTTTATTTCAGTACAGCTCTGTCTTGATGTTTTTCGGGACACATAGTCTGCTGTAAACAAATGAGCTTGGCATCTCACTAGCCAAAATGTAGTGTTTGCTGTTCTAATCTTGTGGATATATTGGGATGCTTTAAAATGAAGTTATGTTCTATAAACACATTCTATAAAGCTGTTTATTTGTTCACTGTCTGCTCGAGGTGCTCTGTGGGACAGTGGAAGATCTGGATTCTGAAGTGGATACCGCTTCTCTCCTGGATCCCCCAGTATTCTGTCCGGGAGAATGGACTTGGTGACCTGGTTTCAGGTGTCAGCGTGGGAATCATGCATCTGCCTCAGGGTCAGTTTACAGGTGCAAGTTACAAAGGAAACACACATAGGAAAACATTTTCACAAATATAACGAAAAAACCAAAACACCATTGCCAGAATGTCCTCCCCAATAGAGCTGATAATCCATCTGAACAATGTTTTAAATAAATCATAACAGCTGATGTGAATGGGAAGTCAAAGGGATATATTGTGTGTGTGTGTGTGTGTGTGTGTGTGTGCATGTTTATGTGGTTTATGAGGACAAAAATTTGTATAATGACATGGGTATGGCATAGGTATTACAAGGAGAAGGTGATGTATGATAATAATCATAATTCAAAAGGCTTATAAATCATACAGAGTGAGTTTTTTTGAGAAAGTAAAAATGCACAAAGTTTCCTGTAAGGGTTAGATTTAGGTGCTGGGTTGTTGTAGGGCGATAGAAAATACGCTTTGTATAAAACCATTACGCCTATGGAGAGTCCCCGTTAACCATAAAAACTGTGTGTGTGCGTGTGTGTGTGTGTGTGTGTGTGTGTCTTGATGCTCAGGTATGGCGTATGCTCTCCTGGCTTCTGTGCCTCCTGTTTTTGGTCTTTACACCTCCTTCTATCCTGTACTGGTGTACTTCATCTTTGGCACTTCCAGACACATCTCCATAGGTAAGGGAATAAAAAAATAGGCATATATACATTTAAAAATATATTTTATACCGGTGTGCAATATTTTGACCTGCTTTATCATGTATAATCGTCATAGCCTGCACACACAGTATGAAAACACCTGTGGCCAGTTGCATAAACTTAGTCTCTGTTAAGACAGTGTCTTAAGAACTAGTCTGGCCAACTAACAATTAGCCAAAGGGTAATCAGTCTTATTTTAGGATTCAACTCAGACTAATCTACATTTTTATGTAACTGAATGAAAAAATGTATGACCAGTCTTAAGGAAAAAATTAGCTGACTAACTTTTCAGACTAGTCTTAAACTTTTATGCAACCGGGCCCTGATTTAGTTCCTTAAATGTTCCAGGGACCTTTGCAGTGATTAGCATAATGATCGGCAGCGTCTCAGATCGACTGGCTCCTGACGATCACTTTCTGACCAATGGGACAAATGGATCGGTCGTCATGGACACGGAGGCCAGAGATGCTCAGCGGGTGAAAGTGGCTGCAGCAACGACGTTACTGTGCGGCATATTTCAGGTGAGTCTTGCAAAATAAAAAAAAATTATTGTAAAAAACAACAATGCATGTTAATAGTGGGGTAAAATTCTTTAATGAATGTGAAAAACACTCAAATAAATAAGCTGCACAAGAAAATAAAAGAATAAACAAATGGCAAGTATCAATAAAAAAAAAAAGATAAAAAATTCCATCCAGGGCAAACTAAACAAACAAACAGCCTAAAAAAATCAAATCAACAAGCACCTTGGACCTGTCCAGTTTCATGTGTTTGTTTTGTAGAAAAGAGGTTTTGCTGATGAAGTGATGGTTTCTGTAGGTTCTGTTGGGTCTGGTTCGGTTCGGGTTTGTGGTGACGTATCTCTCCGAGCCGTTAGTGCGGGGCTACACGACAGGTGCGGCCACTCACGTGATCACCTCTCAACTCAAATACATGTTTGGAGTTTCCCCCAGACGATTCAGTGGACCCCTGCAGCTGCTGCATGTGAGTATAGCTGGTGAAATCTTAACAATGTAAACGGAGAATAGCATGCAATCATTCTGACCGACACTAACATTTAGGCCTTTTATATAAGATTGTAAATTAACAGATTGTTTTTATTTTGTATTGCTAATTATTATTAATAATAATAATGGCCTTTCCAGACTGTTAACTCACAATTCTGAGAAAAAAAACAACAACTGAATTTGAGATGTTAAATCAATATTGCCAGATAGAAACGTCGGATTGAAATAAAATGATAATTGAGGTATAAAGTTGCTTTTATTATTTTTTTTTCCCTGTGGCGTAAATGGCATACAGCAATGGGAATTTAATTCATGACTTTGAAAATCAATTACACATTCTCAAAATATTTTGTTTACCAAATAGAAAATCATGAATGTTTTTTTAAATACATACAGCTTTAAAAATATATATAATATATTAATTATTAGATATCATAAGATATTATTAGATATTATAAGACATTAAGATATTAAGCCTATATAATGGAGTTTATTATCGCATTTAGGCTAAAATCTCAGTGGCTACTCCTATAGCAAACTGGGGTAAAAGTAAACCCCATCATATTGCAATTAACCGTCGATCACAATTCATTATATTTTATATTATTAACTACAATAACAAATGTTTATTTTTACCTGAATATATGGTTCTATAGCCTGCAAGGCCTCTTAGACAAGATCTTTGGACTATGGGCTCCCTGGCTCTCCTGTTAATGGACTCTATATGAAGGCCCCCAAACCTCTTATGAAGCAATCATCCCATCCTGTTTCTAATTATATGAATCTGAACCAATCTTTGAGTCGCTATTGGAAAAAATACTATTTCATATTCAAACTACCTTTCCTACATTGAAATTGGAATCATACGATAGAAAGAAAGAAAGAAAGAAAGAAAGAAAGAAAGAAAGAAAGAAAGAAAGAAAGAAAGAAAGAAAGACAGAAAGAAAGACAGACAGACAGACAGAAAGAAAGAAAGAAAGAAAGAAAGAAAGAAAGAAAGAAAGAAAGAAAGAAAGAAAGAAAGAAAGAAAGAACTGACCATTCAGAATGATAGAGAGATCAGTAGATTATAGGCTTTTGGTTTTAAGTGTTAAGTGTCTAAACTTTAATAGACTTTATGTAGCCCTGCCCCTTTTTATCACTGCCCTCGTTATCTTTTGTCTTCCAGTGTGTATTTCCACAGCATGAAGTTCTTCTTATGGATTTATAAATGAACTGCTTGTTTTAAAATCTCCCCGGTCTATTGACATCCACTTCAAACATTTAAATTCTCTTGATAACTTTTTCAATTAGTAAATCTATTTACCAGCTAATTACTCTTCAACAGCGATGCCATAACAATATACTACCGCAAAAATGAAAGGCTTTTTATGGCTTGTTTCTCTTGCACATACGGTCTTTACAGTCGGATGAAAAAAGATCCATCTTCAAGTATAGCCAATTAAGCAGTGTGTGTTTTTAAAATTACATAAATCTAAACTGGACCAGTAAAAAAAAACAAGACAAGAAAGAAATCCACAAGAAACATCTGGTCAATTAGTGGCTAAAAGTGCTGGACTGATAAAGTTATATTAAATACCAACCAACGGAATAATGACATCAAAATGCTCACATTATCAATAGATATAGTGTTTCCCACAGGGTTTTGTGAGAATATAGGTAGAACAAGACATTTTAAAATGAAATGCATTAATCTGGTGCATCTTAAGAGCTCCAACCCAGGTTAAGTGTCCACATGGAACTGTGAAAAGTCTTTGCATTGACTTGAGCAGGACTTTAACTCTGCATCCCGTTCACTGAAATCAGCACCCCTGTTTTGAGACATCAGGGTTTAATACTGGGATTGGTTTCCACAATTTACGTTTAGACGGCGAAACAAGAGAAAAGTGCATTCACAATAACTTGCTTAAGGGTTTTAATAATACCATTAATTAATTAGCCTGTTTATATTAGTTATATTCCCAAACTCACTCTTGCCTCCACCGTCACTCAAAGCACTGCACTAATATGCACACAGATCAAATATGGACCTCAAGTACAATCAATCTACAGAAACAACTTCAGTCACATTTAAAAGTGCACATGAATGAACTCCTCTCTGTGTTTAGACTCTGGTGGAGCTGGGCAGGTTATTACCACAGACTCACATTCCCTCTCTTCTGATCAGTCTGGTAGCTCTCACAGCTCTGATCATCGTGAAAGAGATCAACTCCTGCTACAGTCACAGATTACTCCTCCCTGTTCCCATCGAGCTCATGGTGGTGAGTAGCTCATGTTTCTTCAGATGTCAAACCACAACCTAAGTACACAAAGAGACAGATGCAAACGCGTTGTGTGTATTTACAGATTATTGCAGGGACTCTTGTTTCTCATTATGCTGATCTGAGAGCTGTTAATGGTGTCGACGTGGTGGGAGAAATTCCCAGTGGGTAAGTTACTTTGAATGGACACTAGAGGAACACAGTGAGCTTTAGCAACAGCAGGCTTAAAATCACTTTAGTCTGACAATGTTTGCACATGCAGCAAAAACACCGACCTCATGCAGCAGGTTAGAACGTTTTCTTGATGACTCACTTCTTGGTCTTAAACTCGGTTGGCTGACTTTGTTAATCCATTAAAACACGTCTACACTAAAGCACTAATCCCATGCCTCGTGAAGTTCTGTCACTTTCTGTACGCCTCACGTGAGACATTCGGAGGACTTGTGACTTTCTTAAACATATAAAAGACACACACAAAGATCAGCAGAGAGCAGTGTTATTTTAGTATCATTGATGTACCATTAAAGTTTGTGTTAAAGGCATAAGTCACCTAAAATTGAAAAATATAGATAATTTACTAATTACATACACTGTAAAAAAATTCTGTAGTTTTTACAAAATAATTTTGGCCACTGTGGTTGCCAGAATAATTTTGTAAAAACTACAGAAAAAACTGTAAACACATTAACAGAACAAAACTGTAAAATGTACAGTATAAAACTGTAATTTGAATGTAAACCACTAAATTCAACAACTCACACTGCAATTAAAATCAGTTTTGTACTTTTAACATACTGACAACCACCATAACAATTCAACTGAGAATTAATAACTGAGAACTAATAAATTAAATCAACTGAGAAATAATTCAGAGAAAGCCACATGAAGAATCAAAGCGCATCACAAGGAGCTTCGCCACAAGCAGAAGTATATATTAATATACAGAAGGTGCACAGAGTCATTCATGCAAACACAAAACACCATCGTGTAACACACATGACACTTAAATTAATAATAAACAATAAACTTTCATTAAACAACAGAAGATGTAACATAAAGCCCAAATGTACATAACTGATAACAAAAACGATTAAAAAACATGATTATTTAAACAAAATACTTTCAAATGTAGAGTCTCACGCAGGAAATTCTGGGAATATCAATTTACAGGTTTTGACTGTAAATTATACCTCGATTTGTTATTTTTTACTTCTAAAATCTGTACAATTAAGAGCATTTTACTGTAAAATTACATGAAATGTCTGGTTAGATCTTTTACAGTTTTTCACTGTATATAGTACGGGAACTTACTGTTAACCTATTAACAGTTTTTTTCACTGTATATAGTACGGGAACTTACTGTTAACCTATTAACAGTTTTTCACTGTATATAGTACGGGAACTTACTGTTAACCTATTAACAGTTTTTCACTGTATATAGTACGGGAACTTACTGTTAACCTATTAACAGTTTTTCACTGTATATAGTACGGGAACTTACTGTTAACCTATTAACAGTTTTTCACTGTATATAGTACGGGAACTTACTGTTAACCTATTAACAGTTTTTCACTGTATATAGTACGGGAACTTACTGTTAACCTATTAACAGTTTTTCACTGTATATAGTACGGGAACTTACTGTTAACCTATTAACAGTTTTTTTCACTGTATATAGTACGGGAACTTACTGTTAACCTATTAACAGTTTTTCACTGTATATAGTACGGGAACTTACTGTTAACCTATTAACAGTTTTTAACTGTATATAGTACGGGAACTTACTGTTAACCTATTAACAGTTTTTTTTCACTGTATATAGTACGGGAACTTACTGTTAACCTATTAACAGTTTTTTTTCACTGTATATAGTACGGGAACTTACTGTTAACCTATTAACAGTTTTTTTTCACTGTATATAGTACGGGAACTTACTGTTAACCTATTAACAGTTTTTTTTCACTGTATATAGTACGGGAACTTACTGTTAACCTATTAACAGTTTTTCACTGTATATAGTACGGGAACTTACTGTTAACCTATTAACAGTTTTTCACTGTATATAGTACGGGAATTACTGTTAACCTATTAACAGTTTTTTTCAGTAGCGTTTTTACAAAATGTTTTTTACAGTGAAATATTTTCCAAACCTGTATGAGGTTAATTTTTCAGCTGAACAGAATTTTGAATGAGATTTTATTTTAATATATTATATTTTCACTTGATTTTTTGTTAATGTTTTTGTAATCTTTGTTCGTTTTAAAAACCTTTATATAGTTTTTATTAATTCAAATGTATTCGTTTTAGTTTATTTATTTAGTTTTAGTCATTTTAGAAATATTGCTTTAGCAACTAGCTAAAATAAGTCTAATTAATAATAAGTCTAAATAACTAGCTAAAATACATAAGCCTTTATTGGCGTCCGTGGTTCCTTGAAGAGCCTTAAAAATCCATGGAAACTGTCCATTGCACAATGCATTCTTTATACTGGAACTTTTTTTCTTTAGATTATTAAAATGTTCTTCACACTAAGAAAAAATGCTTATTTTAAAAACTGTTCGCAGGAAGTTCTTCGGGGAACCAGAAATGGTTCTTCTATGACATGATTACAAAAACAGTTAGAACCTTTATTTTTAATTTCAGTTAATATTTGATTTGATTTGAATCAAATTTTGGTTTTTATTTTAGTTAACTATATTCGCCCTAGAGTCATGTTAATAATCTATAACGTCTGACGCTCTTCAGGCTGGTGCTGCCCAGAGTCCCAGAGGTGGGTTTCTTCTCCTCAGTGGTTGGAGATGCGTTTGCTGTGGCTGTGGTGGGGTATGCAATCAGCATTTCTCTAGGCAAGACATTCGCTCTCAAACATGGATATAAAGTAGACAGCAATCAGGTACAGCATCTGTCACTCAAAACTGACATGGGCCAACCAACCCATGTCACACATATAGAGCGCACTTGATCACGTTGATATGCTCTGAGAAGTATATATGCAGTGTGCGGTGGTGAGCGTCTCTCATTGTCCCTCGGCAGGAGTTGGTGGCGTTGGGGCTCAGTAACACCATCGGTGGCTTCTTCCAGTGCTACTCCGTCACTTCCTCCATGTCTCGCAGTCTTGTGCAGGAGAGCACGGGGGGGAAGACACAGGTGATTTTTCACTAAGCACAAATATACACTGGAGTTCAAAAGTTTTGGCCCAGTAAGATTTATTTATTTATTTATTAAAGATCTGTAATGTTACGAAACATTTCTGTTACACATAAATGCTGTTCTTTTGAACTTACTCTTCATCATAGAATCCTGAAAAATAAAGTTATGAAGTTATAATAATAATAAATGTTCTTTGAACAGCAAATCAGCATATTAGAATGATTTCTGAAGGATCATGTAACACTGAAGACTAGAGTAATGATGCTGAAAATTCACACAGAAAACAGTCATTTTCAATTTTAATAAAATTTCACATTTTTACTGTATTTTTGATCAAATAAATGCAGCTTTGGCGAACAGAAGAGTCTTCTTTCAAAAACATTAAAAAGTCATACAGACCCCAAACTTTTGTGCATACAGTATACATGTAAAATATTCAGTATTCTTACATTTTACTGCTGGTTATAGTCTGTATGTGTACGTGACGAATACAAATCTTGAATCTTGAATCTTATGCACAACTACAAATATGCTTTTTGTGTCACACAGGTGGCTGGCATGATATCTGCTGTTATTGTGTTCATTACAGTTTTAAAGCTTGGTCCACTTTTTGAGCAGCTGCCCACAGTAAGTCATGCACTCAAATGAACATTGGTCAAAGTACAGCTACAATTAATATAGAGAGATGCTTTTGTGATACAGAGTTCAACTGTGAAATTATAATAATTATAATGAATAAAACTCTGTCATTGAGTACCTTTCTCCACATATTTACATTAATTTGTGGCTCTTGTTGTTATTGTTAACTAAAACCAAAACTATTAAAAATAATTTTAAGTTACTGAAATAGAGCTGAAATAAAATAATCAAAACAGAGCTCAACATAAAATAAAATAAAAAATAACTTACACTTAAAAAATTGCAAATGTTGGCAACTTCCTGACGTAAATGTGTTTAAGTACTAAATTTACTAAAATGTTATTAAGCAATACATTTAAATTGCATAAACACTGCTCTTATAATTCATTTGTTCATTGTTCGTTAGTTGCATCCACATAGTCAATGACTTGCCAAGGACATATTTTTATTTAAAGTGAATAAATAACTAAAAAATTCAAAACACACAAGCTGTAGATACTTAGTCGAACTAACTGCAGAAATGTTTGTATGTATCTGAATATTTCGCTGTAAATATCTGTCATTTTGAATTATAAGTGGGTGAGCATGCATCCTATTTTATTTTCTGGACATGTCCTGGCCGGGATTTCTAAATTGCCTAAAATGTCCTGGGTTTGGCTTTGTTTTCCTGTCGTTTTCATACTTGATGAAGTTTAGGACTGAACGGTAGTTTGACCAATAGTGTGCAGGTATTGTACATAATCGACCAATCGTGGCGTGCCAGAAGGCGGGTTCTACAGTGAAGAGTCATAGCAATGCAAATACACTGTAAAAAGTCAGAAGCAAAACATATACATTTCTATGAAAACAAAGCTAATTCTTTTGAAAATGTAGAAAATATGAACTTACAAATTATTATACAAATTTCATATAGAAGAGACTGTCAAAATGAAAGTTTGCAATGGTGTGGTTAATCTCAGAATTCTTATTAAAGAATTATATTAAATGGCATTTAAATCCTGATCCTCCATACACTGTGAGGAAACTTGTTTTTTTAAGTTTAAGGCAACCAGCTTGAGCAGATTTTTTTAGGAGATTTTGGAGTTTCTCAACGTCTTGTTGTATAAACTTAAAACAACAAGTTGAGAAAACTCTGCTGAAACTGGTTGCCTTCAACTTTTGTTTTCTCAACTTATTTTATTTACACGGTTCATGCACATCAGAGCAGTTTGTAAGCAGTGGTTGTGTGTGTGTGTGTGTGTGTGTGTGTGTGTGTGTGTGTGTGTGTGTGTGTGTGTGTGTGTGTGTGTGTGTCATCAGGCCGTGCTGTCCAGCATCGTGTTTGTGAATCTGAAGGGAATGTTCATGCAGTGTTGGGATATTCCTGCTCTATGGAAGAGCAACAGAGTAGATCTGGTGAGATCTGATCATCAAGACTCTAAATCTGTGTCTGTATATTATTGTGTGTCCTGACTGGGTTTCTCTGTTTGTCTGTCTCTCTAGCTGGTGTGGCTGGTGACATTTCTCTGTACTGTTCTGTTGAATCTGGACCTGGGTCTGGCAGCTTCCATCGTCTTCACACTGCTCACAGTGATCTGCAGGACCCAGCGGTGTGTGTGTGTGTGTGTGTGTGTGTGTGTGTGTGTG
>QVTF01020812.1:3340000-3557500 GCA_003573665.1 Oxygymnocypris stewartii
GTATGGCCCCACCCATTTGAGTGACTCCTCCCCTGTGTGTGGTCCCACCCATTCGAGTGACTCCTCCCCTGTGTGTGGCCCCTCCCGTTTGAGTGACTCCTCCCCTGTGTGTGGTCCCACCCTTTCGAGTGACTCCTCCCCTGTGTGTGGTCCCACCCATTCGAGTGACTCCTCCCCTGTGTGTGGTCCCACCCATTCGAGTGACTCCTCCCCTGTGTGTGGCCCCTCCCGTTTGAGTGACTCCTCCCCTTTGCGTGTCCCCTCGCCTAATCTCACTCCAAACTTTAGCTATAATTTGAGCGCCTGGAATTTCTACGTCTACAAATAAAACAGTGATGCTTTTTTCATGAATTATTTTACGAAACACGTTGTAGGATTGTATAATTCTTCCATACTTGACCATCTGCTCTTCATCTGTCAGTGCTGCAGGTTCTCCCTCTGTTGACAAGCAGTATTACTCTAATTAAGAAATGTAACGGGCTGGATTAGAGAATATTTAATTATGTGAAGAGAGTGTTAGACTGTGGAAAAAGACATTGAATGATATTTAACGTCAAATGTTTGTAAAGTCATTTAGCTCAAAAGATACCTTTGTTTCATGAGGAATGCATCAAGATGATAGAAGACTATTACAACTAATTACAATAAAACAAAAATACCCATCAAGACTCGCAGCCATATCTCAGATGTGTATATCATAAAACATAAGGTTCAATTCGATGGACGATGACTTGGTGATTACTGTGGCATATAATGGACATATGTTTTTATAGCTTTATAATAAGGAAAGTTGTGTAGAAAGTCTATTTTAGTAGAAAAAGCAGGTAGCGTAAAATAACAGTCAAACAGAGCAGATATTCACTCTCTTGAAATAGTTATACTACAAATAATAATCAATTAAATTGCATTCAAATATAAATTAATAACTACATGAGTGCCTTGGAGTATTTTTTTTCAATAAATGAATATACATTTTAATATAAATAACTTATAAATGAAGCTGCCAGTAAGATATTGTATAAATAAATCTGATAAACTCAAGGAAATTATGAATGAGATATTTGATGCATCGAGAATGATATTTGAGCTTCATCTGCTGTTCATGTCTGGTGTTTCAACAACGAGTGAACTAATGAATTAACGTTGTGTTGTTTTTCAAATACAAGTATTTATATCAATAGGTTCGATCTCCGGTCACCGGATTCCCGGCGGCCATGAAATGTTTAGTTTTGAGAAGTAACCACTGAGCTGGTATAAAATGTTTTCTGCGTCTACAAATAATTTTTCATTAATTATTTTAGGAAACATAGACTTTCAAGTCAACAGATTCTTAAACGCACCAGAAGCGGAAGATCGTTGCTCGTTTGAAACGCACCAACAGACCATAAACAAAGCCAAAAATAAAACAGTTTTTGAAACATTGTCACTGCAGAATGATAGACAAAACAACAAATATGTAAAATGTAAATAACATCTGAAATAGATTTTGGCAAGTAGGGATAACTGCATGCTGGAGCAATGGGCGTTAAAGGGGCGTGGAGAAACGTCTTGATGATTGGTCGACAAAGCTGTCTGTCAGTGTTAGGGGTGGTTTTTTGTTGTACTGATTCAGCTTTCGTTCCTATTGGCTCCTGTCAGCACGCTGCAGGCTGCAGCTACCCCCGTCTGCGCTCCGGCTTGTGTGACCAAACTACCTCATCAGAAGGATTTACCGCATCACCACCTCGGGTGTGCATTATTCACATTTAATACTTATTATTATTATTATTATTATTATTATTTTTTAAATATTATTTCTATATGCTGTACGTGGTTATATATGACATTTCTTTCTGATGTTTTTGTTGCGGCAAGCTGGGTTGCATGTTAAAGATAGAAAGTTTAGTTCTTGAGCTGTATTATGCCATGAGTGCAAGTTTAGGTATTACTCAGACTAGTCATATAATTTGTAGGCCTGTCCAACTAAATATTGAAGTCACCAAAGACTATAAGTGGGCTGCCATCCTCGGGTAATGATGACAACAGGCCATTCAGCTCGTCTGGGAAGGTTCCCAATTGCCCAGGAGGGCGATAAATGACTACAACATGGAGTTTTACCGGAGCATTACAATAATAGCATGAGATTCCAATGAGTTATAATTGCCTAGGGGAGTATAAATCAAATCAAATCACTTTTATTGTCACATCACCACAGCACAAGTGCCTTGGTGAGGGAAATTCTTATGAGCGTGCTCCAGACAGTGCAAAAAACAACAACAAAACAACAGTTTACATATGGACAGTACATATTTACAGACTGTACAGAAGACAATGTGCAAAATACACATACATATACTCAGTACACACAGTGTACTATAAAGACATACTTCGTTACCAATGCACCAATACACATTATACACCGTATTTACACGTCTGCATTATGTCCACATCTATGCATAGTAATATGTGAAGGTGCAACAGATTATAATTTACAGTAGATTGGTTGTGCAACAGATTATACATATGCAATGTCGTGGGTGTGCTTTTATGGTGTCCAGTGAAAGCAGATGTGTTAGTGCAGTGTGTGTGTAGTCCAGTTGAACGGTGTTAAAGTGCAGTGCATGGCATGTTGTGTGAGTGGGAGTGTGTTGTAGGGTGGGTCATTTCTGACTGTTCATTAGCTTGATAGCCTGAGGGAAAAAGCTGTCCCTCAGTCGGCTAGTGCAGGATCGGATGCTACGGAAACGTCGCCCTGAGGGCAGCAGAGAGAGCAGTCTGTGGGACGGGTGGCTGGAGTCTTTGATAATGCTCCGGGCTTTCCTTGTACACCGCCTGGTGTAGATATCCTGGAGGGAGGGAAGCTCACCTCCAACAATGTGGCGGGCAGTTCGCACGACCCTTTGCAGAGCCCTGCGGTTGCCAGCGGTGGTTTTTCCAAACCAGGCGGTGATACAGCCGGTCAGGATGCTCTCTACAGTGCAGGTGTAGAAGGATAAGTTGAGTATTTCCAATTGTTAGAAATGACAAGACCAGTACTTCCACTCTTCCTAACCTGACGGGGGTGTGAGAGAAGGAGAAGTTGTTAGAGAGCGCAACAGGGGTTGCTGAGTCTTCTGGACGAATCCAGGTCTCAGTCAGGCCCAAAATGATAAGTGCAGTTTGAGAAGCAATAGCGGGAATAAGATCTGCTTTGTTGACCGCAGACTGACTGTTCCAGAGGCCCATAGAGAAAGAGAGAGGTAAAGAAGAAGAGGTGCAGATAGGCCGCAGGTGAGCAAGATTACGTTGCCGTCTGCGTTTGATGTAAGCGCTGGAACCGGAATTTATTGTAAACACATGATAGAGGTGGGGAGAAGAGGATAAAAGGGTTCAGGGGTTGTTTATTCATCATATACTCAATTATACAGAATATATTCAGTGGTGAAATGTAAGTTGGGTCAGGTCCGCTCAATGGACAGTGCAAAATATGTAACAACACAAGAGAATATACATAAATATAGGTTAAAAAAATTAAATATATATTAAATAAGACGAAAAAATAAAGAGTAAAATGTGCAATTAAATAAAATGTGCAATACAGTATACTGTGGACTTAATAAATAACAATATAAACAGGGATGTGCAAGAGGAATGTGCAAACAGGTTGTAACGGGTATGTACACATAGCAGCAATACGGATGTTGGAGAATGGGGGATGTTTTACAGTTTATTAAATTGAGTCCTGTAAATGTTATTTGAACGAGACTGAGTTTAGGAGCCTGATGGCCTGGGGGAAGAAGCTCCTCCTAAGTCTCTCAGTTTTTGCCATCATGATCCGGAAGCACTTGCCAGATGGCAGCAAAATGAAGAGACGGTTACCAGGGTGATTTGAGTCTTTGATGATTTTAGCAGCTCTGCTTTTGCAGCGTTTGAGGTAGATGTCCTGCAGAGAGGGGAGAGCCGACCCTGAGATGCGCTCAGCTAAACGCACAACTCTCTGCCTGGCTTTCTTAACCCGTGTTTGAATGCGTGCAGTCCAAGTCAGGTCCTGTAAAGATGTTTACACCAAGGTACTTGAAGCTGCTCACCCTCTCCACAGGGGTCCCACTGATCATAAGAGAAGTGTAGGGCCGCTGCTGTCTCTTCCTGAAGTCCTCAATCAGCTCTTTAGTTTTGCTCACGTTCAGAGAGAGACAGTTGTCCTGGGAAAGAGGAAATAAATAAAGTAAGAGTTAAAAATAGGTAAGTGCATTGCAGGTGCTCAGTGGAAGTCGCACATGAAGAAGTCGCAGGTCTTTACACTCATCGGTCTTCACACGAGGAGGATGAACGCTTCCGCGCCAGTCACCTAACCACAACTTAAATACACAGCTAATCCAGTTTAGTGGAAACAGCTGTTCACGCCGTTCTAATTATCACAGCAAAGCCTAAAATACGCGAATGGCTCGAGTCAAGTCGAGTTTTTGTGTACTTTCTAATTACAGCCAAGGGCAAACCACAAACACAATTAACACAAACGTTTCAGATAAAAAGAAGCAGTAAACGAATCACTTCTCACAACTATCAGATATTAACTCTAAAAGACTGAAAAAATTGTATTAGGCAGATCACTTACTCGTTCTTGTCTCCTCAGCAGTCAGTACGCTTTTCATTTAAAATATTAACACAGCTTGAGTAGCAAGACTGTGGTCAGTTTTATCTCTTTCTTCATTTTGTATTTTTGAGTATTAATAAGAAGCACTTCATCTGGTACTTAGTGTCTTTCATTCCAACATAAGAAAACATTTCTGGAATCTGCATCTGAATAGCTTTTAGATATATTTACACAGTTTATATATCTCAGATGGGACATGGAAGCATTTAAACTGCAGTTTCAGATACATAAATAGGCCTAATGTTTTGTTTTGAACATAAAACATTGAATACTGATATTTAAAATATTTAGACAAAAAAAATGTGAAATTAAAACCGCCAGTAGGTGGCAGCGAGTGACTGTTAATGAGTGAGTCATTGAGATTCAACCGATTCATTCAAACGGCTGATTCATTCAACAAGTAAACACTGTCCATTGCTCAAAGACGAAAAACAGTGCTGTGATCTTTGTTTGGAACTATTTTCGTTGGCAAAATTGAGCAAAAAAATTGGCTACATTATGTCTAAACTGTAAGTCACATTGCTTTACTGAACTTGATCAAATGATTATTAAATGTGTTCATGCTGATATCTGCAGAAAAACGGTACTCTTTGGGTGTTTCTCACAACGCGTTCTTTAGCGATCTTGCGTACTTGTTCTACGTCAAAGTTCAGTTGCAATTCTCAAGAACGCAAGTACAGAGGACGCATGAAAGTTCCCGGATGTGTTCTTGATATCGAGGATGTATCCAGTGCAGACTTGAGAGAATCGAGCCTTAAGAAATCCCAGAAGACACTGCGGCGGCCGGTGTACGGAAGCCTGTAAGCTTTAAACTCGCTCTTGTTTGCATTTAAACCTGTTTGCTTTGACTTCATTTCTATATTTATTTATAGCTTTATGGCTCTTGAAATTGAAAGTGTGCCCTCTTTAGCCAATAGATTGGGATTTCTCTGTCCCATGTGAGATGATTGGTTACAGCTGCTTCCATTTGAATCATTTGGGTCCTGCCTATAAAAGCTGTGTTGTCTCTATCAATGTCATGGATGTTTTGTATTGCTACACTGCTTTTGAGTTATTTTGCCTAGCCTTCTGGAATTATTTATCTTTGTTGGACTGTTCTTGGACTGTTTACTTGGATTTTTGCCGAGGGATATCAATGAAGGTAATGTTCCTCCGGGCCCTGAGCACCCACAGCCCGATCCGGTGAGTGCTGCCTCTGCATTGTGTGAGACCTAGGCACAGGATGCAGAACTCGTGGGTGTCCAGGGCCTCGATTGGTCCCGAACACAGCGTGCAAACGTTGGACATGCTGGAACGCCAAGAGGGAAATCCATCTTCTTGCGTCTTCTCCACAGTCTTGCTTAGGATGCGTGAAAGAGGAAGATTCTTGGCTGACATTGGCCAGTGAGATTTGCAACTTCACTGGCATTGTACAATAAGATTTCAGGTAGGTTTAGGATGAAAGGGAGTCCCCAAAAGCGTCAGCTTCTGACATCATGTCGAGTGAACCGTTCTCGAGAGGGAACCTTGTGCTTTGAGGTAGCGTAGGAAAGATCTTTAATAAAATAAGGAATATAATATAGTATGGAGTAACATAATTAATATTGTAACCATGTTCACCATGGTGTAGCATCTCCTCTTCTTTTCAAAACAGTTTGAAGATGTCTGGGCATCAAGGTTATGAGTTTGTGAAGTTTTGGTGTTGGAATTTGGTCCCATTCTTGCCTGATACAGGTTTCCAGCTGCTGAAGAGTTCGTGGTCGTCTTTGACATATTTTTCATTTAATGATGCATAAAATGTTCTCTATAGGTGAAAGATCTGGACTTTAGGCAGACAATTCAGCACCCGGGCTCTTCTACTATGAAGCCATGCTGTTGTAATAGCTGCAGGATGTGGTTTGCATTGTCCTGCTGAAATACACAAGGCCTTCCCTGAAATAGACATCATCTGGAGGGGAGCATATGTTGCTCTAAAACCTTTATATACCTTTCAGCATTCATAGTGCCTTCCAAAACATGCAAGCTGCCCATAACGTATGTACTTATGCACCCCCATACCATCAGAGATGCTGGCTTTTGAACTGAACGCTGATAACACGCTGGAAGTTTTCCCTCCTCTTTAGCCCGGAGGACACAGCGTCCGTGATTTCCAACAAGAATGCCAAATTTGGACTCATCTGACCACAGAACACTTTTCAACTTTGAAACAGTCCATTTTAAACGAGCCTTGGACCCCAGGACATGACGGCGCTTCTGGACCATGTTCACATATGGCTTTCTTTGTGCATGATAAAGTTTTAGTTGGCATCTGCAGATGGCATGGCGGATTGTGTTTACAGACAGTGGTTTCTGGAAGTATTCCTGGGCCTATTTAGTAATGTCAATGACAGAATCATGTCGATGAGTGATGAGTGTCGTCTGAGGGCCTGAAGACCACGGGCATCCAACAAAGGTCTTCAGCCTTGTCCCTTACGCACAGAGATTTCTCCAGTTTCTCTGCATCTTTTGCTGATGTTATGCACTGTAGATGAAGAGATTTGCAAAGCCTTTGCAAATTAATGTTGATGAACATTGTTTCAAAGTATTCTAATCTTTTACGCACTCTTTCACAGATTAGAGAGCCTCTGCCCATCTTTACTTCTGAGAGACTTTGCCTCTCTAAGACATCCCTTTTATAGCTAATCATGTTACAGACCTGATGTCAATTAACTTAATCAGTTGCTAGATGTTCTCCCAACTGAATATTTTGAAAATGTCCAGCTTTTTCAGTCCTTTGTTGCCCCCGTGCCAACCTTTTAAAGACTTGTTGCAGGCATCAAATTTGAAATGAGCTCATTTAGTGGATAAAAGTGTAAAATTTCTCAGTTTAAATATTTGTTAGCTTATCTATGTCCTATTATAAATAAAATATTGGCTCATGTGATTTGAAAGTCTTTTAGTTTTCATTTTATTCAAATTTAAAAAAAACATCCCAACATTTCCAGAATTCTGGTTATAGAATGGTGAAAATAAATTAAATAGAATTAAATAGAAATACAAATAAGAAGAAATTAAACAAAGGGCATAAATCGAATTAACCCAGTGCTTGCATCTGGCAAACTGAGAGGCTCATGATTCATGAATGACATTTGGCTGCACCTACTGATTATTTTGATTTATATTGATTAATCTGTCATGTCTTATTATGCCTTGTTAATCAGATTTTTTTAAACATTTTGAACAAAAAGTTATTACATCCTGCCCATCCACACAAACACATTAATTGATCTGAATTTAATAATTATAACATTTTATACCACATTTCAACAGTTGATTTACATTTAACTGCTTGTGTTACATGTAGAATTTAAAACCTACAATTAATGTCCAATATAACGCATAATAAACATAGCAAAGTGTATATTTCAATCAGAATTAAAGCACTCTGTGGTGCACCGTTTGTTTGAGGCACATGCCAGTGCTCCTTCAGTGAAGCCTGTCAAATTTAACAGGCTCTTTTGCTGTCAAGGTGAGCCTTTATTTTGCAAAATGTAAGTATACTTGCATAATTTTAACAATTACAGCTAAGCGTATAACTGTAAGATGAAATGTTTCAAACACTTTAAACAGCTGCACAGCACCTGGTAGACTCATGAAAGTATTTCTAGTTTTCACATGAATCACACTCTTATAGAAAACCCCATCTGGAGCACATAATGTACTAGTGATATTAAAATACCAAACTCAGTATAGACCGTTTGAGGATGCATACGATATACAGTACAGGCAAACAGATGAGCCCACAATTAAGTGCCATAAGAGGACCAAATTAAGTGAAATCACAAGCACTGCAAAGTAATAAAACAACACAAAGTATAGATATAATTAATGTTAAACCTTCATTAAACACTTTCAGTTGGTTTGTAAAAGGATTCTGAGGTTGTTCTGTGTTCTCGTTGCATTTACACTGTTCTGATCAGCAGATGTCGCCAGCTTGTCGTTTTATACATTATTTGAAATAAATAATATAAATAAATATCACTTAAATTATACATTTAATATAAATATATTTGTGTTAAGTCAATACATTTACAGACCATTGCATTAGTGGTATAATGTTTTTGAAGAGACTTTAATAGTGGGTAAGTGTATGTGTTTGTTAAATTACACTTTAAGTGATACATTCTGCTACAACATGAACAAAGTGATAATACTGTATATCAGATTTTAGTGCAAATTAATATGCAGTTCAAATTAATAAACAGCTGGTTTGAAATGATCTGACATTGTTTGTTCATTCAGCAGTTAAACTGTGTAACTCTTAAACTGTTAAAGATAATTTTGAAACAGCACTTAATAAATTAATAAACATAACAATACTGACCTCAATGATTTGTGGCGACTGTTCACTCACTGGCTTGTTAAACCCTCATTAAAACCACTTTTTTTTTTTTTACAAGTTTACAACACTAATAATCACATTCCAGACCTTATGAAATTCCAGCATTGCAACCCAGCAATTAACTCTCTGATTTTTTTCTCAGAATTGCAAGATATAAACATTTCTCTCTGAATTCTGAGTTTATTTATCACACTTCTGTTTTTGTTATGAGTTAAAATTACCATGAAGAGTTTATGGAGAGAAGGATATCAATGTCATCTTCACTGAGACGGTCACTCTGAAAACCATAATAAAGGGACAGAAAGAGTTAAGAAAGGATAGAAGGAGAGCGAGAGAATGAGTTATTAGGCTCCACTGTGTTTCCCTCACATTCATGTGAACTGTTGCTCTGTTACAGGACCTGCGTTACGAGGTTGTGTGACCGGCAGGCGTCATTCTGCCCTTCACGGGTCGGCCTTTCTGCTGCTGTGCCCAATAATGACCCCGATTCCACCACAAAATCACTATATATATATATACATATATATAGCTTAGAAAATGTCTAGTCATTTTCAAATATTTGTGTGAACTGGTTTAGCAAGTGAGACCTCAAGTGTCAAAGAACTTTACTGAAATTATTAAAACAGATCAATCAAGAACATTAATCCCAATATAAAATGGATTAGGAAGATCCTGATTACAGCTAATTTTCATTTACTATTGTTTTTTTACAAAAATGAATGTTTTTATTTAGCACATATGCATTAAATTGATCAGAAGTAACTGTAAATATATGTCAAATGTTTCAAAGTATTTATATTTTAAATAAATGCTGAACTTTAGAACTATTTAAAAAAATCACGGTTTCTACAAAAATATTAAGTAGCACAGCTGTTCTCTACATTGATAATTAGAAATGTTTCATCAAGGATCATGTGACACCGAAGACTGCTGAGAATTCTGCTTTACATTACAAAAAAAAACAACATTTGAACATATATTCAAATAGAAAGCAGTTATTTTTCAATTTTAATAATGTTTCACAGTATTAATGCAGTCTGTGTACTGTATTTGTAGATCAAATAAACATCCTCGCTGAGCTTGACTTCTTTAAGAAACACCTCCAAACCTGGAACAGTAGTGTATATAACTCGTCATGTTTACACTGCAAATATATCACTACATTTCTTCATATTCTTTACATTTTGTATCTAAAAATATTCTTTAAGAATTATTTGATAATTAGCGTAATGGTTTTACCAAACCAAATAAATGCACACAATATGATTTTGGTCTTAATTATTATTATTTTATTATTAATTAGCACTCTCTGCTCCAAAACACTGCTGTATGATCTCAGTGCAATGTAACAAACACAAACACATAATACTGAACAACATCAGCACACTGGCAGATCACAGTCAGTCAAGTACAAGCTCGCATGATTATCTTGTGCGCTTGAGGCCTTCTTCTGAAATATATAATTACACTGAGAGAAGATCAGCATTATTACTGCATGACAGTTGATATGCGCAGGCTCTGCTGTGTATGTTAATGGCTTATGGGAGCTCTGCTGTGTAGTATGGACTTGAATGATTCTCTTGCTTATGATAGAGCGAACATTATTGTGTGTGTGTCTGTGTGAGAGTGTGTGTGTGTGTGTGTGTGTGTGTGTGTGTGTGTGTGTGTGTGTGTGTGTGTGCATGCAGGGCAGTGTTGTCTGTATCTGGTCATTTGCTAGTGCTGGCCAGGATATTAAATGACACTTTCATATAACAGAGTGTTTTTATTCTCTTCTGCCTTTGGTAGAAGTCTGGCTTCATTCTCAGGTGGAAGGAACTCGAGGTGATGTCGACCCCAGATAGGTGTCGTCAGATGCTGCCAGCGCTGAACAGAGAGAAACAGAGTCACACAAACTGAACACCACTACACACAACAACACACCACAGATGCATACAATTACTGCTGAGAAACTAGAAGTCTTTTGGCATCAAATGAGTTATCAGTAAATCAAATTATATAAAAAAACAGCTGTTACTTAAAACGAAATAAACATTAACTGAAATAAAAGTATACTACTTTACGTACCACTAAAACTACTTGATGAGTAGCGTTTAGCTTGATATACTCCAGAGTAGTTTTTTGTGCATGATAAGTAAAGTAGCAACACACGACAGTCGTACCTCCATGAGAGAGCCTTTGCAGTGCAGCAGTTTGTAGAGGACGGTGAGAGGGATGCAAAGCATGGATGAGAGAGCGAGAAACCAGCCCAGCACCTCACCCCACCACGGGTACACATACACCGCATTATACACTAATCGCTTGTAGTTGACCACATGAAACAAGAAAACACCCTGCCAAACACACAAACACCCCTTTAATACCCTCTTAAGAACATGAAAGCCCATGCTGATC
The DNA here is from genome assembly GCA_003573665.1 of Oxygymnocypris stewartii. NCBI lineage: Eukaryota > Metazoa > Chordata > Actinopteri > Cypriniformes > Cyprinidae > Oxygymnocypris > Oxygymnocypris stewartii. The sequence continues at coordinate 3,351,367 of QVTF01020812.1, forward strand.
CATTACTGCATGAAAAACCCACCATACACACCACCGGAGTGACATAAGACCAGCACCACTTCATATACGGCAGAGGACGATAGCCAATCATACAGGCCACATTGTCCATGAAGCGATCAGCACCTTCAGAGAGAGTCAGAGACCGAGTGAGGTGTTGTAATGAGTTAACACAAAGACTGTGTGTGTATCTGCATGCTCACTATGATTGCCCAGGTATGACATGTTCCTGAATCAATACACTTGTTGGAATGGGAGAGCATTCATATAAAACAGGGCTTCTCAAACTATTTAGTAGCCAAAACCCCTTCAATAAAAATATTTACTTCAAATATGCATGACATTTTAAGTTAGTATTTCAGAATATTCCCAGCAAGGTTATCATAGTCAACTTAAAATAAAACCATAAAATATTTTACTTGAATTAAAACAAATGTTAATTGAAATAAAATAAGGTATGTCAAAATATTTTTTTATGTAGTTGATAAAGCAGAATTTCTCATTTTCATTTATTTTCATGTACTAAAATAACTACAACATAAATAATGTATAAAAAATTATGTAGAAATATATAAAAACAATAATAAAATGAAAAAAACACAATAAAATTACTTTACTGAACATGTACCTAAAATAATTAAAACTACAAAAATTTAAACCAAGTAAAAAAATAAAATAAAAATATATATATATATGGAATGGGGTTGTGATAAGAGTAAACATAAAATATTTTAGGATTTTTTAAAATGTTTTTTAGTAAAAGATTTATTTTGGTTGATTGTTTTCATTTTTAAATTGTACACACACACGCACACACACACACACACACACACAAATATATATTTATATATGTAGAGAGAGAGCGCAAGAGAAAACGAGAGCTGCACAATTTGTCCAAAAATCTTGTATTGTGACTATTTTGTCATATATTTTAATTGCATTTGAACTGTTTATTTCATATGAAAATGTATCATATTGCTACTGAAACATCCAGACACAAAGAACAGACTCTACAGCGAATGGAAAAATTACTTTTAAGGGTGTTCATACTTGTGTTCGGTCTTTACAAGAAACAACTATACACAAATATTTGTCTTAAATTATTAATTTCTGCCTTAAAAAAAGTGAATCGTGCACACATTGCGTTCCTAACCTCAGCTGCTCTGAAAGCACTGTGTTATAAACTGGACATGTGTAAATGAACACAGTGCCTGTATACTTCTTTAATGAAATGGCAGCCTGTGATTTGATAAGAGAAAGCACCATTTCAGTTCTATTTATCAAATGACTGTGCAGCCCAATTGGTTACAATCAGTTACATTTGCAGTTCCCTCATACACTCCCATTTTGGAAACACTGCTAATTTTAGGGTCGGGTTTGGGTTTCCTGATTAGTTTAACCAAGCAAGACTTCTTCTGTTAACCAGCATAAACCAGTCTGGACCATCATGGAAATTCCAACTGGTCTTTAAAGCAGGATTGCATTTTTGTTAGGATTACGTTTGCTAGGAATGCAGGACCAACAAAATACGTTGATCAGGAACAGGTCCTACTTGGCAAAAATCACAATCCCTGTGTTTGCACGGCTACAGATTCTTACCATACACCCAGGCAACCACCACACACTCCCAGAAGGCTTGCCAGAGCAGAGTAATCCCACTCGCGGAGTAATAATCAAACAGCTGAAACACATACATCCCTCCCTGCACAGAGAGAGAACGTAACCAAACACAATCAGGAAACTGATATGATCTCTATTGTATGATATACCTCACCGTCGGCCTCAGACGTACCTGTGTTACCATGGATAGATCAATAGTAAAACAGATACAGCAGCATATTGCCACAACAACTTCACGACGCAGAGAGCCAAGGAATGACTTTGGGGGCAGCATGTCCATTATTCCAGTAATAAAGCCTTCAACACCAACAAACTGAGAGAGAAAAGAGGATCTAGATTAAAAGGATGCTGATGATCTAACAGAGAAATATGTGGGCAGCAAGGACATCTGAATGTGTCTGACCTCGTCAAACATTGTTGCTAATCTAACAGCGCTACGGCTAATCCAAGGCATTGTGCGAACATTAAGGCGCCGTTCACACAGGATGTGTTCTTGCATTCCTGTGCTATTTTCTAATGGTTGCTTTACATACGCATGCGTCACACTGATAGAGATTACATAGCCGGAGGTTGGTGGGCTGCTGTACTGTTGCTGGCTAATATATCTTCCTACTTGACTTTAACGTGTGAAATTTCTGCATCTCATCACTGCATGTAAGGCTACACTTGAGAAAAAGAAGTGTGCTTAATTGTACTGAATGTGCACTTGTAGTGTACTTCCAATCTTAAAGGTACATTCAAAAAACGACTTGCAGATAATATAAGAATAATTAATTAAAACGTTGTTCACTTTCATGACTATCTATGTTTCCATCTATTTTTATGCGCATTTTGGAAAAGCGCATTTAAAAAAAACACTGTAAGGAAAGACCAAGATTAATTCTAAAAAATGCACATAAAAAACTTGTGTGCACAATTGAGAAGGATAAACTTTTTATCCGATAAGAAAAAATGTGCATGAAATACGATGGAAACAAATTTACTGAATACATTCCAATATACGCATCAAAAAAGACATCATATATGAAAATGACTTTATTAAGTGGCTTCTCCGATTATTCTTAGTGATATTTAGAGCCAGTTTATCAGGAAGTGATGGTTTTGTTCTCTTTGGATGGAAACGGTGCTTCATTCGCAAATGTGTTATGTGATATTCCAGTCTGGAGCACAAGTTAAATTTGAATCTTTGGATGGACACGTAGCTTATGTCCATGAACGTGTCTCTCAGTTAATGTACGCAGTCTCACAGTCTGAAGCGCACACAAACACCTCTTTCATGACACACTTAAGTACGCTTTTTAAAAGTGCACTTTATCTTTTGTCGTGCTTTAATGTACACTTATTTTGGTGTGTTGACTAACATACTAAAGCACATGTAAAGTACTTGATAATAATTTTACATTTAGAGTTAATACATTTTAAATGTACTAAATTGTAACTTAATAATTACAAATGCATAATTACTCATATTTGAATGTAATACGTAGACATACACATTTAAATAGTCATTTAGACAGTACATTTTATAGTATAATTTATATATATTATATATTTTATTTATAAATACTTTTCAGTACATTTAGTAAAACCATATTTCAAAGACATTATAATGAATTGTGAAATTAGATATAAAGATGTACTATTTGGCTCACAAAAGCAATCTAATTGCATAAATTTACACTATAACATATTTTCATTTAATTGCAATTAATATGCAAGCAAGTGTCTGAAAACACTCCTTATATTATTTAAAGATATATTTGTAAGTATATTATTTACATAAGTACTCTATTTAAATTAATCCTAAAATGTACTTCTGTTCCACAAAGTTAAAGCTGATTTGCTGAAGTTCAAATTAAAAATAGATTAAAGAAATGAAAGCTTTTGTTTGATTTCCATGTGCTTCACCTTGCTGTTTTTGAGCCCAAGAAAGCAAGAATGCACCTAGTTTGAGAAACAGTTTAGACTGAGCTCTTGGTTTAATATGATATCTTATCAGAGGTTTTCAGATAACTTTCTATCAGAACATTCTTTATTAAACGGATTGTAACAATTTAATCAGTTTGATCACTCACTTACTAAAAATAGCATAAATGAGTGGGTGGAGCCTCACCTGACTGTCCAATCCCAACACCAGAAGCATGAGAAAGAACAGCACCGCCCACAGCGGCGCTAAAGGCATCAGCGACACGGCTTTAGGATAGGCAATAAACGCTAAACCAGGACCTGAGAAAAACAAAACCCACATGTTTATGTACATGGCTTGGTATGGTATTACAAAGTGTTTAAAGAATACAATAGCACTGTTATAGTACCATGTCCAAAAATCTACTGTAGTAGTATGGTATGTTTTATTCAGGCAGTGGAGGAGAATGAAGGAACGGAGAGTGTGATGAGGACAGAGGCATATCTCACCACTTTCTGCCACATTACTGATGTCAACGCCTTGTTCGGCCGCCATGAACCCCAAAACTGAGAAAACCACAAATCCTGCGAAGAAGCTTGTGCCGCTGTTTATGAGAGCCAGAACGAATGCATCCCTACAGTGGGAGAGAGAGAAATCATCGTGGGATTAGCGTGTAGCAGAACACGCAGTGCACAGGGTTAAACCGGGTGGATGTTGAACTCATACAACCTCTGATCGCTGATCTGATCACATGCATGCAAACACACACGCACTACTGGCCCACAGGGATGCCATACAGAAAAAAACACTGAGAAAACATTTTGGCTGCAAGGCCTTTGTTTCATTACTGTGTTTATTTACAGACAAAACACCACAATACTACACATGCAGTGAGGGCCAAAACGTCTGAAACATTGCTAGACTGATCATTTCATTTATAGTTGTAACATATATAGCGGCAGGAATTCAACTCTACAAGTCACCAGAAGGGGGGCAGCTAAAGAATCAGCAGCCCTCTAAAAGCCCCTCCTCCGCCTCAGCGCAAAAGCGCGCGTTTTCTTCCTGTTGTGGAACAAAAGGAATGTGCGGGAATGCTTCTCAAAGACATTCGTTCATTTCATGACTTTCAAAGCACCCACAAAGAAATACATGGATATTAATATGTACTCTTTCTCTCATATGCTTGTGGAATATGAATATTAAGTTAGGAAAACGTGGGCTGATTTCTAATCATACTTTAAGCTGGAATGTTTAGGTAGTGTTTAGACTTTTATGAATGGTTGCAAAATTTCATAAATCAGTACGATAACGAATGTGGTGATATTATAAATGTGTAAACTTGATAAAAGTTTTAATACAGGGATCAAAAGTTATTCTTTTCTCCATTGAAAATGCCTTGCAAAAGACCAGCCGTGCAGGCGGGGCTCCGCCCCGTACCGACGCTCTGATTGGACCAGCCGCCGGTGGGCGGCGTCCAAACCGGACAGTTGAAAAGACGACGCGCGAGTGACGCGCCCTCTCTTCTTCTGGCGCTCTGACTCTCTTGAACATGGCTTGAACATCTCTGAAGCTACGCTTCCCGTTTTCGCGGCTACGCCCTACAACGCGCGCCGGTCCGCTCGACCCTCGCCTACGAAACCAACCATTTATGGGTCTAAGACTGTGCCAAAGCCGTAACGGAGCCACGAATTCGACGATTGCAGAGGGGAGCTTTCCCGATGACGTCACGCAGCCATCTCAAATCTCCACACGAGAACAACCGAAGGAGCCCGAGCTGAACACGTGACGCCCGAAACAAAGAACTCACGCGGGAAACGAAACCAACGCATCGAGCCTGCTTTAAACCCATTCAAGCAAGTACAAACTGAATTTCTAATCCTGACTGAACTGGTTAAAATATGATCTGAATGCAGTAACAAAACATACGTATTTGTTCGTGATCTTTTGGCTGGTTGGTTAAGCTATGAAATAGAAAGAATATTATTCTTTCACCCACAGTTACCCTCAAAACTTTCGTATGCCTATGTGTGTGTATGTCTATGTCTTCTCAGTTAATCCATTTATGTTAGAATAGCAGTATCACGAATAAATCGTTTTTCATTTTATAAACAAGTGTCTCTGGAATGTGATTATAAGTATTTTTTATCCTTAGTTGCCCTAAAGATAACGCAACCTAGCTCTAAACTAGAAATTATTAATCTCGTGTATCGTTACCTGGGGCCACGGGGAATGTAAGCGAGATTTTAATTGAGATTAACAGAATGTACTTTTTAGTGATTGCTGGACAAGCACTTAATAAGGTGTAAACTGTAAAGAAATATTAATAGGGCTTAATCGAGCATATTAAATATTTAATAACTAATTCCCGGAGCTGAAACAATAGCTCCATATTAAACTGGTATTTTTACTACATAATGGTGGAGAATGCAGGCATCTAAAGATTTAAATCTGATAAGTCAAACCAGAGACAACATACATATTTCTCACTTTTATCCGGAAAAGAATTGAGTAAATATAGAGAAACAAACGGTTATTTGTGGTATTGCATCCTTGTTTGTGAAACACAGTGAATTTGAATGAAAGAGAGTGTAACTGTTAACTCGAGTTCGAGAAGAAATTAAACTGCAGTAAATAATTAATAAAAGTCGCTCTAAAGCGCATGAGAGGCGAACAAGCGTGTCCCTTGTTGCCCCTCTCTTAAGGCCTTCGTGGTAATGCTTTTGTTAGTGCGTGTTCCACTGCAAACCCAGCCACGTGACTCCCGCTGTAGAATATTAAAGTAGCTATTTAAGTAATTCTCAGCCAATTTTTGATTTCACGAGTGAAATTCAAACGCACGGCGCTCAAAGGAGTGGCCAGTCGTTTTTGAGAAAGGGAGACATTTTACAAATCGATTTAATTGTTTGTTTTGTTATATGTGCGGTCTAAACAGACAAATATTCACATAATAGCCCGCTGAGGCTTTGTTGGGTTATAAGTAACCCGTAGATAAATGTATCTCGTCCTAAATGAGTGAGATTATATGTGCTATAGAAAATTCAAGTCTGAAGCGTGAAGCACATTTTTCTTCTGCCTACAGGCACTGCGTCGCCATAGCGACCAGTTTAACCACGTGGAGACTAGCATTAGCGCTAAGCTAACAAAGAAACTGTAGCATTGTAGCAAAAGCCATGCTGGTAGCATTACGGCTAGCGATTAGCACATAGCATTTAAAGCTTGAATGCAGTGGGTGTGTGTGAGAAAGCCACTCACGTTTTCTCTTTCTCTCTCTCTCTCCCTCTCTCATTTAAAAGACTAACTATGTTTTGAGTTGGCTGTGTTAATGTTCATCAGTGTTAACAAATTCACAGGTTGGTTTAATATACTGTTGATTAGATGGTGAGTTTGATCTCATTCAATTATAATGGCTTTTATGATTTTAAAACACATCAATGGATAAGCGCTATTGTTAGGAATTTTTAATTGTTAGTTGAATGTCACAATTGATTACAAATTAATTTTGAATTAATTTCATTTAACAAAATTATTTCAATTCCTGCTTCCAGCAACGACAGTATCCATTTATGAATCATAAACGCCCTTATAATTTGACCACCATAGTGAAACCTTAATCATCAAGAGGGCCAGAAATTTTTAATTTTGTTTACAAGTAATCAGGATACAAATTAATTTGGTTTGATGGTAAGGACAATGAGGAATGAGTAAGTTGTAAATTATTTCAATTACTATTATAGGAATCCGAAACTAGTGATTTAGAAGCTGTAAATTAATTTAATAATTAATTATGAATTCGAACATTCTAATTACATTTAATAATTAATTACACTTCCTGTTTACATTTTGCAACAATATTGGTTTATCAACTCAATTGCAGATTGCACGTGTAATTTCTAATCCTAAGTGAATCCTATTAATTTTAATTATAACATCGTAAATTTTAATTAGAAACCACAAAGTCTAATTTTAATTATAATTTCAGACTTACCACAAGTCTGGCGCCCCCTGTAGGCCATACTTCATTCCCTCAGGTGATCTGATTAACTCAAGTAAAATTAATAATAATTTAATTAAAATAATTTTATTAAATTAAAATTAGTCCTTTTTACTTAGGCCTGAGAGTAGATAGTGCTCCCCCTAGTGCTGTGTTAGAGAAGTGACAGTGACACCATACAGGTCAAAGTCATTTCTCACCAATCTGGAGCATGAAACGTAACCTTGGCATAGCGACTCAACAGCACCACCTTGTGCCAACGTATTAGTTTTAAATCTTGGGAATAAATCTTAATTTCTCTTTTCTTTTCTCCCTGTTACTAACTTCTAATTTGACTTGTTTGCTTAAAGCTAACCAAGGGAAGATCACGAATAGAGCGAAATGTCACAATTGAACAGATATGTATGAAACTTGAGAACCACATTCAAAACTGTTTACCATTTACCCTCTATTGTGAAATCCTATTCCCCCAGGTTAAAGCAGGCGCAATGAGAAGATAGACATCGGCAAAAGTTTTAACACGCGTGACACACGCTGACCAGCGTTGCGGTGTAAAATCCTGCCATTCAGGGACAAGTACTGTCATTGCTGTTGTTTTCCTCCATCAAGGAGAAAATTGGAATAGCAATACCAGTCTTGTTACAAAAGAGAAAACTCGCCTACAATCCTCTGATTAGAAGCGTCCTTCTAAATCAGACTTAACAAAGCGAAGAGAGAATCTGCTATTAAAAGAGAGATCGGTCTAGTGTTATTGTCCCTGTGTACTCATTCTGTTAGTGTGCTTTTCTTTCTGTTTCCCAACAGTGCTGCCTCTATGTGGGCGCAATTTCTACGCAGAAGCTGCAAATTACACGCACCCCACCACAGAGGACCACAGAAACAGAATCACACTCAACACTAGCATACACTACACTGTGCACATTCACACCCCTGTTGTTTTGTTTGTGTTTTTGTTTTGCTTTGTTTCCCATCCAAGGTCTGTGTCAGTTCGGTCCAAGATCCCATCACCGCCAGAACATGTATCACCAGCCAGAACATGTCGGTCACTGGGAAGGACTGGAAATGTGGCTAAGTGCTACAACAAACAGCATCCTCCCTAAAGCTGCTGAAGCACTCCAACATCAGACACAGGACCAACTAGATGACAACATCACAAGCATCATGAGACAAGACCCAAGTCAAAACTACAGTCACAGAGAATTAGCCAAGATCACCTCAAGCTTAAGTCACACACTCATCGCCACCCTCAAACTGAGCGACAAGTACGCCGCACAACGCCAGCAGGAGCTGACAAGCGCACAACGACGCATAGAGCAGCTGGAACGTGAAGCTCAGATACGACGGGAAGGGACCGATGAGGTGGAGCAAGGCGCCGATGAGGAAATCAACAGGCTAAAAGAAACTCTAGCAGCTACCAGCCACGAAACGCAGCAACTCAAAGAAGACTTCGCTGATCGTGCAGACAAGCTACAGTATGCAGAGAAGTTACTAGAGAGGGCAAAGACTGACTTCAGGGACAAAAACAGCAAAATCAAGGCCCTCGAAGCTCATTTGGCTGAATCAAGAAACGAGATCAGCCGCCTAACACAACAGCTCGACTACGTCACAGAGGAGTCTGAAAGTTTCCAAGAGGAACTCAAGCACGCTTACGAACTACGCCATGAGCCGTCAAGGACAGGACGTGCACCAACCGCACCCCTGCCAAGCAGGACCAAGTCACCTGTGCCTGGACTGACACGTGAACACAGGACAGAGGGGGTGATGTTAAAACAGTCACCAGCGCCGTCTGAAGGACTTTATATCACGACAGAACCAGAAGAATCCGCTGCAGCCAGCCGCAGATCGTCGCACAGCTTGGACCTAAAAGACCTTGACAAGCTCGCCCGAAACGTTAGCAAATTCAACCCCAGCGTGCCAAACAGCCAAACGGTCCAGGCGTACCTGCAAGATATTGATTTCCATCTGGAAATGCGACCTAACGTTACGGACAAAGATAAACTCTATTTACTCCGAACGACATCCAGCCCTGAAGTACGCAGCTTCCTGGACCGGCAGCCTGTTAACACAAAGACTGATTATCAACGGCTGCGAAAAGCCCTTATTAAAGAGTTCGCCGACCCTGAGTCCGATCAAGGCTTAGTGGCTGCCCTGGAGACGAGACAAGGACGTCACGACACTCCTCAAGCTTACTATAGTCGACTCAGACAAGCATATTTTGGAACTCGCAATGATTCTGACATGGAAGATGAACTGAACTTTAAAACTCTCTTCCTCAGGAATCTTCATCCTGGCATAAGCCACCATCTTGGCGTTCTCGCATGTCCACGAACGATGAACACTCAGCAGTTGCGAGACTTGGTGCAAAAGGCCTACTACAAACAAAAGATGGCCTCAGAAAAGAGCACAAAAACCCCAGCAGTTCTTAATTTCAACACGCAACACCATGAACTGGCTCTAGAGGGCACCCAACGCCAAGACAGCGCTAAGCCACCACACAGAAAGTGGAATGCACCCCCGTCCAACAGAGAACGATACTCACACGCTGACACCCGACCTAAACAGAGGTATGACCGATGGGATGGACCGCGTGGACGTCAACGCTCACCTGGACGACACTGGGATAAGTCATGGGACCAGGCAGGGCCTCATGAGAGCCCATGGGACAGATCGTGGAACCAGCCAAGCTCGTATGGAAACTCCAAGGGAAAGCGACAAACTCACCCTGGAGCAGTCAGCCCAAGGAATCGACGAAAGAAGTCACCAAGATTCCAAACTGACCGAGTTCAAACTGAATCCACACAAGAACAAGAAACACCACCGCATTTTGACTCACAGAAGCTGATGGAAATGATGGTGAAAGAGTTCTTCCAACGAAAAGAGGAGGACCGGAAGTGGGAAAAGAAAGACGAACCAGAGGCAGCCTGACTAGCTGTCAGACGGAACGGCAGTGACAAGCTGAACAAATCAGCCCTAGAAAACAGCACCGCTTCACCTTGCTCTCAGAGAACAGTAAACACCCTAACTTCAGATGGACATGAAACCCCACCTGAAAACCCAGCAACAGAGTTAAACACTAACTCAACACCCAATACTCCAAATCACAGCGGCGTCCAACAAACACCTGCTGATGAAACTCCAAGTTCCTGAAAGTGCTGTCTCAGTCACCTGCCATTCCTCCGGAGAACACCAGATCAGGTCTGACATCCTAAACGTTTCCTCCCAAACTCCAGCCCCTCAAATGACCAAAACGATGCCCTCACCATAGCAGGTGCATCACATGAAGAGTCCTGGACCTTTCATGCCCTCCCACCCAACCCTACAGTGGCAGCAGTAACCCGCCACCAGCACGCCACTGGCGAGCACACCCCTGCCCTCCTGCATTACCATACCACCTCAGTTCGCTGCTGACGATCTCCTCACCCTCACATGCGGATTCGTCACTACGAACCATGACAGCTCACATGTCAAAACCATGATAACACATCCTCCGAGCTCCGCAAGCTCCACTCTGTCGACTACATGCTGCATCTGCAAGACGGTGTCCACACGTATGTCCCTGAGCCACTCACTGCGCCACAGCTCGTAGTACCTCACGGCCAGAGGGGGAGTACACGGACACACGCACACGATGCACCATGATGGGTTGCCAGTGCCAACCGGCAAATCCAAACCACCGACAGGAAAAGGGGGAGGATCCGACCCACTGACACAGACCGACAACCATATGCACCACACAAGCATAATTATTGTCATTTTAGGAAAACATATAGCAACCATGCTTAGACACAACCCATATTCTCTCCTCCGCAGCACTGCTAGGACCAATCTAGTAGAGAGGAGTTACTCTCAATTTTTTTTTTATCATATAATTTTTATTTTTATAATTTTTCTTTTTTAATTTTTTTTTTAATTTTTAATTTTTAAAATTTATTTTATCGTTTGGTTTCTTTATCTCGTGTCTCACTTTGTGTTTCCTTTCCTCTCTTTCACTTTGAACCCCTTAACCAAACCTTGAATCCAGGTCCTGAGATTGAGATCGACTTCCGTCAGTAAAGTCGTTGTAATTCGCTGTGAGAACCGTTGTCGACCGATCGAGGCCACCCGCCAAAATCATGAACGACATGATACACGATGTAAGTTCCTCGATTGACAACGTAGTCATGAATAGGATTCCGTGCTACACGATACCTCTTAGCCTTGTTCAAACGTTGTAACTTCGGCCACTGCGGGCCCCGCTAGTCTCAAACCCATCTCGCCCCTTTCCCGGTAGCGCTATTCCCATATACGCGAACCCGGAAACAGGTGATTTAGTTGTCTTTTCAGTTTGCCCATTATCGACGTTAATAATGTTTACCGGCTCAAAGACGTTGTGAATGTGGGATTACGGCAAGGGAAAACCTATGTCAAAATCCACGCTCCTAAAGTCGCGGCGTATTACGATAACAACGAACAGTTGTATCCGGCCCCAAACTTAAAGATGGGCACGCTCACTTAGGACATTCACTCCCCCTACCCGAGTAAACTCTGCGTACGCGATAATACCAAGGGCATCTGCGGTTTAGAATCCATTAAACCCGACACTAGCTGCCCCGCCGAAACAACACCACGTTCTCAAGTTGAGGTAACGCAAGCCGAAATCATCAGAAACCGTTGGCCGGTCAGTACCCCAGCACGACCAGCCACCCTCACATGCGATTAACACGACGCCACGCGCATTAATTTGCCCAACCAAATGTTATGGATCACTGTCCCGAAGGGCGTGATCCTCCATATTGACGAGTTAGCATTGTATCACCTCACCGACGATGAATATCAGGTTGAAATCGAAATCTCTTATTGAATTGACACCGGCTGACAGCGCTAGAAGCTATCGCTCGCCTTCCGCCCGCCGGCGCGCCAATTATTCGGTCCTGGTCTGCCGCTGACACGGCGCTTTGTATCTCTACTAGCGTAGGATATGTTATGAATTTGACACTGGCCTTCCTCCTACACAAGCGAGTGAACGTCGTCCAAGAGTCTCTCAACAAATGCACGTCAGGCGTCCCTCGCCTTTTTCGACGTGGTAATCCCGACCGAGACCCCGAACCCGAGAATTTGAACAACCTGACTGAGATCATGCCTATACCGCCTCGTCGAGCCCCTGACAATTAAAACAGTCAAAAATGACCCAATTGTCAATAATGATAAACAATGCATCCCTATGTCTTCTCAAGTTTCTAACCTGTTCCTTCCCAAATTACCCTGCACCAGGTTTTAGTCAGTGATAGGAATGATGTTTGTGTCTTGTATGTGCCTGTTCTTCCTGCCTCTTGTTCCAGGGCCTGACAATGTTCCATCAGGGGAACATCACCAAGCCCGAGGGGGATATGTAACATATATAGCGGCAGGAATTCAACTCTACAAGTCACCAGAAGGGGGGCAGCTAAAGAATCAGCAGCCCTCTAAAAGCCCCTCCTCCGCCTCAGCGCAAAAGCGCGCGTTTTCTTCCTGTTGTGGAACAAAAGGAATGTGCGGGAATGCTTCTCAAAGACATTCGTTCATTTCATGACTTTCAAAGCACCCACAAAGAAATACATGGATATTAATATGTACTCTTTCTCTCATATGCTTGTGGAATATGAATATTAAGTTAGGAAAACGTGGGCTGATTTCTAATCATACTTTAAGCTGGAATGTTTAGGTAGTGTTTAGACTTTTATGAATGGTTGCAAAATTTCATAAATCAGTACGATAACGAATGTGGTGATATTATAAATGTGTAAACTTGATAAAAGTTTTAATACAGGGATCAAAAGTTATTCTTTTCTCCATTGAAAATGCCTTGCAAAAGACCAGCCGTGCAGGCGGGGCTCCGCCCCGTACCGACGCTCTGATTGGACCAGCCGCCGGTGGGCGGCGTCCAAACCGGACAGTTGAAAAGACGACGCGCGAGTGACGCGCCCTCTCTTCTTCTGGCGCTCTGACTCTCTTGAACATGGCTTGAACATCTCTGAAGCTACGCTTCCCGTTTTCGCGGCTACGCCCTACAACGCGCGCCGGTCCGCTCGACCCTCGCCTACGAAACCAACCATTTATGGGTCTAAGACTGTGCCAAAGCCGTAACGGAGCCACGAATTCGACGATTGCAGAGGGGAGCTTTCCCGATGACGTCACGCAGCCATCTCAAATCTCCACACGAGAACAACCGAAGGAGCCCGAGCTGAACACGTGACGCCCGAAACAAAGAACTCACGCGGGAAACGAAACCAACGCATCGAGCCTGCTTTAAACCCATTCAAGCAAGTACAAACTGAATTTCTAATCCTGACTGAACTGGTTAAAATATGATCTGAATGCAGTAACAAAACATACGTATTTGTTCGTGATCTTTTGGCTGGTTGGTTAAGCTATGAAATAGAAAGAATATTATTCTTTCACCCACAGTTACCCTCAAAACTTTCGTATGCCTATGTGTGTGTATGTCTATGTCTTCTCAGTTAATCCATTTATGTTAGAATAGCAGTATCACGAATAAATCGTTTTTCATTTTATAAACAAGTGTCTCTGGAATGTGATTATAAGTATTTTTTATCCTTAGTTGCCCTAAAGATAACGCAACCTAGCTCTAAACTAGAAATTATTAATCTCGTGTATCGTTACCTGGGGCCACGGGGAATGTAAGCGAGATTTTAATTGAGATTAACAGAATGTACTTTTTAGTGATTGCTGGACAAGCACTTAATAAGGTGTAAACTGTAAAGAAATATTAATAGGGCTTAATCGAGCATATTAAATATTTAATAACTAATTCCCGGAGCTGAAACAATAGCTCCATATTAAACTGGTATTTTTACTACATAGTGAAAATTACTAAGTTAGATACTACATTATTTACAGTTTTTTCTTTTATGAACAGAAAGTTCAATGAAAAGCATTTACTTGCAATATAATTTATTTTGTAACATTATAAATGACTTTACATCACTTTTGATCAGTTTAATGTATACCTGCTGAATAAAAGTATTAATTTATTACAGTTTTCAACACTGATTATAATAATACATGTTTTTTGAGCAGCAAATCAGCAGATCAGAATGATTTTTGAAGGATCATTTGACACTGAAGACTGGAGTAATGATGCTGAAAATACAGCTTTGATTACAATAAATCACACTTTAAAATTATAAATACTTAAATAAATATTTTGTTCATATTATATAATGTAATATAATATTATGCTTCAATAAATATTAGAAACTTAAAAAAAGTACTTTGGTAAAAACTTTACATTATAAAAATGTTTAACATAAACATAAAATGTCTCAGATTCATTTACTCATGAATGTCCATCTATACATTAAGCAAATCAATTGAAATTCACACTAATATACTCTTATACAGTATAATAATCACACATTTGAAATATAACATTATGAAATGATCCCCGTGTGTGTGTGTGTGTGTGTATATGTGTATGTGTAAGTGTGTGTGTGTGTGTGTGTGTAAGTGTGTGTGTGTGTGTGTGTGTATGTGTGTGTGTGTGTGTGTGTGTGTTTGTGTGTAAGTGTGTGTGTGTGTGTGTGTGTGTGTGATATTTGCTCACTGGTAACAGTTGTTGTTGAATCGGTTGTAGCTCCCAAGAGCTGTCAGGGCCCCCAGACCGATAGCATAAGAAAAGAAGATCTGTGTGGCAGCATCAATCCATACCTGCCATCATAATCATCATGACAACAAAAATTATAAAACTATATCACTTGACTCTAGTTCTTGCTTTAAAAATACAGTACACGAGTGAATCTTGCTTACTGTTGGATCTTAGTGCTGTTTACTCTAGAAAGCCCTTGCGTTTTACCTGACCAACCAGAAATATAAAGTATGTAGCATGTTTTGATATAAATTATTAAATAAATAAATTATTAAATAAGCACATAATTTTTGTTGTCACATTGTTTTTGCCAGATTTTTTTTCGTAATTTATTTTAAAACTGCCAAAATTATTCTTACAAAAAAAAAAATCTCTGTTAGTGTTTTGATAATACTTTACATTATAATTTTATTTATAAAATGTTTAATTGCTTAGACATGGTTTGCAACATAGAATCACGAACCCACATATATCTGAACACGTGCAGCCATGCTCTCACCTGTGCCTCTGAGAGTTTGCTCCAGTTTGGTTTCAGGTAGTAAATAATGCCATTAAGAGCTCCTGGCAGTGAGACGCCATGAACAAACAAGACCACCAGGACCAGATATGGAAACACAGCTGTGAAATATACAACCTGCACACACATATAGACACAATACTGTACTGCTCATATTTTTACACCTAAATGTAAAACCACTGTAGCTCCTGAAATGACTATTACAGTCTGAATCCTCATAGATTTATATTTATTATCACAGTTCGAAATCAATTCTCAGACAGTCAAGCACTAGGACTAAACTCAGCACACACACACACACACACACACACACACACACACACACACACACACACATCCGCGGGGAGAGCTAATAATCAGCTTACATGGCCAGTGCTCTGGCTTTTGATCTATTTTCTCATGTTCTCAACAAACATTCATAATGGTTCGGCTGATGTGTGCACAGTAAGTGTATGTAAGGGATAATGTAGAACAAGCCATCATTACCACAAAATAAACCCTAGCAGAGTGATCAGGACCCTGACGTGAAGCAGATAATGAGCATCTGACTGTACATTATTCCACTTATTCCACAGCTACTTATCAAATAAATGCGCAAAATATTGATTTGAGTACTTGTTGATTAGATAAAAACTTCCAATAGCAGCAGCCCATTACAGTTATAACGTCCATTACAACATACAAAACAATCAAGAAAGAAAACGCAACAATAATGTTACAGTATTTATTTTACACTGAACAAAATTATAAATGCAACACTTTTGTTTTTACCCCATTTTTCATAAACTGAACTCAAAGATTAAAGACTTTTTCTATGTACACAAAAGGTCTATTTCTCTCAAATATCATTCACAAATCTGTCTAAATCTGTGTTAGTGATCACTTCTCCTTCGCCAAGATAATCCATCCACCTCACAGGTGTGGCATATCAAGATGCTGATTAGACAGCATGATTATTGCACAGGTGTGCCTTAGACTGGCCACAATAAAAGGCCACACTAAAATGTGAAGTTTTACTGTATTAAACAGGGGGGGGGGGTCCGGAAACCAGTCAGTATCTGGTGTGACCACTGAATGTGAGCATTTGCCCACACAAGAAAGTTACGACAACGAACTGCAGTCAGGTCGAGACCCCGATGAGGACGACAAGCATGTAGATGAGCTTCCCTGAGATGGTCTCTGACAGTTTGTGCAGAAATTCTTTGGTTGAATTTTGGTTGAAAGTCTGGGTGGCTGGTCTCAGACGATCTTGGATGTGGAAGTCCTGGGCGGGTGTGGTTTTACGTGGTCTGCGGCTGTGAGGCCGGTTGGATGTACTGCCAAATTCTCTGAAACGCCTTTGGAAACGGCTTATGGTAGAGAAATTAACATTCAATTCACGGGCAACAGCTCTGGTGGAGATTCCTACAGTCAGCATGCCAACATCTGTGGCATTGTGCTGTGTGATAAACTGCATATTTTAGTGTGGCCTTTTATTGTGGCCAGTCTAAGGCACACCTGTGCAATAATCATGCCGTCTAATCAGCATCTTGATATGCCACAGCTGTGAGGTGGATGGATTATCAAAGGAGAAGTGCTCACTAACACAAATTTAGACAGACTTGTGAATAATATTTGAGAGAAATAGGCCTTTTGTGTACATAGAAAAAGTCTTATATCTTTGAGTTCAGCTCATGAAAAATGGGGCAAAAACAAAAGTGTTGCGTTTATAATTTTGTTCAGTGTATATATATATATATATATTAAATTATATATACAGTCCAACCTAAAAGTTTGGGGTCAGTACAATTTTTTGTTTTTAAAAGAAGTCTCTTACGCTCAACAAAGCTGCATTTATTTGATCAAAAATGCAGTAAAAACAGTAATATTGTGAAATATTAGTAACTGTTTTCTCTGTTAATATATTGCATAATGTAATATATTCCAGTGATGACAAGCTGAATTTCCAGCATAATTACTCCTGTCTTTAGAGTCACATGATCCTTCAGAAATCTTTCGGATATACTGATTTGCTGCTCAAGAAACATTTCTTCATAATTTTGTGGAAACTGCAAGTCATTTGTTCAGGTTTCTTTGCTCAATAGAAAGTTCAAAAGAACAGTACTGATTTCAAATGCAAATTGGTTGCAATATGAACTGCAATTTTTGATCACTTTAATGCATCCTTGCTGAATAAAAGTAGTTTCTTTTTAAAATAATATTGTTCAGCCACCATCTTTCACAAACATATATTTGTACCTTTCCAGCGGACTTAACACCCTTCCAGATGCAGAAGTAGACAATGACCCACGTAGCAAGCAGACACAAGACCATGTAACCGCTGATGTCACCCACTTCATCCAAACCACCAGACAGACGCAGGACTTTACGCCTGATCAAGAAAGAAACATTTTAACTTAGCTATTCCCAAAATAAAGCAAAAAGGTCTGAACGACCATGCTATGATACAAATGCAATCACTGCTAAAGAACACAAAACAGCGAATGACAATTTAGCAAGGCCTTCTTGCTTTCTACAAACAGTTAATGCATACAAATGGTTAATACACAAACAGTTGACGCTAGTCATTGTCTTCTATAGTATTTTTTCTATACTATTGAAGTTAATGGCTACCGTCAACTGAGTGACTCTTTAAAATATCTTCTTTTGTGCTCAACAGAAGAAGCTCATTCAGGTTTGGAGTAAATTGAGAGTGAGCAAATGACAGAATTTTTATTTTGGGGTGAAGTATCTCTTGAGCTTCAATAACTCATCTGATGCCACAACATTTTCCTCATCAAAATATATAAAAATCTGTACCAGGGCCTAATCAGATTGGAAAACATTTCGAAGACACTTACTCCCAGAATTCCATTACAGATGATCGCAAACCCGTGTGCTCCAGACAGCTGGCACTGGTGTTGAGGGAGGAGACGTTGGGAAGGGAAGGGGACAGTGACTGATTGAAACACATGCGGCTGAAGTTAGTGGTACAGTTGACCGTGTTCCACTCGTTTCCACATGTAGCCCACGGCAGAGAGGAAGTGAAGGAGTGAGCCAGAAAATACAGGGCCCACACCAGAACCATGATGTAGTAGGTGTTGCAGAAGAACACGATCACCATTGATGACAATCCAAGCCCTGGAGGAGAGAAAGATACTGCCCTTCTTCACCCTGCTGCAATACATGCTATGTATCACGCTGGATGACATTAAAAGCCAGACAGATCAATATTCTGTTTTGCCATTAAAACTGAAAGATAATTGTTGGCAGGATGAGATACGGATCTGTTTAACTAGTGGTTGGCAAGGGTTGGGATGTAAAATACAAACATTTTTTGGCTGTTAATAATACTCCACCTTTAAAAAGAGGCGCGATGTTCCATGTGGCGACCCCACCCTGTTTCATGAACTGACCCAATGCGATCTCCAGGAAGAACACTGGAACACCTCCAACAAACACCATCAGGATGTAGGGGATCAGAAACACACCTGCAACACACAGGAAATAACAAGACTTAAGCAGAGCAGCAGAAATGCTTATTACAGAAATAGTATAGTTAAGCTTGAACTGAATGTATTGCTTTCGGACACTTAATTGCATGTTAATTGCAATTAAATGAAATGTATTATGTTTTTTTTTTCACACTTCATACTTTAAGGGTTAGTTCACCCAAATAAAATGACCCCATAAGTTACTCATCCTCAAACCACCCTAGGTGTATATGACTTTAATCTTCCAGACTAATACAATTAGAGTTATATTAAAAAATGTCCTGGCTCTTCCAAGCTTTTATAATGGCAGTGAATGGGGGTCCAGATTTTGAAGCCCAAAAATGCGTATCATCCATCATAAAAAGTGCTCCACATGGCTTTGGGGGTTAATAGAGGCCTTCTGAAGTGAATCAATGCGTTTGTGTAAGACAAATATCCATATTGTTACTAATAAAATATGCTAATCTCTAGTTAGCTTACGCTAACTGTAGTACCAGGTTCACAAGAGAGTGGCGTCCAGCAGATGATGTAGGATGTAGGCGTAGCGTAGCGAAGCTTCGGTGAGAATATGTTAGTCTCGCGAGAACCAAGTTTTGTTTACAGCAACGGAAAACCAGTCTACTCTTGGCTTATATTGAAATCCTCCGACATTTTTCTTTACAAATCCTCGTTTTGTACTTCTAATTCCTGGTGTTTTGATTTGCTTACGCTACGCCTATGTCATCCGCTGGACGCCACTCTCTCGTGAATGTGTGTACGACAGTTAGCGGAAGCTAGAGAATACGGCTTATAAAGTTTAAAATGGATATTTTTCTTACACAAGCACATCGCTTCACTTCAAAAGGCCTGTATTAAGCCATGTGGAGCACTTTTTATGATGGATGGATGCTCTTTATTTTGCTTCAAAATCTCAACACTCATTCACTGCCATTATAAAGCTTGGACAATTTTGTATAATACTCCGATCGTATTTGTCTGAAAGAAGAAAGTCATGTATTGTACACCTAGGGTGATTTGAAGGTGAGTAAATGGTGCATACTATCCCTTTAAGTAAACTCTTAAAATGTAGTCTTTGTGTATGTAAACGACAGAGCAAGATAGATTAGGTCTCCATTGTAAATCATGTTGTTTACAGACAGATAACAAATCAACATTTAGTATCAGCTCTATAGACACAACTGACCCTGTTCTTGAGATCAGGCATCTGATGACACTGATGCTGACTTATTGACACGCTTCAGCTGGCAGTAAAGGGAAACAAAAAAAGCTTATAACTCTGAGTGACATACATCACCTCCTACATGCATCATTCAGAATAGCTGCGCAGATGGTTAATGTTACGAGAGAAGGAGAGGAGAACAAAGAACAGAGTCACTTCTTCAACCTTTGATAAACTCAGGCCATGAACAGTAGACAGCCATTGTCCTTCCACTTTCTTCCTATCTGTCGGGCCCACGTTTATTTTTCTCAGCGCTTTGACCTTCTGATTTATCTCTACTGGCAGACACCTCATTACACTTCAGATGATTTAGTTTATTAGTGTTAAAGGAACAGTACACCCAAAAATGGAAATTTGCTGAAAATTCACTCACCCTCAGGCCATTCAAGATGTAGAAGAGTTTGTTTCTTCATCAGAACAGATTTGAAGAAATGCTGCATTACATCACTTGCTCACCAATGGATCCTCTGCAGTGAATGGGTGCCGTCAGAAT
Source organism: Oxygymnocypris stewartii (assembly GCA_003573665.1). Lineage (NCBI taxonomy): Eukaryota > Metazoa > Chordata > Actinopteri > Cypriniformes > Cyprinidae > Oxygymnocypris > Oxygymnocypris stewartii. Next base: position 3,372,207 of record QVTF01020812.1, read on the forward strand.
GAAACAGCTGATAAAAACATCACAATAATCCACAAATAATCCACAACACCACTCCAATTCATTAGTTAGCATCTGGTGAAGTGAAAACTTCAAATGCATTATTAAGATGTTTGTAACATTCTGTCCATAATATTGCTTTCTCCAGTGAAAAACATTCTTCTGAATCAGAAATATGCATAGAGAGCAATATAGATCAAGCAAAAACAGATCTAAACAAATACATTGGTGGATTTTGAGTTGAGAGGACAACAGGGGATGGACTTTTTCACTGGAGGAAGCTATCGTGAAGTTAATTTGGATTATGGACTATTTTGTACAGACGCAATGGTCTGAAGTTAAAACGTCTTATGCCATGGTCTGTCTGAATACTCTATTCTGATTGGCTGGCAGGTGTTGATTCAATTCGTTTAACTGCACACTGTGCACAGGTAGATCCAGGTCAGTTTAATCACAGTTCCATATTAATGCAATGCTTTAATTGATGCATTGCACACTAACCAACACGCATCACTCGCTCGCGCACACACACACACACACACACACGGAGAGAGAGCGAAAGAGAGAGGTCGAAGATCGCAGATACTTGTTGTCAATGCTTCTCCGTGATTTTTATTACTAAAATAAAAGATAGATACTAGATCGCTACATTATATTTCCCAGCAAGGAGGTGATAAAATCGCTGTTTTTGAAGTAATTGTTTGTAGAGAGAGACGTGCAGCAAGCAGGTAACGTTACATACAACTGTCATCTCTCTCTCAATCGACAATTAATTGAAAGAGATGCTCTAATTCATTCAAATAAATGTTGTCTTACCGCACTATTTCATCTCTGTGTCTGATTTGAAGCTAACGAGCCATAACTGACGAAAATAACCATAATTTTTACCCTTCCGGTCAAATATTGCGCTGCAAAGAGCAATACTAAATTTAACTTGTCTATAACTTGGCAAATGACTTGGAATAAGCCAGCACACATTATTAACATCTTTAATATGTGAATGCTGGCAAATGGCCATGGCATAAGCAGGATGGTGTGTTCCTGTGGCTCAGTGGTAGAGCATTGCTTTAGCAGCGCAAAGTATTTTGTGGGTTCAATTCTCAGGGAACACACATACTGACAAAAAACATTTATAGCCTGAATGTACCGTAAGTCGCTTTGGATAAAAGCATCTGCTAAATGCATAAATGTAAATGATCAATGGCTTTGTGGAGGCAACCACCCTCGGCTGCACATCGGGTGGTTCTTCGCCTCCACATCGTGCATTCAAATTGTTAAATGCACAGCTAGCCATTGATTATCCCTTACTTGATGGATTAGTAAGACAAACACTTAAAAAGGCATTAATTACTTGACTGGAATTGTGTGGATTATTGTGATGTTTTTATCAGCTGTTTGGACTCATTCTGACGGCACCCATTCACTACAGAGGATCCATTGGTGAGCAAGTGATGTAATGCTACTTTCTCCAAATCTATTCTGATGAATAAACAAACTCATCTAAATCTTAGATGGCCTGAGGGTCAGCAACATATTATTTTTTTTAATTCAGGGTCATTAATTGGTCAATAATTGAGGATAGAAAGGAAAATCTCACATTTTCAATTTGGTCTCAAGACATTTAGATCCTCTATGTATCTGTTTGGTTAAATATGATATATCTGTGCCTGACTGAAAATATATATCTCACCTCCTCCATTCTTATAACAGAGGTAAGGAAATCTCCAGACGTTTCCAAGGCCAACAGCAAATCCAACACAGGACATGATAAAGTCCATCTGTCTGCTCCATGTTTGTCGCTCTGAATGTCCCAGTTCTGTGTTGGGGTCACCGGTCTCCATCAAACCCGCACAAACACTGGGCTCAACAACCTCCATACTGGACCCCTCAGTCTCTGACACCAAAGGACGGGCGACTTCTGCTTCCTCCTGGGATTCATCCTCACACGGGCCACCATCATCTGAGAGAGAGAGACGAACACGACTTTGTCAATGCTTGACCCTCCATAACAGCAGAATTTTAACTGATATGAACTTCAGTAGTTTATAGTAAAGTGTCAAAAATCTATCACAAATTTGCACATTTGATTTAAATAGTTAATATATGGGTGTGTGTGTGTGTGTGTGTGTGTCTATATAAATATATATACACAGGTGCTGGTCATATAATTAGAATATCATCAAAAAGTTGATTTATTTCACAAATTTCATTCAAAAAGTGAAACTTGTATAATGTATACATTCATTCCACACAGACTGATATATTTCAAGTGTTTATTTATTTTAATTTTGATGATTATAACTGACAACTAATGAAAACCCCAAATTCAGTATCTCGGAATATTAGAATATTACTTAAGACCAATACAAAGAAAGGATTTTTAGAAATCTTGGCCAACTGAAAAGTATGAACATGAAAAGTACGAGCATGTACAGCACTCAATACTTAGTTGGGGCTCCTTTTGCCTGAATTACTGCAGCAATGCGGCGTGGCATGGAGTCGATCAGTCTGTGACACTGCTCAGGTGTTATGAGAGCCCAGGTTGCTCTGATAGTGGCCTTCAGCTCTTCTGCATTGTTGGGTCTGGCATATCGCATCTTCCTCTTCACAATACCCCATAGATTTTCTATGGGGTTGAGGTCAGGCGAGTTTGCTGGCCAATTAAGAACAGGGATACCATGGTCCTTAAACCAGGTACTGGTAGCTTTGGCACTGTGTGCAGGTGCCAAGTCCTGTTGGAAAATGAAATCTGCATCTCCATAAAGTTGGTCAGCAGCAGGAAGCATGAAGTGCTCTAAAACTTCCTGGTATACGGCTGTGTTGACCTTGGACCTCAGAAAACACAGTGGACCAACACCAGCATATGACATGGCACCCCAAACCATCACTGACTGTGGAAACTTTACACTGGACCTCAAGCAACGTGGATTATGTGCCTCTCCTCTCTTCCTCCAGACTCTGGGACCCTGATTTCCAAAGGAAATGCAAAATTTACTTTCATCAGAGAACATAACTTTGGACCACTCAGCAGCAGTCCAGTCCTTTTTGTCTTTAGCCCAGGCGAGACGCTTCTGACGCTGTCTGTTGTTCAAGAGTGGCTTGACACAAGGAATGCGACAGCTGAAACCCATGTCTTGCATACGTCTGTGCGTAGTGGTTCTTGAAGCACTGACACCAGCTGCAGTCCACTCTTTGTGAATCTCCCCCACACTTTTGAATGGGTTTTGTTTCACAATCCTCTCCAGGGTGCGGTTATCCATATTGCTTGTACACTTTTTTCTACCACATCTTTTCCTTCCCTTCGCCTCTCTATTAATGTGCTTGGACACAGAGCTCTGTGAACAGCCAGCCTCTTTTGCAATGACCTTTTGTGTCTTGCCCTCCTTGTGCAAGGTGTCAATGGTCATCTTTTGGACAACTGTCAAGTCAGCAGTCTTCCCCATGATTGTGTAGCCTACAGAACTAGACTGAGAGACAATTTAAAGGCCTTTGCAGGTGTTTTGAGTTAATTAGCTGATTAGAGTGTGGCACCAGGTGTCTTCAATATTGATGATATTCTAATTATATGACCAGCACCTGTATATACATTGCACCCATCCAGCATGATGATTTGATTGATTGTTGTGTTCCTATAACATCATTGGCAGTTTTATGTATGTCAGAGATGCAGCTGGATCCAGATTGGAGCAGATTGAGGAACACTCTCTCTCTCTCTCTCTCTCTGTGTGTGTGTGTGTGTGTGAGAGAGAGCGTGTGTAAGAAAGAAAGTGAAGGAGAGACATTTGATACAGGTAAATACATGGAGACCAACTGGATCCTGTTCAGATAACTCGAGTTTTTAGAGCAGTCCGTGTAATGGAAAGATACAATACACAAACACCAATCTGATTCAATCAATTTATAGATTACATTTTATATCAGGTCTATGTAAATACACAGTTATTAACGTGCTATTCCTGTTATTATCAACAGGTATGTAAACAAACAAGCATTTAAAGTCATTCTTACTGGAGAAATGCTCTTCTGGCGACATGCCGCGTGCTGTCCAGCAGGAGCGCCGCGCGCCCGAGAATGTACAAATAACGGTTCTTCACGTTTTATTATTTTTTAATTCGCGTTGTTCAGTACTTTCCCGTGGGGTTGCTGTCTGATTGTTTGTGTGAAATTGATCCTCAGCAGAACGTTGACAAGATTGATCTCCAAATTATAATAATTGACGTGCGTCGCTGGCAGACGAGGGATAAAAGTGTCTCAAAAACAGTCGACAAAGCACTTGAAGGTAAGCCTAAAGAATCGCATGGATGTTGGTTAAACGCTAATGATAGTGAGTCTTAAAGAATCCCCCGGTTTGGTTAAGTAATATTACGGAAAAGCAGGTGTGAGGTTGCGCCTGTCTCTTGGATATTACACTGCTCTAAAGCATCAGCGTTCAGCTGCAGCGTCCCGGTTATGACGCTCGGTGCTGCGCTGTGATTGGCTGACGAACGTATGGTCGTCTGTGATTGGCTGATGTCTGAGATTGTCACACACAAACGCGTACCTGACCAAAGCCGCGTACTGAAACAAACAGAAAATATGCATGCATCTGCACTCCCTAAAAACACGCCGGATCACCGTTGTTTTTACACAGCACGACTATCTGGGGTAGCATTCAGTTGCTGCTGTGTTCACATGGCATGATGGAGATTACACACTGCATGACTTTACAAAAGTAAGGAGGAATCGCCAACAAGTCTGTCTGGTCCGCAAACTACGTTTCACAACTAAACGCCCGCGAGAAGTGATAAGTAAATAACGCAAGATCACGCTGATATTTTGGTGTCCTCCCTGATGACACAGTAACATATATGACTTCCTTGTTACCAGCATACAGTGCCTATAGAAAGTCTTCATACCCCTTCATTTTTTCACATTTTATTTTGCGTTATTATGTTAAACTGCTTTAAATTACATTTTTTCCACATGAATCTACACCCCACTCACCATAATGTCAAAGCAAATATGTTAATCGGATCTATCACAACATTGCACATTTATTAAAAAGGAAACACTGAAAAAAATGACAATGCACAAGTCTTCATACCCTTAACTCAAAACTTAAAGCACTTTGGCAACAATTACAGCTTCGGGTCTTTTCCGGTATGATGCAAAAAGCTTTGCACATCTGCATTTGTTTGTTTTTTTGCCATTCTTCTCTTTAGATAATCTCAAGCTCTGTCAGGTTGGCTGGAGACCATTGGTGGACAGCCATTAATAGGTTTCTCCGAAGATGTCTGATTGGTTTCAAGTCCCAGCTCCGGCCGGGCCACTCGAGGACATTCAGAGAGTCGTTCCAGCCCATTGTCTTGGCTGTGGGTGCGTAGGGTGATTGTCATGTTGGAAGGTGAACTTTCAGTCCAGTCTGAGGTTCTGGGCGCTCTGAACCAGGTTTATATTTAGGATATCTATATTTAGCTGCATTCAGCTTTCCGTCTTCTCTGATCACTTCCCCAGTCCCTGCCGCTGAAAAACGGCCCCACGGCATGATGCACCATGCTTCACCGTTGGGATGGTATTATGCAGGTGATAATAAGCAGTGCTTGGTTTGCCTCTGACATGAATAAGGAATTGAGGTTCATCAGACCAGATCATCTTTTTTTAATAGTCTGGGAGTCATTTGGGTGTATTTGTTTAAATTCCAATCAGTGTTTCATGTATCTTTACTGAGAAGCTTGAGTTTGGTTACCATCATGCCCAGATCGGTGGAGTGTTGCAGTGATGTTTGTCCCTCTGTAAGTCTCTCCCATCTCCATATAAGATCATGGCGCTCAAACAGAGTGGCCATCAGTGTCTTGATCACCTCTCTAACCAAGACCATTCTCCTTCGATTGCTCAGTTTGGCTAGGAGGCTAGATCTAAGTCCTGATTGTTTTAAACTTGATAATTATGGAGGTCAAATGCTCCTGTGAACCTTCAACACAGCAGATTTAGTTTGTAGTCTTCCCCAGATCTGTCTCAACACAATCCTGTCTCTCAGCTCTGCAGGCCATTCCTTTGACCTCATGGTGTAGTTTTGCTCTGACATCCATTTCAGCTGTTAACCTTTACATAGTCAGGTGTGTGTGCCTTTCCAAATCATGTCCAATCAACTCAATTTGCCACAGGTTGACTCCAGTATCTCAAAGACGACCCAGTGAAACTGGAATGCCCCTGATCTAAATTTCAAGTGTCAAAGCAAAGCAAAGGGCATGAAGACTTGTGAAATGTTCTTTTTCAGTGCTTCCTTTTTTTGAATAGCGGACATGTCCAGATATTTAGCATGCCAAATATTTCACGAGTTCTCTCAGATCACGTCTTTTATAAAGCCCTAAACACACTGCACGATTTTCTGCTGATTGGCTTCGTGAAACAATCGTGGCGAATCAGAAATCACCCCGATTGTTTCACGATGCCAGTCTTTCGTCCAAGTCAGCCAAAAATCATGCAGTGTGTCTCGAGCTTAATTCACACTGCATGACTGTCACTCGCGTGAACAAGCTCCAATTTGCCTTCGGTTTCGGGCATTTGTCCACGATTTTGCAAAACCTGTCGGCGAGTGAAAATCAGGGCGAAAATCGTGCAGTGTGAACTCGACTTAATAAGAAGATAAAGAAGAGATAAATGCTAGTCACAGAGCCGATCCTCCCTATACGCAGAATATGCATGCTGCGTAGGGCCCCCGAAACACCAGGGGGCCCCCTTGCTCTCAAAGATGATTTCATTTTAGTTTCGTTTTTGAATTTGGTCAGCGGCTAGGAAAACATGAATGGTAATTTATTGTAATGCGGTGCTGTCGCCCTTTCTACGTAAAAATAAGTCAAATCATGCAACGTGAATGTCGTAAAGTCTCTTGCTCGAGACTAAACAAAAAGAGTTGAAAGCATAGCGAGCTGCGGAAGAGACACGTGTTTCTCGAGCGCTTTCCGTAAGCGCGATTCGAGACGGAATGAAACACGGACAAATGCGTTTCATTCATAACCACTCAAACCCAACCGCCCCTCCCGGTCGACACAGTTTAGCATAGGGTCCCCAGAAGTCTAGGATCGGCTCTGGCTAGTCAGACTCAAATCTAAACAGAAATGTGTCGAGTGAGCCACACGTGGTAAATGCTGGGTTAATTTGAGGACACTGGGTTGATTATTAGCTTGAGGACCTGGTGAAAAAGGAAGAATAAATGTGGTTTGGCAAAAGGAACCTGACTTGAACTGACATTTCCTGGATTTAAGCTTTCTGTTGAACTAATCATGACCGATTATCTGTAGACTTTCAGCATGTTGTGCAACTTTATTTAAATCTTTTTGTAAAATTTGACTCTGAATTTTAAGTGGGTGCATATGAATGGATCCATATAATTTGAAGTTTGTAATTTTAAAGTACATTTTAGTAATTAAGTGAAGTATTAATGTAGCTTTTTATTTTTAATTAAATTAATTTAACATTTTTTTTTTAAAGTTTTTATATTTAAGTCATTTGTAATATTAAGTAATTTTACTCAATCATATATTAATGTTTTTTTTACCTGCCATAATACACTGTGTCCAGTTTGATAGCAAAACACATTTTAAGATAGAGGGGATAGAAAATGTATTTTGCCTTTGCCAAGCCCAACGGTACTCACAAAGCAGTACCACATTTAAACAGTACATAATAGATACAAGCATAGCCAAACCGCTGTGAGAAACTATTCGTGTTTAATGAGTCACCAAAAGCCCCAAAATTCCATAGACTCTGTATTAAGCCTCAAGATCCAGAGGGTATTAAAAGATCTTTTGCGGTAGTGGCTTACATGCTGTTCTACTGAGTTCAAATCAGCAGCTACAGCACAGGAGAAGTGTGTGTGTCTTCAAGTACATTTACATTTATGCATTTAGCAGACGTTTTTATACAAAGCGACTTACAGTGCATTCAGGTTATACATGTTTTTCCAGTATGTGTTCCCTGGGAATTGAACCCACAACCTTTTGCACTGCTAACGCAATGCTCTACCACTGAGCCACAGGAACACAGGTAGTACATTTGTTTCAAGTTTTTTTCTTTTGAATATGGCATGTGTCATCTAAAGTGGCAACATTCGGAGAATATAGATCTCTGTAATTAAAAAAAAATGGAAGGTCACTATGAAAGGTTTATCAAATTGTTAGAATCTCTCGTGGATACTTAAGTGATTTTCTATAATTGCGCCTCATGAGTTAAAATTCTCTAAATTATCACTGGCAGCTCTAAACCATTAATGTTTGAAATTGAAAAGACATGCCTCTTAGTTTCAAAACTGTTTTATAGTTTTATGTACCAATTTTTTTTTTCCAAAAACACTTTATCAGCTGAAAAATCAGTATCATGTTAAACAACAGCACAATCCATTGAACTCACAGCATTACGAATCCCTCACAGTCTGGCTTTCATACAGCCACAAATTAAACATGGCGCTAGCTAGATTTATTGTCTTGAAAGATCTGCAAGAGCAGTATGGCCTAGCTGCTATGCATAAATAAGCAGAGCCTTTGTTAGTTAGAGAGCTTAGGTGAAAACAATGCCCTCTTGTGGGGAACACTTGCACTTGTATATCGGTGAAATCAGTATGTGTGATTGCGGAGGTATAATTCCTACAGAAAGTTGACCAGTGAAATCGAAAACACCACCAATTTATTTCATAATTAATTTAACTTATATCTGACAATTTCTTTGTTTGATATAGTGCATTAAAATGGAAAAAGACAACCTGTGCGTAACCAAACCTGAGATAGACACACATTATATGATTATACACTCACTGGCCACTTTATTAGATACACCTTGCAAGTACCGGGTTGGCCCCCCTTTTGCCTTAAGAACTGCCTTAATTCTTCGTGGCATAGATTCAACAAGGTGTTGGAAACATTCCTCAGAGATTTTGGTTCATATTGACATGATAGCATCACGCAGATGCTGCAGATTTGTCGGCTGCACATCCATGATGCAAATCTCCCGTTCCACCACATCCTAAAGATGCTCTATTGGATTGAGATCTGATGACTGTGGAGGCCATTTGAGTAAAGTGAACTCATTGTCATGTTCAAGAAACCTGTCTGAGATGATTTGAGCTGCGTGAAATGGTGCATTATCCTGCTGGAAGTAGCCATCAGAAGATGGGTACACTGTAGTCATAAAGGGATGGACACGGTCAGCAACAATACTCAGGAAGGCTGTGGAGTTTAAACAATGCTCAATTTGGTACAAGAAAATTTCCCCCACACTATTACACCACCACCAGCAGCCTGAACCATTGAGACAAGGCAGGATGGATCCATGCTTTCATGTTCTTTATGCCAAATTCTGACCCTACATCTGAATGTCGCAGCATAAATCGAGACTCATCAGACCAGCCCGTCTGGCACCAACAACCATTCCACGTTCAAAGTCACTTAAATCCCTTCTTCCCCATTCTGATGCTCGGTTTGATCTTCAGCAAGTCGTCTTCACCACATCTAGATTCCTAAATGCATTGAGTTGCTGCCATGTGATTGGCTGATTAGCAATGTGCGTTATCAAGTAATTGAACAGATGTACCTAATAAAGTGGCCGGTGAGTGTAAATATATATTACACACACAGCACACATTTGATAAATATGAATAAATAATTGAATAAATAGCAATATAATAAATACATAATAAATTTGAACCACATTGAATAAAACTCTTTCATAAATATGGAATAAATAAGTTGTGCAACACCAGCAAACTATAAATAAGTGAACGTTTAGCTATTATTGAAAGCAATTTCCCTGTTGAACTCATGAATATTAAATGATATGTCACCGGAGCAGGGGCTGACAGCTATTTAAAAAGGTAAAGCTCACGTATCTCTTACTACACCAGCTTTTACTTTCCTAAACAAGGCTTCACATTAGCAGAAACTGATTCTAGATCAGCTGTCTGTCTGATCATCTGGTTCAAAGGTCTTGGTGAAGGTCTCCGTGCTCGGGCTTTTTGCTTTGCCCGTCTGGATGCCATGAGACCAGGCGCTGGTAGCGCTCCTGCCGCTGCTGGTCAGGGTCGATGTTCACCCACACACTTCCTGTCCATTTGAAGCCCCGAGTGACTAAGCAGTCGCCGTGCAGGGAGAATTCATCCAGCTCTCCAACCCAACCTGACGGAAATACGTGAAGAACAATGCTGAGTTCATTCATCTTCATTATGCATACGCTACAATCAGAGCTGGGAAGTAACTGATCACATGTAATCTGGATTACGTAATCAGATTCCAAAAGTTAAGTACTTTTCATTCGATTATATTACAATTGAAAATACTCATAATCAGACTACAGCTTCTTTTTTGCATATTATTTTCACAATAGCAATACATTAATTATAATGTATCGAATCTCCCTAGTTCCTCTTTTTCATATTTTAAATGTTCTTTCTAAAACAGCCTACTGCTCATATACACATATACAAAGTCTTCCAGTTTCATGGACATTCACAAGAGATCAGTCATTAGTCGGGTGGCTACACAGCATTTGACCACTGGGTTTACAAAACTCATTTAAGTGTTTCAACATCGCATCAACTACTGATGGACACGTTCATTTTTATTTGAATGTATTGTGCATGTATAATGTATGTATTACCGGTTCTTTGGAAGGTGTTTTTTTCTATCAAACATTAAAATGCACAAAAATCCACCAACTTTTTTGATATCTGATTCTCTTTCACCCCTAAGTACCCTGAGATTTTCTAATAAATATTTGAATAATTAAGTATCAAATTTGCATGTTCATGTTTCTCTGACATTGATTATGGTCTCATGACATGCAGGTAAACAAATATTTTGTAGTAAGTGTTTTACTTTGATTTAAAATAATTTATTTTAATTAAAAAAAAAAGATTTTTTTTAATTAATTAGCTTTTCGTTAAACTCATAAACCCCCTGCAGTATCTTCTAGGCTTGCGGCAATAGTGTTGACGGTGATACCGCTGTTAAGTCGCAATACCTAATTTGCCCACCGCGGCACCATCCCCCATCGTCATTTAGATTTTTTTATAGTAATAAAAATAGTTTAGTTAAATTAGAGAACAAACACTACAACTAAAAACTGAATGCGTCTGCTCAATGCAGCGTGCCGAACATCAATCGCATCACGGATCAGATTTCATTTATAACACCAGCTGAAGAGTGTGGTGAGATTGACAAGACGATAGCGGATGATTTAACGAAACGCAAAAGAGCAATATTTTGGATTTTGAAAAGCCTGTTGACTTGTGCTGTTTCTCTAAGGTGCTATTGGAAACATTTGTTTCTTATTTAATTGGTTCCACAGTGTTTGCTGATTTTTTTCTTTATTTAGCCTAATCTTTGTGAAATGTATTTATTTTATTTGACATCGAGGTGTTTGCCATACCTCCAAGCTTTCTTATTCGTTTTGCTAATAAACCTTCTACGTTTGGTTCCACAGTGTTTACTTATTTTCAGTTTTGTATACCTATTTAAACTTTGTGTAAGTTATTTGTTATTTTATATTAGGCATAGCCTATAGCATGTTGTTGTTGCGTGAATTGAACTGCTTAAATTGCATTCAAGCAACTGATGCCGAATTGCCTCTAATTCGAAAATCCGTAAGGTGCTATTAAAAGATATTTAAAAACGAAGGAAAGTGAGGAAAAGAGGGACGTAATATAATGTTTATCGCACTTCACGTTGCTAATAACAATGATTCGAATATATTTTCTTACTCATTTATATTTTTTTATTAATATGGTGCAAGATTATCCTAATTAAATCAATGTGATTAACGAGTTAAGTCAATGCGGATTAAAATGTGTAAGTAGTCTACCCAGCTCTTATAACAATAATAATAAAACAAATGTACCCCCGGTTCCATAGACAAGGCTTGAGCCTAGTCCAAGACTAAAATGTTAATCTGAGTGGTTTTTTAAAACATCTTAAAACTTGTCAGTGCCTTTGTCTTAAGATGCACACCAGAAATGCTTTTTTCTAAGGCATGTTTATAAAAATTACTTAAATGTCCTAATTGAACTAAGGCTTAATCCTGGCTTAGGCTAAGCCCTGTTTATGAAACAGGGCCATATATACAAATACAGGAAATGGAGGCATATGAAAAAGAGAAACTTACCATTACCATCTGAGAGGTGGTTATACCACAGCAGAGCGGTTCCAGCTACAGGTTTGACCTTCAGATTACCTTTATCACAGTACTGGTGAGAGAGATCACCTAAGACCTTACACACACACACGCACACGCACACACAGACACAGACACACACACAGACAGACATAGACAGACACAGACACACAGACAGAGACAGACACACAGACAGACAGAGACAGACACACAGACAGACAGAGACAGACACACAGACAGACAGACAGAGACAGACACACAGACAGACAGACAGACAGACAGACACACAGATAGACACACAGACAGACACACACAGACACACACACACACAGACAGACACACAGACAGACACACACACACACACACACACACACAGACAGACAGACACAGACAGACAGACACAGACAGACAGACACACAGACAGACACAGGTGAAGCTGCAATAACGTCAAGTGCCTAAGATAGCTATCATAATTCAAAACCTTCTTCCTGTTACTGCCTGGTTGCCATGGCAACAGAGCTCACCTCCCCCAGTTGTCATAGAAACAAGAAATGGCTCACCTCCTCCTCGTATGTCCTGTTGTCAGCCACAGGAAAGCTGGTCTCTCCACCTCCATCCGCCGAGTTCAGATGCAGCAAGACCGTCAGATACCTGCGTATCAGGTCAGATACCGCCATTTTTATTACGGCGTAACATTTTTAAGAATCAATCAAACAGATTTCAAACGTCTTATACAGTAGATTTACCTGCATGGGACCTGCTTGGAGGCGGAGTTATTAGCTGCCAGCTGTGTGTGGGCGCAGCTGCTGTCGTGATTGGTGGAGCTGCTCTCGTGGTTGGCATGGCTGTAGCCACCCTGCTCATAACGGACGACTTCCATTGGCTCGCTGAGATCGACCAATGAGGACGGCAGTCGTGTTAAACGGGTCACTCTGGAGAAAAAAAAATAAAATAAATAGTTTGTCTTTGCTTTTATCTGCATGTCTTAAACTAGCTGCATGTCTTATCTGCATGTCTTAAACTAGCTATTTTATTTTATAAAATGTCTAGTACACAAGTAAGTAGCAGATTTTTACCCCAACGCAATGTTATTTCAAGAAAAATCGTCCTACTGTGACCAGAGATTAAAGGGACAGTTCACCCAAAAATGAAAATACTGTCATCAATTACTCACCCTCATAGTATGACCCTGGAGCACAAAACCAGTCTTAAGCTGCTGGGGTATATTTGTAGCAATAGCCAAAAATACATTGTATGGGCCAAAATTATCTATTTTTCTTTAATGCCAAAAATCATTAGGACATCAGGTAAAAATCATGTTCCTTGATGATATTTAGTAAATTTCCTACTGCAAATATCTCCAAATTTAATTTTTGATTAGTAATATACATTGCTAATAACTTCCATTTGAACAGCTTTAAATATTTTCTCAATATTTAGATTTTTTTTGTACTCTCAGAATCCAGATTTACAAATAGTTGTATATCGGCCAAATATTGTCTGATCCCAACAAACCATACATCAATGAAAAGCTTATTTATTCAGCTTTCAGATGATGCATAAACCTCAATTTTGAAAAATGGACACTTATGACTGGTTTTGTGGTCCAGGGTCACATATCACTCCAATCCTGTATGGGTGTCTTTCTGCTACAGAACACCAAACTCATTTTATTTATTTTTTTCTCCCTCTCTTTTCAGTCTTTTTTCAACTGGGTTTGTCAGTGAAAGTCAATAAGGAAGGCAAAACAAAACATAAATGTTTTTGTCTGTGCATGCCAAAACAAAATGAAACAAAGTGGGAAAAAAATTAACACAAACAAAATAAAATGTTCCAACTTTTTTGTCCATACAATGAAAGTCAATGTGGTGTCCAAAACAAAACAAAAACAAAAAAAATGTACTAGCAAAACAAAATGTTCCAACTTCTTTGTCCATGAATGTCAATGAGAAGTCCAAAACCAAACAAAACAAAGAAAAAAACTAAGCGTATAAAAAAGTCTATAAGGAAGGCAACTCACCCCCCCAAAAAATGCTTTAACTGTTCTACAATTACAGGGTCATGAACTGAGAAACCAGCATTTTATTGATCTTTTGATAAATAAAGTCATTGTACTATAAAAAACATCTTGTATGTTTCAGAACTAAAACTTTCTCACTAGTCTAAAACAGCTTATATTGAAGGCAGTCTGCCAAAAACACAGCTTTTGAAATGTTCCTATCTATGATGTAATAGTGTGGATAAGCACCGCCTCCACAGAAGATCATGAACGGCTGCTTCTACATCACTGCCTGTTTAACCCCTCCCACAGATTCGCACATGTGGTGTAAATGATGAGAGAGACGAACGCGCAGGTCTACGCAGAAACCAAACGATAAAGATGGCTCTGAAGACAAGAAGACGCTGTGTAGTGTCAAGCTGTGGAAAAACAGTGTTTGCTTTCAAACTAGAGCCCTGCAAGCCCGTCGGGACCCGCTGGGTCCATTTGGGCCGGGCTCGGGACGTTTTAGCTTCTCTCCTTTTATTGTGCCCAAATACGTGCAGACCACACATGTGCTGTATGAAATATTGTTATAATAATTATATTATAAATATTATACATCACCTATGCAATACACAAGTACGCAACAGATATACGCACTAGGGGTTGAACAAATTCTGATTTTTTTAAAGTCGACTTTTATGTGATGAAATTCAAGTCGAAGTTGACTAGTCACGGATGACGTCATTAATGAAGAAATAAGTCTGGAGCTGTGACAAACACCTTGTGCACAGCTATGAAATATGACACAGCACTGTCCACATGACTATTGCACCTATAACAGCTTATTTTCATCAGTTCTTTAGTCTTTGGGTCGTTATATTTCTCACAGATTCCTGCTCGTTCTAAATCCGATACAGATAGGTAGTACAGTAAAGATTACATTCATATGAATGAATGCATTAGTGAGAGCGGTTGCGTGTGTGAATTCATTCTACCTGGAAGCGTCTCTCTACTCGTAGTGAAGCTGTGGGATTTAGTTATTAAGAAATATCTGCTCGAACATTTCAGTTTCTAAGCTATTTTACTGAGAAATCACAGAACAGTGTTGACAATACATTTCCGCGCTGAATGATTCTGTGCGTGCGATCTGCGCATGATATATTGTACGCTCTACTGTCTGTAGCCTATGTGTGTGCGTTACAGTGCAGCAGCGCATTAGATTAGAACGTGATTAACTTACCTGTACAATAAGCTGTTTAAAACATGCATTCTGCCGTTCAATTTCCAGCATCCAGTAATATAATCACACGTCTTGTGGAGCGCTTTCAGATTATGAATTAGTTTGTAATTTTAACTGTTTGGAAACGGAGCGTGAATGTGGATTTATTATCCTATTGCGCCCTCTATAGTACCAGCGACTAGTCGAATTCAAACTTAAAGCGTCATGGCAGAGCACTGAAGTCAACTAGTCGATTAGTCTGTGCAACCCCTAATACGCACGCATTACCATACAGGTGAAAGTTGACCATGCAGAGCATCAGGGAGAAGTTGGAGCGTGGGGAGTTACTAAAAGTTCCCAATGCTTCGGGAAAAGCTGCATTTTGGAAGAGTTTTGCTTTGATTACCACAACAAACAATTAGACAATTGGTCATGTGCAGTGCAGAATCTGCAAACATATCCTTGCACATGACAGCAAAAAAACAGGAACATCTCATCTACAACGGTATGTCGAGCGCGGCTACGCTACAGCTAATGTATACAGCTTGATATTTGTGGGCATGATTGTCGGTGGTGGTAGTTATGTTTGAGGCCTATAATAAAAGTGTACCTCTTAGTAGCGTGTGTGTGTGTGTTTGTGTATAGCAGAGACAGCGCACATCAGAGAGCTTAAAGTGATATTGATGTTGGTCTTGGGTCGGCATGAATGTGTTCGGGGGAAATTTTATATTCATTTCATATTAATATTAATAAACTGGTGTTTTATAAGTCGGTGTCGCAAGGATGAAGTTACAGATCCTGACTTACCATCTCCTCATTAGACGCGCCTTTAAGAAATGCATCTATGGATTATGATTATAATGAAAGTGTTTTTGTTTTCTATATGTTTTATTTTGTTAAGTACTAATTTAAAGCTTTCTATAAATATATTTATTGTGTCTAAATTGATCAAACACGCTATGACCAGCTCACTGTCTGCCGCTGGCCGTTACTATAAAAAACAAAAACTTACATTTAACGAATAAAAAAATGCTCCAAATGTTTTTCTAAGTTAACTTAATAAAATAACGAAACTAAATACAATCACTTTGCCATTTCATACAAAACTGAAGTATTTTAATTGCTGAAACAGTATAATATAAGCCATTTTTGGGAGAAGGGAAAAAAACCGGGCTCGGATCGGTAATTCTGATAAGCTGTCGGGCCAGGGCCGGGCTAGGGCCTGAGCGTCTCGGGCCAGGGCTGGGCTAGGGCCTATATTTTAGGCCCGTGCAGGGCTCTATTTTAGACCCGTACCCAGCTATGAGGTCACCGAGGTCTGGACCTTGTACATTGTTCATGTTCAAAAATAGAATTTATTCTGTGAATGACTATTTTGCTGTTTCCTCATATGAATGTCAGCTTGACATGTATAATTCAGTTTAGAAAGTTTGCAATAATGTTTAGCATCCGTGGTATGAAAATGATCGCTGCGAGATGCTGGCGGAGTGAACGAGTCTTGAGAGGGTGCGGGCGCAGCCTCCGTGTTGCCAGATCCAGCTATTATAAGCATCTTTAGACACTATAGAAAGTTAATAAATTGGGAAGTTGCAGTTTAGGGTTATAAATATATAAGACGATATCTGTCTTATTTTATTTTTGGTTTGTTTTAATTGCAATATCTGGCAACACTGCATCACTGGCACTAAACTGACAGTAATCAAAAAAGCCCACAGAGATGTTATTAAGGGAAACAAAAGAAATTAATGAAGTTATCTGTCAGAAGCGTTATCAACGCTGTCAGAACCAGTAGCATTAACACTAGTTCACAGACCTGTAGTATAAGTAGGTTACAAAATGTATTTTCACAAAGCCATGCTAAAAACATTCATAAGAGCACTAGACAAAGTTATCATCTATACAGCAATGATTATTAATGAAAATGATAACAGCAATATGTATTGTTGCATGAATTATAAGCTACTGCTAAAATGATCCACCCCATAGTAAAGTACTAACACATTTTGATGCAATAAATAGGGTGATTTAAAAATGATCATTCCTCTTAAACAGAGAACATATATTTCACAAATCACAAAGATCTACACGCCGGTCTCTTTTAAAGTGTATATAATGAGTTGTATTTGTAGAGGTTATAACAGCACAATCCTCCACACCTATTCAAACAGAGCGTTCTGATGAGCGGTGTTAAAAACAGGACAGAAAATGCCTTGCCTAATTGTGCCGGATCGAACCAGGGACCTTTTGATCCCTGAGCTTTAAGCACTACTCAGCCCATCAGAAAGCCTTACCTGTTTCTGATGCTCTTCAGCAGGTGGTGTGTGCCCTCTCCGAGGTAAAGTCGAGTGTGTGTGCTTCTCTGCCTGACCTTGGCATGTCCGTCCAAACCTTGGTCAGCGGCGCTGTACTGCAACACCCCTCCACTGACACGCTTAAATTCCTGCAGAGACAAAACTCCTGCAAACACACACCACTCGAAATCAGCTTGTATCATTCAGAAAGTTAATGCATCTATCTGACCATTTAAAGCAGAAAGTCATGAAGAAAATGTGAGTGGTGCAATGGAAAGAGATGCTAAGATGTTATGAATATTTTAACACACTTCTATGTGGTTGCTAGCATGTTCTAAGTGGTTTCCTTCAGGTCCAGGTCAACTGAGCCCATTTGAAAGTTTCTATGATATACTGGTCTCTATATATGGCTTGGATTCCTCCTTCCTTGTAAGTCTTTGGGATTCGTCAACAATCGTTAAGATTTGAGGTATCATTCATGTATGTAGCACAAATCACAAATGATGCAGGACAAGTTACACCCAAAAGGTCCACTATTTAGGTTTAGGGATGTGCTTAAATATTCTACTTTAAGTATGAGCCACAGTAATAGAGATGCTCACCTCAAAAACACCACAAGTAAAACATAACTGTTGATGGCAGCGTTACAATGAGCAAGGCGAGAAAAACAAGAATAGCATTTCTCTATTTTTCTCCTTTAATCGCGGGTCAGTTAGTCTTCACTCTTTCCCTCCGGAACCGAACCACAGCGGGACGCTCTCCAGACAATAGAGCAGGGGGACCGGAAGAGGGGACACTACCTCAGCGAGACTGTATGCGACCGGATGTGTGTGTGTGTGTAACCCTAATATTAATGAGAATTTAATGAGTGACGATAGGATCCATCCGGAAGCTGCTAGAAATCTCTGCATGTTGGGTCATTGTGTCAGACCCACCACTCTCTCTCTATCTCACACACACACACACACACCTTACCAGAAGGGTTGGTCTCAAGCCCGGTGTGGATTTTCCGTAAATTGTATGAGCTCAGCCAAGATCCATCAGTTGAATGGGACAGAGTCAAAATCTGCAGCAGAACAGATGCTTTTAATTCCAGGAATAGTCATTTTATTACTGTTTCACTCAGTATTCCCAAGAACAGAATTCTGTCATCATTTCCTCTTCTCTTATTGTTCTGTATTGTATAATTTCCTTTTGTGGAACAAAAATGAGTGATTAAGCTTTAATAGAAGCACTAAAAATTAACATGTTTTTGAAGAAATTATACAATGTATTTTTATACACCAAATGTATAAAATGTGTGATATTGACAAAAATAATATATTTTTGTCAAAATCTAAAAAAAAAACTCTGTATTTTTTTAGATTTTATCGATAACTATAGTTAAACAATATTTTGCTGTAATGTGCTGGTAATTTGGCTGGTTTAGGCTGTTACGGATGGATAAATAGGACTGAAACCACCAGTAGGTGGCGGCAAGTCCATCTTAATAAATGATTCATTGAATCATTCATTCAAATGATTTGTTCAAAGCAGCTGATTCATTAAGAAACTAAGCAAGTGACTGACTTTCCCTGCGTTCCATTGGGAAGTGGACTACGCCCCAGGGGTCTCCAATACGTCACTCGCGAGCTACCAGTAGCTCCTGGCCTGATTGGAGGTAGCTCGCCAAGACATACTTGACATATCGGCCGTGAGGTTATTTTCATTATCCTATTTCGTATTCGTTAGCCCGTATTTGATTATCGCGATTTGAAAAACAGAGTAAATACTGCTCTGCTTTAATCAAAGTTATTAAGAGTCTCACGCAGGCGCAACACGCAGAGTAGTTTCGTTTTGTGTGAAAGCATGACTGAAATTACATGAAAGAATGTATGATTCAGTTATTTGTTGAATACATAACATGAATTCTCTCCGTGTAATGTGTAATAAAGTATTGTTTAGAAGCGTTCATAGGCGCCACCTGCTGTCCAACTGTGGATTTACAAATTAATTCAGTCTGTCTGCCATATTTTTGTTCAGACCAATGTGAAAATTGTACCATCGTATTTTTACAAACAAATAGTTTTAATTGTAAATCTTAACCGGTTGATGGAAAACAGCCTGCCTTGTTATAAGAAGTGTTGAGACTTTTAGAATGCACATTAGTTTATGTAAAACTGTTTATGGAGCAGATAAAAATACATTTTCCATTCTGGCTCATCCTATTTATTAAAAAATATATATATAATTTTATTTGGAAAAAATTATCATAACTTAATTTGAACAAGTAGTACATCATGTCAGTAGATAACATGTTATGAATATTTTTTTGTTAGTTTAAAATCCGGCCATCATTTCTTTGTTTTTATTTCACCGTTTATGCAAACAAAAAGTCCATAGTGCTGCTAATTTTATTTGTTGGCTTTTGTCATAAAACTTGGTAAAATTATTTCAGTGAATATATTCAGGAATGAAACACTGAAGCGTTGCCAGCTTTTTGTTGGTGAAATGTAAAGTATAACTCACTAAATCTTAACTGACAGAATTTTCTTTTTTTCTATTGAAGCCACTGAACTGATACATTTAAGTGGCAGCGTTAGCAGAACGACTGTCTGACCTCCTCTCTCTGCAGAAGGCCGTCCTGGTTGAGGTCGAGCAGGCTGAAGAGCTCGTCTTGAGTGAGCTGCTCCTCCTGGCTGTCCGGGACCGTGAGGAGAGAGCTGTGGGTCAGACCCTTCAGCTGGGCCAGCTGCATCACCACGCTGCTCTCCTCCACACTCAGGAACCCTGGGACCTCTGAAACACAAGTCAACATGCAAACAATATCATACAAAATCCATGTTATTTTTTTATTTAGTACTGTCCTGAGTAAGATATTTTACATAAAAGATGTTTACATATCCAAGACAAAAAATATCTAACTCAAGACAAAAAACAAATAGCTGAAATTATTAAAATAACCCCCTTCAAAAGTTTGGGAACCCTTGGCTCTAAATACTGTGTGTTGTTACCTGGATGATCTACGGCTGTTTTTTGTTTTGTGTCGTTGTTCATGAGTCCCTTGTTTGTTATAAACAGTTAAACTGAGCACTGTTCTTCAGAACAATCCTGCAAATTCTTCAGTTTCCAGCATATTTGCATTCTTGACCCCTTTCCAGCAGTGACTGTATGATTTTGAGATCCATCTTTTCACACCGAGGACAACTGAGGGACTCGAGCACAACTATTAAAAAAGGTTCAAACAGTCACTAATGCCCCCGAAGGTAACACGATGCATTAAGAGCCGGGGGGTGAAAACTTTTTGAATTTTAAGATCAAGGTAAATTGTACTTAATTTGTCTTCCGGGAAACATGCAAGTACCTTCTGTCGCTTCCGAAGAGCAGTACTAAATTGAAGACATTATATTTCAACAAAATGTAAAAAATTTGGACGACATCATCCTGTTCAAAAGTTTTCACCCCCCAGCTCTTAAAGGAACACTCCACTATTTTTGAAAATAGGCTCATTTTCCAACTCCCCAAGAGTTAAACAGTTGAGTTGTACCATTTTCGCATCCATTCAGCCGATCTCTGGTCCTGGCGGTAGCACTTTTAGCGTAGCTAAGGTCTAATCAGATTCAATGATCTATACTAAGCTTGGGGAGTTTGAATGCATTGTGTTCCTTTAATGCATTGTGTTTCCTTCTGGAGCATCAGTGAATGTTTGAAATTTTTTAATAGCGGTGTTTGAGTGCCTCAAATGTCCTCCGTGTGAAATACACACTACTGTTCAAAACTTTGGAATAAGAAAGATTTTTTAAAATAAACGTTATACTTTTAAGGCAAATTAACATGCCAGATGTTCCTCCATGATACTAGTATGGTAAGGTGAATGCCAGAGCGCTGCTATGTGATTGCTTGGGTGTTGCTTACAGTCTTCTCTGATGTGGGTATCAGCTGAAAATCCCAGCACGCCTCCTAACAATGTGTTACAAGAGTCTTAAAGGCTGACATGATTTCAGAGTGTCTGTGTTTGATCTATTGTAGCAGTGAGTGTCTGCGAGAGGCAGACAGAGAGAACGTCAACGAGGGCAGAACATTATGAGATTAAACTCCAGGATTAAAGGATCGCACTCACACTATGCAGGCTAATCAACAGACACCGCAAATAGGTGTTAATGTAATCAATTCTCATTTGGTGAGAACCATCATTCCCAGACTTGTCCAGTTCCATAAAGACACCTACTATCTTAAGACGGTTGACCTTAAGAACTAGTTTGACCAGCTAGTGGTTAGCCGAGGGCAATCGGTCTTACTTTTTCGGATTCAAATGAGACTCATTTTCTGTTTTATGTAACTGACTTGAGTAATGACCAGCCTTAAAGAAAAAATATTTGACGACTGACTTTGATGACTAGTCTAATCAGTTTATGCAGCAGGCCACAGACGTTTGGGCTAAATCTCAACACCTTACATATTTCAAAGCTGTATGCTTAAATGTTTGAAATTTGTTTTGTAGACAAATGTAAATGTAAGCATATTAATATATTTACAAAGCAAGTATATTAATATAGGAAAATGTTTTTGGAGATAATAAGCAAATAAATAAGAAATAACATATTTATAAATACTCTTTGTAAATAAATAAATGATTTCCCCCCATAAATATAATTTTGCAAATAAGTGTTTTTAAAACATAAATAAACACATATGTTTTATAAATAGTAATATGCAATTAAAAGGGTTTATATAAATATTTGTTGCAATAAATATTGTTTGCAAATAAACAATTAAATATTTGTATAACTATTATTTGCAAAAAATATATATTTTATAAATATTGATCTGCAATTAAATAAACATTTCTATAGATATTATCAGCAAATGAACTGATTTTTTCAATATTATTTGAAGATACATGTTTTATAAATATTATTTACAAATTAATAAATATATTATAAATATTATGCAATTAAATACATATTTCTATAGATATTATTTGCAAATAAACTAATGATTTTATAAATATTATTTGAAGATAAATACATATTTTAGAAATATTATTTACAAACAAACGATCATACTGTATATGTTCTTTGTTTTGCTTTACTATTAATACTTTGAAAATAATTTGAAAAAAATAAATAATAAAGATTGAATGGGTGTATGCAAATGTTTGACTAGTACTTTGTAAATATAGACTGGTTACAACATTTTTAAATGGCTAAAATTAGAGCAGAGGCCATTAAGTTGGCAAATATAATAAATTGCGCCCATCCCCCTCTTTGAGACTCATGGTATTGCCTGACACATTGAGAGTGTTAATGAGACTATGCCATTAATGTGTTCCGGCGGGGGCCATTGTTTCTCTGGGATGGGGAGTTTGCTCAGTGATTTAGATCACTGTATATAGGTTTCAGCATTATCTACCACTGTTATTGTTCAGCATCATTCAAACGCAAACAACGCATAAACATATTCACACACAGAGACGCACACTCTTCATAAAGCTCTTCCGCATGGTTTGTCTACGAGAGATGCAGTCTCTCTAATTCATTAGATGGGACGAGGGGAAAGAAAGGGTCCTGGGAATGGAGTGGACAGGAAGTGAGGGCCATTTTTGGGGTAGACATTGTGTAGTGCTCCCAGCAGGGGAAGAAAAACTCCTGAGCATCACACGCACAGACGCCGCTCCAGCCCTCTCACACTTACACACTTCCTTTCACACACCTCTGTCACAGCCAGGCCTTCCTAGAGCTTTACACTTTCACTGGCTGACCGTTCCCAAAACAACTTCTCATACAGTGAACACAAAAAACATCCAAATACATTTATCTATCCATCTAACCATGAACATCTAATCATCTACTTATCTATCCAAGCATTTATCTATGCAACATTTATCCATCAATCTATCCACCCATCCATCCATCCATTAATTTGACCAACCTTTATGAATCCATGTATCTATCTAGAAATGTATCTATCCATTTATCTAACTATCTAGAAATCTATCTATCCATTTATATAAATACCATCTATTTGTCTAACCACCCCTCTTGCAATTTATCTATCCATTTATCATCAATATCCATCTTTACTGAAAAATATCTATCAATTTATTTATCTAACTAGTATCTAATATCTATCATGTTTTGAAATGGATCTATTTATATATATCTAACCATCTACCTATCTACCTATCTATCTCTCTGTCTGTCTGTCTGTCTGTCTGTCTGTCTGTCTGTCTGTCTGTCTGTCTGTCTGTCTGTCTGTCTGTCTCTCTCTCTCTCTCTCTCTCTCTCTCTCTCTCTCTCTGTCTGTCTGTCTGTCTGTCTGTCTGTCTGTCTGTCTCTCTGTCTGTCTCTCTGTCTGTCTCTCTCTCTCTGTCTGTCTTTCTCTCTCGGTCTGTCTGTCTGTCTCTCTCTCTCTGTCTGTCTGTCTGTCTGTCTGTCCCTCTCTCTCTCTGTCTGTCTGTCTCTCTCTCTGTATCTAGTGTGTGTGAACACCTCTTCTGACTCGTGGGTAATCTGTTGTGTTATATTATCATCATAATCACACTCCTCAGGAAAGAAGAGAGGGAAAGGAAGTGTGTGGTAAAGTGGAGCTCACTGTTCGTCATCTCCAGCAGAGAAACGGAAGAATCAGCACCTCACACAGTCACACCCTCCCAAACCAATCCACTCTCACGTCCTGCAGAGTCCCGCCCTCTCCCAGCTGGGCCTCAGGCAGTGGTGTATAAATACACCTATCACTGATTTACCCTGACACTACCTAGATCTCTGACGCTCTCTGGACTATGATGCTGACAGTGTCTGCTCTACTGCTGCTCCTGCTTGGCCCTGGCATCGATGCAGTGCCCAGCGGACTCCGGGAACACCAGGGATCCTCTCGTTGTGTGCCCATCCCAAGCAATATGGCCCTGTGCCAGGGACTGGGCTACAACAGCATGCGGATTCCCAACTTGCTGGGACACGAATCTCCAGCTGAAGCAGTGCAGCAGAGCACCAGCTGGCTGCCACTCCTCGCCCGAGAGTGCCACCCGCACGCCCGCATCTTCTTGTGCTCGCTCTTCACTCCTGTGTGCCTTGAGACGTAAGATTTCCTTATAACAGACTGACTCTCAGGGATCAGTTGTGGCTTGTGTTTAGCATTACATAGCATTTAAATCAGTTACCTGATGCCTTAATCATGCAAATGTTTACTAATCTGTATGTTAAGTGGAAGTGTAAATCATCTGCAATGAAATGACAATATAGCAAGACAATACCCTTGCTTAAGCAAGAATGAGTTTTAAATGATTACTCCTCTTGTTGTGGTCACTGAAATCTGTGGATACATTTATTTGTCTATTTGGTAGTTAATGTTATTGCACTGGACTAAAACTTACTGACTTGGCTCACTCATGGTATAACAGTAATTAGTTGATAAATAAAAAAAATAATATCCTAAACAATAATAATTTATAATTATAATTAAATATTATTATAATTAATAATTATATTATTATAATTAATAATTATAATTAAATATTTTTACCTGCCTTATCACACTGGTCAGAAATTACTGTCCTACAAAAAAATAGTTTACACATCTCTCTATTATGCTTTATTATCACCAAATCTTGGATTCAATTTTTTGCCAACTTGTTTTCTTTCAATAATTTTTTTAACTGATTGATCATAGGTCTCATTGATCTGAGCTTATGCAGCTCAGTTTTTGACTGAATATTGACTAAATATTGCAAGAATAATCCACAAATACTGTTTTTTCCCCATGTTTTTCACTCAATCTGAGATCAGCGAGCCTTATGACCAATCATTTTCTAAAATAATTACAAAACCTGTGTTGACTGAAAGAAAATAAGTTGACAAAAAAAATGAATCCAACATTTGGTCACAATATAGCTAAATGTGAGATTTACATCCTATTTATTTGATCGGAAACAAAAAAATCAGATTTTCTTCCCAAACTAACAAAGGTAAAATCAGTTAAATGTAATTAAAAATATAAAATAAAATATACATTTATAAAAACGTGGTCTACCGGAAAAAAAAAAAAATATATATATATATAAAATACATACACACACACAGTTTTTATTTCTTTGTGCTATTTTGTAATATCTTACTGCAATTGGCCAGCAGTGACTATATTTCTCAGGGTGTGGGATAAGAAGCCTCTCATCTCTATGCTACTTTTCTGCATCAAATCATAACAAAGCTCTTAATAGCAAGTGAATTGTAATGTTTCTCTTTTAGGATCATTTCACCATGCAGGAGTCTGTGTGTGTTGGTACGGGACAGCTGCGCCCCCATCATGAACTGCTACGGTTACCCCTGGCCTAGGATACTACAGTGCGACCAGTTTCCCAAAGATCACCTAATGTGCATCTCCTCAGTTGCGCATATGCAAAACGGCACCAGCAATGACGGCCGAGGTGAACATTTACATTTACTCATCTAACAGATGCTTTTATCCAAAGCGACTTACAAATGAGGACATCTTTCTTTTTTAACATACATATTTCTTCAAAGCAATGCAGACAGAAAGTGGTTTTTCTCAGTCAAACTGATTTGTGTGGTTGTTTTCAGTGGTGCCGCGAGCGAGCTGCACAGACTGTGAGCTGGAGGAGACCACGTCATCCAAAGACCTGCTCGACCTCTTCTGTAAAAGTGACTTTGGTAAGAAACTACTTTTTGCTCATTCGCAATGACCATACATTGTTAATGCTGAAACTCCCGGCTCATGTCTTTCTCTCTCTCTGCTAGTGGTTAAAGTGCGTCTAGCCAAGCTGAACTCCAGTAGTTCTGTCCTGACGATATTCTCCCTGGGCTCTCGGCTGGAGGTCCTAAAGCACGGCCCGCTGCTGGGAGGGGAAATGAGGAGCCGTCTGACACTGTGGCTGGAGCGGGACGCCACCTGTGTGGGCAACCTGACCCGCAACCATCCTGACGGGGGGACCTTCCTGCTGACAGGCACTGTGACGGGCAAGAGACTGCTGGTCACGAAAGCGTTCAGCTGGGGAAAACGCCAGCGGCACCTCAACCAAGCAGCACGCAAGTGGAAGAGCCATCGGTGTAGAGGCTAGAGTTTCGGAAAACGTACTTCAGCATATTCATAATGTTGTAAATAATAGAAGAGCCTTGTATTATATTTTTTAATCTTAAGATATTAAACTTTTTTCTTAAACGAGAGTCTATGTGTCCATTTTCTGTCACTTTTACATCCGTAATTAATGACTCGAACCCAAAACACAGAGTTATATAAAAATGAATCTCTCCAGATGAAACTGGAAACTCACCAAACAGCAGTGGCTTCAAGCTGAGGGTGCGCATGTTATGGGTCCGGTCAGGAACCAGAGAAACTCTTTGCACATGTCCAACCTGAGCAGAAAACACATAACATCCTCAAACAGAGCAGCGTTACTCCATGAAAACAGTGCCTTAAGTGATGGAATACAGCTAACATCAACTTTAATGTCATCAAAAGCATTTTTTTTACTTATCAACACATTTTTAACACAATTTATAAACATATGATTATTTAAACTCTAGATAGTAACATTGCCTTTTTATTTATACTTGTGTTGTAGTTGTTAACTTAAATACAACTTTTGCATCACAATTGTTTCATTCTTTTAAATAAAGCTGAAATAATAAAAAATGTAAATATTAAAATCATAAATAGCTCCCTTTCTTGTCAGGTGTCACAATAATAATAAAAATAAATAAAAAATAAAATAAAAATGGAAATGTTGCCGTAGCTACTAAGTGACATGAAATAAGCCTGTGTTGTAGTTCCAAAATATATCAAATAAAATCTGAAATCAAGTCAAAGCTACATTGATACAGCTTTAGAGTTGTAGCAATTATAGACTGTAAACCTGATATCGTTTTGCCATAAGCGTTTCTCGCCTATTAAATAGCCACAGAATCTAGAATTGTCAAAAACAAACTAGGATGAAAACTGAAAATAGAACAAATAAATGCTAATTTAAAATCGTAATAAATACTAAAACATCAAAGCCCCCAGTGGGACGCATTTAATACAAATGTGAACATTTTCTGTCTGAAAAATAATTTGATTTAATGTTTTAATTCAATTTAACGGACTTTAATTTGATGTTTTCTTGATTTGTTTGTCTCTAGCCTTAATGTATTAATGTTTTGAATACAAATATTTTTCTACATTTAAAATGAAATGATAGTGGAGGTGGTGATGGGGGATACATCATTAATCATTTTAAACGTGCACAAAATTTAAAATCTCCATGTTTTTTTATTAGTATTACAGTTGGTAGTGCGGTAGGTTGTAAGAACAGCACTCTTTGTACTTGACATTCATTTACACAGGGCAGGGCTAAGCTTGTATATTGCTATATAATACTTTAATTTGTAACAGACAAATATAGTAATGATATATAACAATTTTAAGATAAAAAAGCAACAAAAAACACCCTGGTTTTAATGGAAAGGAAAATCAGAATAAGACAGAAACATAGCTGATATCAGCTAGTGAGTGACAGTGCATGTACCCTAATGCCCTCCAGACGCGGCAGATGGAAGGAGAGCTCGGGGCTCAGGTTTGCTGAGGATGGGGTTTGGTGGTGCTCAGTATGTATGGGTCGAGGGGCACTAGCACTCTTCTCCAGGGGTACATCCTGCTCCCCAGACCCCGTGTTATAGTGCACATAAAGCAGCAAAGCTATGATGTTTATTATATAGAGGTGGAAGAAGGCCATGACCACCACGAAGTACGCCCTGGAGCAGACGCTGCTCTTCTGGATGTGGATTCGCTCGCGGCCGCCTGGGTGTCGCAGTGGAGGGGGGAAGAGATGTGACTCCCCCTCGAGCCCAGGCAGACGGTCCTCATACTCATCCATCTCCTAAATCACTGCTCCGCCAAGCATTGCTCTGAGCTAGCCTCTCACTGGAGCAGATCACCCAGGTTAGCTGGTTTGACAGCTACTCACAGACATCACAGTCCCGAGCTGACACACGCCTGCACAGCGGCTCAGGTGCAGATTTTGGCCACTCGTTTATTTAAATGACCCATCGTGTGCGGTGATAAACCAGTGCAGGAATGTCTTCAGATTTAGGACGATGTCAGCTGCTTCACAGCGCTCGTATAATACAGTGGGCGATCAAATATGACCTGTCATACACATAAAAGATGAATTATAACAATAAAAGCTGGGAAAACGCACGATTCCTTTATAAACGAAGGAAAATAAGAACTGCGTTTATATTCGTCTGTCATTCGCTCAACAAGCAACGCGAAGCAGCCAACGCTAAGCTACAATACCGAGTCACGGGGTCATTTCACAATAAAAGCCGGGCAGTTTGTATTAGTTTATTTGTTTTTGTTGACAAAATAGTTCGATTTTGCGTCATTTTTATTATATATAAATGCTGATAATTACCTACTGTAATTGTTAAAATACCGATGATAGTATTATTATTAAGACCATTTATTTAAATGGCCATGCACTAATTACAGTGTGAATATATATATACATATATAATATATATATATATTAAGAAAAATAATATATTTTTTCAATTTATAAAAAAACAGTGTTTATATACATATGTGTGTGTGTGTGTATGTGTGTGTGTGTGTGTGTGTGTATACACACACACACACACACACACACACACACACATATATGTATATAAAAACTGATTTTTTTCTTAATTATTGGAGTACGTTTTAAAAGAAAATACCATTTAAAAAGGTGCTGTCAAATGATTAATTGCATCCAAAAAAAGTTTTTTGTTTACATAATATATTTGTGTGTGCTGTGTATATTTATTATGTATAATAAATACAAACCCATGCTTGCATATACTTAAGAAAAATGTGTTATATTCATATATTGAATATATATTTTAATGTAATACAAATTATTTATTTTTTATATGTATTTATATATACAAAATATAAATAAGCAAAAATATAAACATTAGAAAAATAAACAAACAAATAAATAAGCTAAATGAAAAAAATATATAATTAATTAAATCATAAATGTGACTTTTGTGAATGTGAAAAATAATGAAAACCAATTTACATTTATAAATAAACAAATCACTGATAAGCAGAAGCAAGCTAAACCTCATCAATAAAATCATCAACGTCATCATAAATAAATAAATAAAATCTAAAATTATTTTTGTTTTAAGAATTATTCACATTTTTATTACAAGTTAAACAAAAAGATTTGAGAAGTGAGTCTAATAAAAAATGTTAGAGAGTTGGTGAGCCCGAAAACTTTTGTTTGTGGAAAAACATTTAGCATTTTAAAACAAACAAAATGATGTTATGTTATTTTATTAATAGACAAACACGTTGAGGAGGACGCGTGAAGTGAAGTAGTCAGTGAGAATTTTGCATTATTTTGCATTAAGCGTTCAAACGGAAGCTCTAGAAAACTCCAGTGACTAGTGGGCGTGGTTTGAAGCTCCGCCCACCACGCTCCAGTCACACCAGAGCACAGTCAAACCCCGGGAGAACATACCAGAAACCCCGATCAAACCCACACACAGAGCCGCTAAAAGTCATGTAAGTCTGCGTTTTCTGTGGAAAATATCTGTTCTGATGTATGCGAAATACAGATCGTCAGTGAAACAACACTGAATCATTGTGTAGACGTGAAGCTTATCGCTAGCCAGCATTAGCTACTTCTGCACGACTCATTCACTCAACCCTAGTCGTTAAATTATCCGATAACGTAGTGGAAATATCGGCAAATTTATTAAACACTAAATCTAAGCGCAATACGTTCAGAAATCTGTACTATTAATCGAAATGTGTGTACGTTAATGTAAAAGTAAGTTACGCTAGCTCGTCACAGCTAGCCTGTATCAGCTCACCAGTGTTAGCATGGTGCCTCTTTTTGCAACTCAGGTCTGTTCATAAACGCGCAAGTCTTTGTAAAATAGTGTTTTTATTAGTATCGTCAAACTCGCTCAAAGCGTTGTTAATGTGACGGAGTTTATCGGTTTCATTTATGATTGAATGAATCGCGAAATTGAACGCGCCTCGTGCACGTGCTTCAGGGCCAGAATGAATGAACGTTACTATAACACACACATTCCTGTAAACCTCTCATCCAAAGTCTGTTTTTTAATAAAGGTGTTTTTTATTTTTTTGGCAGAGATTTCTAGGATTCCTATGAAGTCATGTGATCATTGATTAAAAAAATGCGGTTGTGCCCTGATGGTATTTCACATCAGTTCATTAATTTAGTCCTATGAGCATGGCCAGTATGAGGATTACGTTATGATGAGGATGGGGTTTAATAAATGTATTCATTAAAATTCCAGGGTTGTGAAGTGTTTACTGGGTTCAGAGTGAAATGTTGAGTCACTCAGTACAGCATGGGGAATTTGATACAGCATCTTTTAGTAAAAGAGCAGAACAGAGGCAGCAGGTTGAAGTGGTGTCTCACATGCCACCTGCTCTTTACACACTTTCTTATTTGAGTGAATTGAGTTTTATTTGCCTCATCTGCTAGTAGTGTATGTGGGGAAAGTGTTTGACACCTAATATTTAAAATAATTAGTGGTTGATTTAAGGATTTTATTGGACAATGCTGATACTAGAGAGCAAGGTGAACAGTGCAGTTTTTAATGATAAAGATTTTGCCAGGAATATTAATGGTAACCATGTGGAACAGATTAATGGAAATATTAGGCATTTTAATAAAATATTTGTAATCTGTAATGGTTTGATAGTCTCTTATGCTCACCAAATCCATTTCTAAGACATTTATTAGATCAAAAATAAAATTAAAATGCTATTTTGCAAGACAAAATATCTACCAAATTATTTTCCGCTAACTTTATAGAAAGATAAAAATGTCAGTGCCAATCAAATTTGGCAAGTCAGTAAGTCTCTCACAAAGGATGCATTTATTTGATGATTGAAATATGGGAACATATTGTGAACTTATCATTTGAAATAACTATTTTCTATTGTAAAATGTAATGTATTCCTGTGATTACTCCGGTGTCACATGATCCTTCAGTAATCAGTCTAATATTCTGATTTGCTGCTCAAGAAACATTTCTCATCAATGATGAAAACTGTTGAGCCGCTTCATTGTTTTGTGGAAACCATGATGGATTTTATCCTTCAGGATTCTTTGACGAATAGAAAGTTCAAAAGCACAGCATTGAATATATATTTGTTTAACACTATAAATGTCTTATTGTATTTAATGTGTTATTGCTCAATACAATTATTTAGGGCTGCCACTAACAACCATTTTATTTCGATTAATCTATCGACTAATTTATCGATTAATTTCCCACAAATCTACAATTTTACTTAAGAATATTTTATTAATCCACATTTCTATGAAATCCTCTTTAAAGCAAAAGTAAAGTGCAACAGAGTGACAACATATCCACCTGTTCTAGTCTAATAATACAATTATAATCAAACACCTTTTAACGGAGTATTTACCAGAAATATTGTTTACCAGAATTTATTTGGGTGAAAAATTTAAATGTGCAATATTTCTGAAAAATACTTTTTCTTAAATATAAAATCAATTAATTGGAGATGTTTTGATTAATAACATTTAACGGAACCATTAAAATAGAATCCAGAAAATAATGGAAAACAGAATTTGGTACAGATAAAACTGTAAAACTCAATTAATTAGACAGGCTTTTTGATTTAATAAAATTTTATTTAACCATTAAAACGTTTTTTTAAAAAGAGTATAGAAAAATTAAAATGGAAAAAACTGAGTTTGTAAATAAAACAGATTTCATAGGGCGCTATAATTATAATATTTATTTGTGGTAATAAAAATAGATTTAATTGAACAATAGCTTTTAAAATGACTTAAAATAATACATATATAATAGAAATGATGCATTAATAATTAGTTCAAATAAAGTATCAAAAGCAAGAAATCATGTTTTTTTTAACAAAACTGTTAAAATACATAATGTACAATAAAGCACATTTACTGTGTTACTGCATCGCACATAATTATGTAATTAAATCGTAGCATTTGTGAATTCACAATTATGATTTTAAATGGGTTTAATATATCATGCAGCCTTGGAAAACAGTCCAATAATGTGTTTTATGAATTCTCGTCTGTGAATTAAGTCATTTCCGGTATTTTGCCGGTTAGTCGACGCGAGCAAAATTAAGTTGACGATTTTTAAAAATTGACGAATCGCAACAGCCCTACAATTATTCATTCTTATAAAAAGTCTTACCCGTTTGAATATATTATACAGTGTAGTGATTGCAAATAAGAGATGCTCAAAATTGCAACTTAAATTAACACAATATTTGTTAAGATATATGGGAAAACACTGTCTTTGACAATAAATGGGGAAAAGCATGTTTGTCTGTTGACAAGAGACCAGTAAAGGGCCTGTAGACATGAGACCAGTGTTAATCAATAGAAGGGGACAGTGGACATTTTTTCACAACCTTCCATTTTACACCTACTGGTAGAAAAGGGAATTGCATGTCAAAAATTAACTTTCTTTTTGGGATAACAGCATGTAATTGTCTGAATATAAATATTATCCATAACCGCCTTTTACAGGATAAATAAATGACAGTAAGACATGACTGTGATCAAAGTGAACGTGTTCCTGCAGAACATTCCTCACCTGTTGGTTAACACTGAGTCTTTATTATCTTTATTATTATTTAAATTTTTAATAGAGATTTAAACTATATTCACTATATACAATGCTTAACAAATTTATGGAAGGTTTTTAACAAATTATGTAAGGTTTGTGCCACTGCTGCTCTAAACTAACAGCATTGGTGATTTACCAAAATCATGTTTTAGCTTTCTGTATTGGTTAGTCCTCCAAAATGCGTAAGCTCTTTAGTAACAATAGTAGGCTATTTCTAATGCTATAATATAATTATTGCTGTTATCTATGAAAGAGAGGCAGAGCACTTTAGTTTTTTTTTCAGATACGCAATTACAGTCAAAAAGTACATAATGCAAGCTGTTATGAGGTCATTTTTGTTATTATAAATACTAATTAGTTGTTTCTGTTTGTAATTTTTTCCAATAAATGACAATAACATTTTTAGATAAAATGTTTTTGACAGATTCCTAAAATATTGGTTTTCTCTTTATGACAGGTGGTTTAATAAATTAAACTGTATGTTTTCATAGCATTCAGTTTGTTTGAAGGACATTGAGCAGAATGTGAAATTGTGTGTGTTTTTTGTCAATAAAATAATTGATTTTAATCCGATTAATCGAAAGAATAATCGGCCAACTAATCGATTATCAAAATAATCGTTAGTTGCAGCCCTAATAATAATCTATCCAGTTTTTTTCAGTAATCCTATTTAAATGATTATATCCATATATAAAATTGTTATCTGTAATTTATCCCATGCTTTTGAGCTTTAATTGAAATTTTCCTCGTCAGGCATCCAGCAGCTGCTAAGTGGTACGACCGACGGGATTGTGTCTTCATTGAGTTTTTGGTGGAGGACAGCAAGGATGTGAATGTAAATTTTGAGAAGTCCAAATTTGGTTTCAGGTAACTTTAATCATCTATGTAAAACACAAAAGGCTCTTTATTGTAATTTCCTTGAATTGTATGCTGTATGCCACTAATGCTGTCTTCTGCTCTCTTTCAGCTGTCTCAGTGGGATGGACAACATGAAGTACTCAAATGAAATTGACCTTTTTGAATCCATCGATCAAGATGTGAGTCTAACACACAGTTGAGAGATTACCCCCAGTGGGATGCACATCTCAGGATAAGCACATTTTGTGTAATGTTTTACTTTCTATTCTCAGGGATCCAAACACAGGCGTACAGACCGGTCGATCTTGTGCTGTTTACGGAAAGCGGTGTCAGGGAAATCCTGGCCCAGGTTAACCAAAGACAAAGCAAAGGCAAGTTTTGTTCCCTATTTATTGTCGCTGCAGTATTTACACTCATCACTGCCATTATTTTATTAAGGACTATGTCAGATATCTTGACTATTTGAGCTCAAACTGTATTAAAAGTGTTGGTTTTAACAATTATCCTAAAAGAAAAAGTTGAATATATGCCTCTAGATAAGTGTATTAATCCAAATATGCAAGTGCAATTTTGTGTATTGTTGTTGCAAAATTTATTGGTAATGAAATTCAAGTCCACACTGCAGTCTCAGCGCTATAGTGTACATTGTGTCTTCCATGGCCGGCTTTCTGAAGAGAATCTTGTTGAGCAAGTCTAATAGTAACGCGCATGTTTTCTGGGTTTATAAATTAAATGGTAAACCTAGCAGTAGTTTGTGGCATCGTAAGTTGTTTGGCATTGTATCTACTTAACTGTTAATTTTTCCATTTAAGCTGTGGTATAAAATGATTCTCAGCTTATCGTATCGGCCAGTGCATCCGTACTCGCATTGTTGACTGATCAAACTTGATATACGTGTATTTTAATGGTCTCATTTGAATTTTGTCTACAGCTCAACTGGCTTAGTGTTGACTTCAACAACTGGAAAGACTGGGAGGATGACTCCGAGGAAGATTTGTCCAACTATGATCGCTTTTCAGATGTCAGTACTTTTAGTTTAAAAAATAACTATAATTTATCCTCTCGGCAGTGTTGCCTATTATTATGGTTATTTTGTGAGGAGCGTGTCTGTAATTTATGTGGTGTACTGACTTGCTTTGTTGGTTTTAGATGATGGGCAACATGGGAGGAGAAGATGATTTACCAGACCTAGATGGAGCAGATGATGTAAGATTGAATCATGTATAATAAAGTTTAGTTTAATAGGATAGTTCATCCAAATCTTTCACTCAGCCTCGTGTCATTTCAACCCAACATGTTTTTTTTCATACAATTAAGTTGGTCCAGTGTTTTGTTTTGACTTTCATGTGTTATTTTGAAAATTGTGTCCATACTTTGGTCCAAAACAACATTGTATGGGCAAAAACATCCTTTAGAATATCATCTTTTCTGTTCCACTGAGAGAGAGAAAATCATACAGGTTTGGAATGACATGAGGGTGAGAAAACGTTTCAGCTGAAACTAATGATGTGTAAAACCACTTATTTTGAATTAACTAGTTGGGTTGCTTGAATGATCATTTTGAGGAATCCCAGTATAATTAGGTTCATTTAGGGTGGGTCACGTCCAATCAGATTCATTTCTTATAAGAGACGGAGCGTAACAGAACACAGATCTCGACATGCTTTTGACAGGAGATGCTAAAACAGCTGCATCTCTAAATTGATCCTCTTCAAAGCCAGTAAATAGTCAAATTAAAAGTATTTTGATAAACAAAACCATATCACTAATTAACTGTAGTGACCCATTCCTGCCTTAAAACATGTAATGTCATTTTCCTGCTATTTAATGACTCGCTGTCGATTTTATTTTTTTCAGGAATCGGCTGATAGTGATGATGAAAGTAAGTTTTCCTCTTTTTATAGCGTGTATGTTTAGAGTGATTTCTGTTTTAAAGCGATGGTCATCCCAAAAATGTCTTTACATCCTTTACTTTTAATATTCTCCCAAAATTGTTGGCCATCCATTGAAATAATTTAATTAATTGTCTACGAAATCAACATTTTCAAGCCAAAAAGTACTTGCAGACAATAAACAATCCATGTGAATTAAGGGTTTTAAGTATTTTAAAGAAACACAATCAGTTTTTATGATGGATATATTTAATTTATTCACTTAAACACTGATCAACACATATTCAAAGAGCACTTTAAGTTTGGTAAACAGGAACGGCTGTGCTTGCTTGATGCTTTGAGAACATACCTCACTGGTTCTTGCATGTCAAATAAGCATGTTTGAGCTGCACGATACCTGTAGATTAATTTTACCATGTCATTATGTATTTTTATTTTAGCTTAAATATTGCTAACAATGGAGGGACACAAAAATTGAAGTATTTCTTCCTGCGTTTTGAAGATGCACAAGTCTCGTGGTTTTAAAAAGCCATGAGGTTGAGTAAATGAAAGAATGTCCATTTTTGGGTGTACTGTCCCTTTAAGTGCTTTTGTGTTATCTTGACTCATTATGATGAAAAAAATATATTGAAAATGATTTTCAGTCCTCCTTTATTTTTCAAAGTTGTATGACCGTTTTCGTTTGAATACAAAGGTGAATTTATGAATAATTTATTATGTCCTGGCAAGCTCCAAAAAGAAACAAAGCGCTATTGAAAGCTTAAACTCTGGTCCTCGTTCATTGTAACGGCAAGAAAAGCAACCAGTGCATCATAGATTTTCTCCATTTGTGTTTTACTGAAGAAACGTATACAAGCTGGAACAACAAAAGAGAGTAAAATTATGACAGATTATTAAACTTGTTAACATGTTGGTGTTTTTCTCCAGAAATGCCAGATCTGGAATAAGCGACTGGCACGTTGTGGACAGACAGAGGAGGAGAGGGGGATAACATAATGAAAAGAGGAAGCGGTCACCTAAATGCTTCTTGATCTGAAAGAGAGCAGAGCTGGATTCATAAACATCACCTCTGTCTCAGTGGCTGCACTCCAGAAGATCCTCATTAACCTCTGTTGGGAGTTATTATGCATATTGTTGTACAGAGCTTCGTCGCCCCTCTCCTTATGACCAGTCCTGGCTTTTGTTTTGTTTGTTTTTATCTGTACTAAAAACATGTGTACTTAAACTGTTTGGAAAAACTGCACTGTATTCGTATTTTTTCAACCGAAAAGCAATAGATGGAATGGAAAGTTTCTTTTTTTTATTGTAAGGCATCGAAATTAAAATGAAAAGTGAAACTTTGCAGAAGTGGAGAGAGTTTGTGTCTTGCAAATCTTGTAATTAAAGCATAAGAATGATTATGGATTTGGAAACTGTAAGTTCCAGTTATTAGACATAAGACTCACTGCCCAAATATACAGTACTTTTCATGTTTCTTGAGGTGGTAGCAGATTCGTTGGATGTTGATATTTTCTGACTCTGTCCCATCCTAACATTTTCTATTAGCACTGTATTTGGTATTGGACCATTAATGTCTTTCATATTGTGACTGCAATATGATATGATGTCTTCAAATGTAAAAGATGGGAAAACAGAAAGGTATTGTATGTTTCCGATCAAATCTAAAACAAAGATCAAATAAGTTTGAACTATCAAAATTAGGTGCTAGACAGGGCTATGTTTGTGCATTATGCTGGTTGACTCCTATCAATGTTTCCAAAATAAAAAAGCTTTCGATTTTGTCTACATATTTTTAATAAACTACTCAATGCTTACCGTTTCATTTCCTCTACTGGACAGTTAAATTGACAGTTCTTCCAATAATGAAAACGGCCAGCATTTACCATAGTTTCAATCCAAATTTGAGTAACACAAAAAAGGTGAAAATGTATATAATTGCGTTTTACAGAAAAAAGTACATTATAAAGGTTTGAAATTATTTGAGGGTGATAGATGATAAGTTCAATTTTAGGTGAACTGTCCAAGATGTAGATGAGTTTGTTTGTCCATGTGAACAAATTTGGAGAAATGTGTCATTACATCACTTGCACACCAATGGATCCTCTGCAGTGAATGGGTGCCGTCAGAATTAGAGTCAAAAGCTGATACAAACATCACAATAATCTACAACACGGTTCCAGTGCAGTGAAAAGCTGTCTTTGTAATAAACAAACCCATCATTAATGGACTGGAGTCCTGCTGTGGATTATCGTGATGTTTTAGGACTTATTCTGACGGCACCCATTCACTGCAGAGGGTCCATTGGTGAGCAAGTGATGTAATGACACATTTCTCCAAATATGTTCACATGGACAAACAAACTCATCTACATCTTGAATGGCCTAAAAGTGAGTATATTTTCAGCAAATGTTCATGTTTGAGGTGAACTATATCTTTAGCATACAACTTAAAATGTTAATATTAGTAAATGTTGAATTGAGCATTAAATAATATCAATAAATGCTTAATGAGTATTTTTCATGTCGACAAATGGAACCTTATTGTAAAAGCTCCTCCCTCAGCCAATCTGGCCTCAGTAACTTGTTAAAGGGAATAAAGGTGATGGGAGGAACAATTGCTGTTTTACCTGCCAATTCCGTATCTCCAGAGGCGTATTTAATAAGCATCCACAACTCGCGCTTTCATACATAATTTCGCCGCGAGGTCAAGAAGGAGGCGCTATAACGACGCGCGACATGCGGACACCTCACTTCACACCAACCCTTAGCAGGGTGTAGCCTATCTATCATTTTCTGCCATGTTAATTGAGCATGAATTCGGTATATGCCATAAATGCCTATTTAAAAGGGGGATATTCTGGATAAATTGGTTTACATATTATGTACCTATTATTGGATGAATGGCATGGCCTGTACCTATCAGCAGCGGACCATCACTTCCTACAGCCGCATTGTGGCCGCATCCATTCCTCTCCAGAGACTACAGACTGAGCATCTCTGCTGGGCCCTAAAGCCTGCCCGCTCTCTGCTCCGCTCCATACACACATGAAGTCATCCCCTCAGCAGCAACATATCTGGAGAAATATCAATAATGACAACGTGTTCATTATTTTATATTACTAAAGGAGTTTGTTTGTTTGTTTGTTTGTTTGTTGCACCCTGCTTTTTCATTTACCAGACCATAAATGTGACTCATTGTCATAAATGTCCTTTTTGTTTTTAAAATGTAGATTTATACATCATCTGAAAGCTGTAAGCTTTCCGTAGATGTGTGGTTTGTTAGGATATGACTATATTTGACCGAGATACAATCTGGAAACTGATCTGAGGGTGCAAAAAAATAAAGCATTGAGAAAATCGCCTTTAAATTTGTCCAAATTAAGTCCTTAGCAATGCATATTACAAATCAGAAATGAAGTTTTGATATATTTATGATAGGATATTTACAAAATATCTTTGTGGAACATGATCTTTACATATTATCCTAATGATTTGTGGCATAAAAGAACATTTGATCATTTTGACTCATACGATGTTGGCTATTACTACAAATATACCCGTGCTTTAAGAGTTGTTTTGTGGTCCAGGGTCACATATTTACATGATGGAGCAAATAGCTGCAGAAAAAATGTGGTTCCTTTTTTAATTGAAGTTTTTTACCGCTGTTAGAGCTGCTGTATAAGTGATTTTTTTTAGTGCCACATGTGTAAAATGTAAAACTGACCACATACTTGTGTCTGTGGGACAGCCCTGCACATGTGAGCAGCAGAAATGACACCTTGTCCCAAATAAACCCTA
The DNA here is from genome assembly GCA_003573665.1 of Oxygymnocypris stewartii. NCBI lineage: Eukaryota > Metazoa > Chordata > Actinopteri > Cypriniformes > Cyprinidae > Oxygymnocypris > Oxygymnocypris stewartii. Next base: position 3,412,030 of record QVTF01020812.1, read on the forward strand.
AAATGTTACATGGGACACCCGTCTTATGGAGTTGTACAGTCACGATGCCCATCAGAATTCCCTAAGAATACGATTTGAGACAGGGACAGAATCTGACTGAGCCCCTGTGTATTGGCTAATCAGATGCAATATTATTGTATAAATTTACTAGCAATTTCAGTCAAAATTCTTACTATTTTTTTTAGCGGGTTGAATTTTCAGCATCAATACTCCAGTCTTCAGTGTCACACGGTCCTTCAGAAATCTTTCTAATATGCTAATTTGCTTCTGAAGAAACATTTATTATTTTAAGAAAGGAAATGACATGACGTGTGGCCAAGTATGGTGACTCATACTCAGAATTTGTGCTCTGCATTTAACCCATCCAAGTGCACACACACACACACACACACATACACACACCGTGAACACACACCCGGAGCAGCGGGGAGCCATTTATGCTGTGGCACTTAACTGCATGGTAATTAAATGAAAATGTATTATAGTTACATTTATATTGGATGCAATTAATTGAACTTAGTGTCTTTTGACCCATTTAAGTAGGCCATCTTTATCATTTTAATACATCTTTGTAATTTCATAATTAAATTTAAGTACATCGCATATTGTGAGTGTGGAAATATGGTTCAAGTGGCTGAATGTACTGACAAACATTTATTATAAACTATACTTTTCATTTGTATTGAAACTTTTAGGCCTATTTAACTATATTTAGGCTACACGTTTGTTGCTGAAGTTTCAGTTTAGTATTTAAAGCATCCATCCATCCATTCTCCAAACTACTTATCTTCTGTAGGGTCGCTGATCTTTAAAATACATAATCATTAAATGTGAAGTCAAATAACACCACAGTTAAAATAGAAAAACAAGTAGCCTACTTCTCTGAAGCATGACAAAAGATTATCTAAAACAATGATCTGAAATGTAAACCTTTCAATTTGACATTATTACAAATATTTTTAAAATGTTTTTAAGTGTTAAGAAATAATCATGAAAATGAACTATCTTTATGTACACTTAAGTGGCCTTCAGTAATATTATATGTGACCCTGAACCACAAAAGCAGTCTTACAGCACGGGTAAATTTGTTGCAAAAGCCAAAAATACATTGCATGGGTCAAAATTATCATTTTTTTCTTTTATGCCAAAAATTATTAGGATATTAAGTAAAGATCATGTTTTGTACATTTCCTATATCAAAAGCTAAATTTTTATTAGTAATATGCATGGCTAAGAACTTCATTTGGACAACTTTAAAGGCTATATTTGCACCCTCAGATTCCAAATATGTAAATAGTATCATCTCGTCCAAATATTGTCCCATCCTAATAAATCAATGGAAAACTTATTGACCCTTATTCATGACTGGTTTTGAGCTCCAGGGTCATATATGGCCTTCAGTAATAGTACATTATCTACACTACAAGTGCACATTCGTGACAGTCGTATCCACAGGGGTTTTGTTTTGTGGTCTATGCACAGCTGTTTTCTGTGAGAGACTGGTTCGTGTCAGAGGGCACCGGTCTCCTCTTCTGTGCCCGCGGTCTGCGGCGCATCCAGCCGGCGTAAAGACCCAGAGGCGCGCGGTCCTTCAGCCGTCATTCACTTCCTCTTTCGGCTCGCTCTCTTTCTCTCCTCTGTGATCATGGCTGCGCTCAAACATTACCAGCCATGTTTGCAAATCTGAAACCCAAAGGTTAGCGATTTCCCGTGTATTATTTACATCGCGTACACCCTCTTCATCTACATTGGTCCTTTGCCGGGGGGCATACTCTCGGTCTCCTGTGATATCAAGGTTGGGCAGTTTTATTATCATTATACGGAGAAACTTTTGACAGTGTGCTGTGGGTGATGCTGCCTCATTTTCTCTTAGCATATATCTGGAAAATAACCCGAATTAATCCACGAAAGATGACCTTCTGAGACGAGCTGAGAAACGTCGGTTTTTAACATCGCATTTGTAGAGGCGAGCTTTAAAAACACAATAAGCTAACCGCTAGTGTCTTACAGCTCACAAACCCTCCAGTATTTATATAATCAGCCCGTTTTATCTACGTTTAGCGTCTTTAATTATTTAAATAACGCACAAACCGTGGTTATGTAAATAAGACCTGCTGTGTTCATTTACACCACTTTCGTCGATGATTAAACTGTTAAATTAATCTCGAGCCCAATTTCATTCATACTCCAAAATATTGAATTAACATTAATGCTAATCTGCGAATATTGTCTCATAAACGGTCGTGATGCGGGAACGCAGGCCTCATTTTGTCACGGCTTCGCCGCTGTTATAAACCAAGCACTTTAATCAAACTTCATATCATTTAATACGTGTCTGTATATCCATATGTTTTCAGTATGTACATCTCTAAAACGTATTTCTGTTATCTTTATGTGTGGTCATATGTGTTAACACATAATTCGTCTTTTATTTTAAAGCAGTGCATTTTTGTTTTCGTTTTTGTGTTGGTTGTTTGACCGCATCTCGTTTCTTTTTCTTCGTTTTATGGGTTAATTTATGATCGCACAAGAGTGAAATTATATTAAAGAGAACGAAGAAACCGAGTTGGCGCAGATATGAGCTGGCTTACCCTGAGCTGTGGTGTTTTAGTGTTGAAGTTTAATCAAATGTGTGTATATTTATGTGTGTGTGTGTGTGATGAGATCCAAAAGCAGCGCATGGTCATGTGCAGCGGTTAGCCTCCATGCTAACAGATTCCCACATCTCACTCTTTATTTTATTCACATTTGCCGTATAATATGTAATTAAACATCACTCTTTCTTCGCACGTGTTGGTTTTAGTGGCGTTATGTCGGCCACCCGGCCTTTCTGGGTGAAATCGTACAGTTTTGAGTTTGATGTTTACTGTTAGCCGTGTGGCTAATGATGGACACGGTTAAAATAATTAGCGTCGCCGGATTTGATCTAAATGCATAAATATACATGACGTCGTTTTAATTAGATTTTCTTAAAATGTCCAGTACTGACTTATTATGTTTCAGGTATAACTGTTGAGTTTGAGGCTGGCGTTCAGCATGAGATCGGAGTGTGAGGTGTGTTGTTTAACGCGATTGCTCGGGCATCTCATCGGCTTTATCTGCGACATTTTATGTTGAGATGTGAAGAGCAATATTTGTGATGTCCGCCACAGCAGTGTTCACTGGCTGCGTCTCAAAACCTCGCACACCGGCTACCTGCACAGCATTTCTGGCCGTCATTGCTGCGTTCGGAACGTTCAGTGTGTCCACAAAGATGCAGAACATCGCATTAGAACGTAATGTACGCGCCAACAATGCTGATAAACGCCGTATAGTTTGGTTTTGAGACGCAGCCGCTGTCTTTAGAGCTGTGGTTCATACACCTTTAATGCTCTGTAACGTTACTTAGTTTGGGTGAAAGTTTAAGTCTGCAGGTTTTAGTACAGACAGAATAGAAGGATCTGCCTATTGTTTAAAATTGTAATTTTGTATACATTTTGTTTATATACATTTTTCCATGACTTTACTTTTTTTTTTACACAAATATTGGTTGTCCACTGATCCACTTTTTTATTTGTTTTGTGGTAAAGCTTGTTTTTTTAATTGTTTGACAGCTGAATGACAGACGCCAAGGTAAACAAAAGCACAACCTATCGAGTTGTTCAAACTGTAAAAGCTTGGACCTAGCAACACTAAGGTTATAGGTTCGATTCCCATGGAATAACTGAACTGATGTGAGTTGTTTCATATGAAAATGTTTGCCAAAAGTATACATACATAAAAGTAATATTATTTTCCTCAAAGCCTCATTTTCATCCATGTCAAAATTAAATGTACTCTTTGTCGTGACTAATGTTTATAATGACTTTAACATTTTAAAGTAGGTTTCTTGAATGTGTCCCTCATGTTTGTCATTGATGGATAATTGGAAAGTCCCGTCCCCTAAACGTACTCAAATAATAGTTGAGCCAGTATTGCTGTTTTAGATTGTTAAAGATTTCTTTGAAAATCACAATGTGTCATAAATCACATACTCTAATAGGCACAACAGTTGATGAGGAACAAACTTTGGAACTTATAAAAAACGTATGTTGTAGTATGAATGTAACCCAGACGTACTCCTTTTTTTCATGTTGGCTTTTTCGCGTGACCTATGGCATCAGTTGCATTGCTTCACTGCCATTCATAATCCTATCCTATGGCCTTCATGGGATAGTAAAGTGTGCTTTGGATGCGTACTTCAGAATCTTATCAGGAAGTAGTTGCTCATCTGGGTACATTTACCTAGTTTCATTGAACACTATGAATGAGACATGAGGTGCATCCCAATTTGTGTCCTACTTATGCACTGTTATGTGCCATTTTGTAGTATAAATAGGGATTATTGTGTTTCACTGAAAATGTCAGTGATAAATTTCAATGTCTGGATGTGCATTTAATTAATCGAAAAAAACAAAGTGTGGGATGGACACTTACTTCATGCATTCAGACTCTGATGCTGGACAAGATTTGTATTGTTCATAGTATAGTGTATCATTTGGGTCACAACGATACTGATTTTACGTACTGTTTAGTAGGCATATTTGGATTCAGGGATAGTGTTTAAACTTTTCAGGTCAGATGACAGTTGTCATATTTACAGTTGTCTGTGCATGAGAATGTGTCATAAGTGAAAGCATATTAATACTACAAATATGCCTCATATTGTCTTTCAATTGTTTTTTTTTCCTTCCACCAGATGGAAGCAAATAACCATTTCAACTACGGGCCTCACTCTTCTGTGTCCGCTAACTCAGGACTGAAGCATTCCTCAGGAGATTCTCTCTATACTAACGGGTCCTCCATGAGCTTCCCCCAGCAAGGGAAAAGTGAGTGTGTCTTGTATTTTTTTTTTTTTTTTATCTATGCATGTAGTCTATAAATCCATAAACGTGATGGATTTTAAGCCCTTAAAGGGACAGTTTACCCCAAAATGACCTGGGTGACCCCAAATGACCCTTCCAAACCTATAAGACCTCCGTTTATCTTTGGAACACAAATTAAGATATTTTTTGATGAAATCCGAGAGCTCTCTGACCCTCGATAGACAGCAATGCAACTGACACGTTCAAAGCCCAGAAAGGTACATCGTTAAAATTATTAAGTGTTATTAAAAAGTATTCTCATAGTTATGGTTGAACCACTGATGTCACATGGACTATTTTAACAATGTCCTTACTACCTTTCTGGACCTTGATCATGGTAGGATCCTTGCTGTCTATGGAGGGTCAGAGAGCTCTCGGATTTCATCAAAAATATCTTAATTTGTGTTCCAAAGATGAGCGATGGTCTTGCGGGTTTGGAGCGACATGAGGATAATTAATGACAACATTTTCATTTGTGGGTGAACTATCCATTTAATGCTCTGTTTTTAACTGATGCTGTTCGGCACACAGATCTGAATGGCGAAATGAATGTGAACGGCATCACTACTGCAGGTGGGAGCAGCCAGCCAGGCACCCACCCTCCCTCTTCCTCTTATCCTCATATGAGCAGCCATCACCTCCCAGGCAGCATGGGGATTGAGTATCTGTGGGGTCAGTCTCAGTACAACCCGGTGATGGGGCCCATCCCGCCTCACGGGTTGCACCAGAAACCGGGCTCCCAGGGTGGGATACAACCACAGCAGCCTCAGCAACACTTCCAGGGCCATGGACCGTACCAAGTCAACGGCAGTATGGGACTGTCCCGGCAAACTCCGGGCACTGGGCTGCAGTTTTGGGGAAGGGGAAATCCTGGGCAGCCGCAGGGGGTATCTTCGATGCCCATGGGATATAACTCTCAAAGCATGTTTGCGACATATCCCAACCAGGGGATCCCAGCGTCCCAGCATCACCAGCAGCCTCCGGCCTTGCAGCACCAGTCTGCAACAGCGCATCATCTCCAACACCATTCACACCACCACCCACCTCAACACCAACAGCAACAACAACAGCAGCAGCAGCATTATGGTGTGATGCCCAATGGAATGCCGTATTACCAGCATCCATCACACCAGTCCCAACCGCAGGCCCAAACTCAGTCTCAAGCGCAGACTCAGATGATACCACCTCCTGCGCAGAGCTTTACGCCTCCACGAGGAAGCCCTTCGCACCATCACGTGGCCAGTGGAGGAGGCAGAAGCAGTCCTCATCACGTTCCAGTCCCAATGAGGTCCCCTTCTGCTGTGCCTGATAGTGGTTCGCCTAATAGTAGAGAGATACAAGGTGAGCTACTGCCACAAACAGGCCTCAGAGTTGTAAACTGGGTTGTTATGGTTTAGAATTTTTATGTAGTTTTTATTTTGTAATTTCAATTTAGGTTTTATTTTCAATTAGTGTTGTCAAACGATTAATCGCATCCAAAATATATTTTTTTGTTTACATAATAAATAAACAGTACACATACATGTATTATGTATATATAAATACACACACATTAAATAAATATCTTCAAAATACATTAATTCATTCATGTGTACATATTTATATTATTATATTTTGTATTCTATGTCAGTATATTTAATATATAAAGATTTTTCTTAAATATTTATGCATGTTTGTTGTGCGGCAACCAATCAGAATGTAGAATTCCTCCGCTCGAGAGGACTCCAGAGAACGCAGCACTGTAAACTTTGGTTCCGACCACATTAGTTCCCAAGCATTTTAGTGCTAGAATGCTTTGTTTTTCAGTGGGAATGCTATTAATTTCCTCAAAACAACATCGATTTGACCAATTACACTAAGGCTACACTTCAACCAGGACAGTTTGTAATGTAGGCTGCACACAAATTAACGTTAATGTTAATTAAGGACCAAGGCTAGTAAACGTCTCCTATAAACTGCACGTTGAAATTAACCATGAACACAAAAGCCAAACCACACAAATGGCTTCTAATTGGTTTATTTCGTTAGCAAACATCTAACTATAATTAAGTTCTTTCCATCGATCAATTTCTTACTCTCACATTGAAAATATTTCCTGAGGTTAACTTATACCCTATTTGTGGTCAGTCTGCACAAGATCAACAAGCTTGTTTGATTTGCGGTTCCTTTAAATACAAGACCAAGCGTTCGATCGTCAGAGCATACACAAATCTTTCTACAGCCTTGCTGGCAGGGCGGCTAGGGCGAATTTTGACGCTCTCGCCGGCGGCGGTGTGAACGCACAGTTAATGCTATAGAAAAGTAATAAAAGTTTTTCAGTAAGTGTATTTTCAGCTTGTTTATTTTCATAAATATGGCATGCAGTTGCTTCAAACAATGGTATAAATCTACTCAAAAATATTTCAATGTAAATTGTGATAGCAATTAATAATCGCAATTACAATTTAAAGTGAATAATCAACAATTGTGATTTATGTCACAATCGTGCAGCCCTAATTGCTATTGAGTTGCATTTTCATGTTTAATAGAGTTGGGTTGTAAAGTTGTAAAGAAATGAATGAATTTGATATTATTTTAGTTAGTTTTAGAATCTCGAAACTGTTTTAATTTGAAATTGTCCCATTAAAAAGGTATGTACTCTGTAACTTCCCTTTCGGTTAGTGAATAAAACACTGTTTTGTTGTGCTTTGCCTTCTACTGTAGTGATTTAGGCTAAGGCAAAAACACAGTTTGAATGGTGGATTTATCATGTACTCATAAAACAAAAATTACATTGCTTACCTTTATCAGTTTTTTTGTTTTCTATAAAACAGTGGTTTTAAGTGGTGGCACTCCTGCCCAATTCTCACTTATTTCCCCCTCTTAAATGAAGCCTTAGTAAAGATCTATGCATACTAGTACATTGTCTTAAATTAATAAACCATTTTGGTATGTTGCACATATGACCCTCTGCATAGTCAGTTTGTTTTATGAGGTCTATAGCATTTCAAAACAGGTTTGTCTCACTTGTTTGCAGATAGCTTTGTGGAAACAATATATAATCTTTGGCATTCATAATGTAAGTAATACGATTACAAGAATGGCAGCGTGTTTTATCATGCATGTTCTGATTTCCTGTACTTAGGTAGTGCTATGCACTTCCTGAATGGCTTTTAATATCACCATCGCTAGTATTCTGTCCTCTGACAAAAGTAACCTTTGGCCAGTCAGACGTCTTTTCACCAATGGTAGTTGACTTTTTGGATTAGGAAGTGATTCAAACTGAAAAATAGTCCGTAAACAGGTGATATCTTGCCCTAGTCCTCTTTTCCACCCACATTCTACCTCATTCATCAGACAGTGGAAAACTTCACGCAGCCTAGATGCAATAAAACAGTCAACAATACTGTGCTTTTCATTGTAGATCAAAATGGATTGTCTGTTTTAATTTTTTTACTCTCTGCTTTGAACTTATTCTCACTGTATTTAAATTGCTCAGAGGAGCACGAGACAACAATCAGAGCTTTATTGTAGATTCCACATTGATGCATATGTTGATTTTTGGCCTGTACACTCATTCATTGTACACAGCTTATATTTCATTACATAGATAGCGAGTGTTAAAGAGTGAATTCGGTGCACATGCTATTGCACAACCCCAGTCGGGTTTGAACTCTAGTTGCCTGCACATTAACAGTAAAGTGCACTACATTCCAACCCCCTTCTCTGACCCAAAAATCTAATTTTAGTTGCATTTCAAACCATGTATAAATGAATGTGGATTTTTGCTACCAGTCTACTCTGGACAGTTCTTACATGTCTTACTAACAGCTGTTATTTAGTTTTTGTCTGTGTTTTTTTTTTTGTCTGTAGTTCCTATGAACGAGTCCTTGAAAGAAACTGATAAAGGCTTTAATGGAGTGGAGAGAAGCTCTGTACCCCAGCGTTTGCCCAAAACTGAGAGTTTTCCTGTAAAGCCCCCTGGCCCCGTTTCCTCCACCGACTATAGCCAGGGTGTGCAGAGTCCAATCGTGGACCTGGAGAAACCTGTAAAAGAATGTCAGGAGATGGGAGATTCCACAAAAGAGCTTAGTTCTCCTCCTCCACCACTAGCTAGCCCACCTCGGAAAACGGTCGCTGGGCAGGATTCACATTCTCCTTCATCTTCAGGATTTGCTTTATCTACAGCTTCGGGGGTCGGCGCTAATGTGTCCATTTCTCCACCCTGTCCTCTCACACCACCGCTTCAGACGGTCCAAGGCCAAAGACCTGGATTCTCTGGACCTTCATTAGCTGAAGGAACACTTGCAAGACTTGGTACACTTCCTTCAGTGTCTTCTCCAAAGAGCTCCAGAGCTCCACCTGTTGTTTCCCACAACCAGCCTGTGATGTTTTCTTCAAAGACCTTGATGCATTCTTCAATGATGCCTGCTGCGCTGCCTCTGGCGGAGGCCCAGGGATCAAAAAGTCCACTGGTCTCTCCAACACCTCTATCTTTAGCTGCATCTCCATCTGTTGTCTCTGCTCCTCCTGCGTTGGCACCACTTAAAGGACCCCAAGAGGCATCACCTCTAACATGCCAGAGTCCTAAACATCCTGCTGCTTCCTCAACTCCAACATCTGTTGCCGATAACGTCTCTCTCCCCACTGTCTCTGCACTTCTGTCTGTGGTCGCTGGTTCTCCTCAAGTTGCCGCTTTGGCTTCATCTGCACCACCTCCTGTTGTTAGCTATTCTTCTCAGGCATCTTCAGCAAGTCTCAATGTTTCTTCTACTCCAAATGTATCTCGTTCCCTCATTGGTTCTGCAGCTCAACATTCAGATATGATGGCAAATGCAGATGTTTCTTCTCACAGTCCAGGGCAGATTAGTTCTCATGCTGTATTACGGCACAACTTTGGGGAATCGCACTCTAGCCTGATTCATGGTAAACATGAGGCCTGTGGTTCCCAGAGTAAAGTTGGAGTCATAATGGGCTCATCCAGCAATGAGGCTCAAGCTGAGATGTATAAGGTGCAAATTCATGGTCGAAACCTTGAAACGGCTTTCATTGTTCCAAAGGAACCTGAAAGAGAAACTATGGCAATTAGCAGAAAGGATTCTAATAGCATCAGAGATCAGACTGCCCCTAGGAAAGGAGAAAGTGAGACTTTAAATGATTCTTTTAGCACTGACACGTCACTGGACTATCCGTCCTTGGCTGAGTCAACCTACCTTGAAAGCTCAAGAGCTGAGGATGGGAGTTCAATGATGGACACTTTTGATAATTCTCATAGTCTTTCCCAGACTGGAGACCAATCAAAGTTTACAGAAGGATCCATGATTGATGACTCCAGGGTCTCGCAGGACACTTCTTGTGAAGAAGAAAACTTGAACGGCTCCATGACCTCTACCAGTTCCACTGAGGAGGCATCCCTCAAAGATAACACGTCTCTACTGGATGACTCCTCTTTAAACGACACCTCCCAAAACAGCTCCTCCCTGCTTTCTGCATCGATTAATGCCTCTAAACACTCTATCAAAGGTGAGATTTTCAGTGCACTAATAATGGATTAATAAACAAACAAACAAATGTTAATTTGCTGAAGATTATATTTAACAGTGATGTTAAATGTTTTGTGTTTTTGATTAATTTTAACCCTCCAAGCTAGGGATTTTCATTTCAATTATTTTTCCTAACTAACAACTGATGCTCATTAACCGTTAACTGACAAGATTATTTTAAAATAAGAACTGAATTAAATTAGAATAAGTGTCTGTGACCCGTTAAAAATACTTACATTTGTTTTCCGGGGATTCATTTTACATGCGCAAAAAGCAGCAAACTTTGACAAAATATGAGGATTCACATGATCATATCATATCACATCATGCACCCGCAGCGCTTCTGCGAGCGGAGAAAAACATAATAAAGTTAAGCGCTATATATATAATGAATAAATAGCCCTATACGAGAAATATATTTTCACTTAAGAAAAGGAAAGAAAAACTGTGCAACAAGTAGCCTAGTATGCAGATTTATTTGTGCTGCGCGAAAGGAAACCAGACGGTAGAATGCAGCATCCTATTTGTTTAGACTTATTTTACAAAAGCGCAAATATTAGTTTTTATAGTGACTGTACACAAATAAAAGCAAACCTTTTACAATTCCGATTATCTTCATGACTAAGAGGAGTAGTTGCTTCCACTGTTGGAAGGGAAATCACGTGATTTCTCCAGCGCTGCATGTGCACACATTTAAGCTTTCTACCTTCACAATGCTGCCTGTTCATTATCATTATAAAAAACAACCGGTCAAACATATGAAACAAAAAACACACTGCTCTGTTTAAATATGTAGTAAAATCTGTTATCACCGTACCGCTGTGAAGTTATGCAAAACATTTAGTTTTATGTGGATATTGGAACTCGAGTGATAACATAAACAGTAAATAGCCTACTATTTTAGCATTCAAATCGCGAATACAGAAACATTTGATTTTGTGTTGAACGAGAGACCCAACATTGGTTTGTTTCGTTTTAGCCTAAATTAATTAGTTTTGGTTTGTCATTTATATAGCGTTCTTACATTTATAACTATTGTTCTTTTCTAAACAGCCTTTGTTGTTTTAGATTTGTTATAATGGTTTTAGATTTGTTATAATCGTCTTAGATTTGTTATAATTGTCATAGATTTGTTATAATGGTCTTAGACTTGTTATAATCGTCTTAGATTTGTTGTGGAGTGAGGGGAACTAAAATAGCCTAGCTATGTTTACAGTGTTTATTATAATGTTAGTAATTCGTGTCTGCCTATTTCGGAATGAAATAATAAAATGCTACTTATAAGCGACTTATGTTTCTCGCTCTCTCTCTTAAAAACTTTAAATGGTTAAATGGTTAAAATGAACATCCATACTCCAAGCCCCTTCATTTTTGGGTCACTCTTGCTATCTTGCTGGTCTAAAGTGTCCAAAGCCTTGAATTGTTTAGAAATTTTTTATTCTCAGGAAAATCGATGTTCTATATTTTTCCTCAATATGATTTTTTTATTTTTGTATCTTGAGAGAATTTTATGGTACCAATGAACATTTATGCAATAATTGTGAATTATGATCCACTTTGTCCGATTGAAAAAAGTAAAAAAATAAATAAATATATACATTTAATTAATGCAGTAATTTAGGTTAAATTAGAGACTAGCTGTGCTTCTGCAATTGTTTCTGCATCATGGCCGACTTTTCATGCAAATTCATTCTTTATTTTTTAGTGCTGTCAAACGATTAATCGCATCTAAAATATATATATATATTTTTTTTACATAATATATGTGTGTACTGTGTATATTTATTATACATATACACACATACAGTGTATATATATAAAAACAAATCTTTACATGTATATACATTTATATATTTGTGTTATATTGTGTGACAAAAAAGTTTGAAAACCCCTGGATTAGATTAAAAAAAAGAAAAAATCACTGATATTGGCCAGTAACCAATATGGTCCCAAAGTATTATGCATCCCTATATTTGTCTTGGGATGTATAATATATTGGTATAATACATATTATATATGTAACTGTAGCACTTATTCAGGTGTATTTGAACATTAAAGTTTCAGATGGTGATCGGAATGCTTGACAGATGTATTGTTGACCATCTTTTGATGTCTTTTGTTTAAACAAAATAAATGTTATTCCCCACAGCTGATCATATTCTTGGCAAAGAGAATGGACCTGATACTTCAGGATGTGACAGAAGATCTGCGCTCTCTGTAATGACGGTTAAAGCGCTGCAAGTGGTCGTAAGCGGTTCTGTTGAAGGCACGGGCACACATATGTCTGAAAACCTTATTGCCATGCCAACAAAAAAGCCACGGAAGCCTAGAACCCCAAAGACGACAGTTGCTTCCACTGAAAGTAAATGCATTGCTCAATTTTACCATCATGCTTGTATAGCTAATTATTTACAGATTTGTTTTTAAAGATAGTCATTGTCTTTAATGAATCAGATGGACAAAATTTAAGTCAATGCTGTCTTAATTTACTTGTTTCCAGTTGGCTCTCCTGATTCCAAGATCAAGAAGCGAAGGTTAACACCTGTCGGCCCAAAACAAGAAAAGGTTCGAAGGAGAAAGAAAACAGACGATAATTCACCAACTGCAGTGAAGAAGAGGAAAATCTCTAAAGAGGCAAAAGATCAGGAGGGCGTCCCAACTGATACCCCAACTCCTTCAAATGCTCAGCCTCACCTTTTAATTGAGCCAATGACTTTCGTCCGTGACTTAACCCCGACCAATAGCGAGAGCCCCATAGTCCGGCCCAAGAAGATTTGGAAGCGCAAGATGATAGAAGGCGTGAACGAGGCAAAGCCTTCCAAACCAGCCAAAGAGTTCTCCGAAGGAAAAACTGAAGGAGATGATGATGATAACAGCTCCGCAGCAGGTGCTTACACGTTTGAAATTTGCTTAAGTAGTGTTCAGTCTCTTTTATATGCATACTTCTGGCACTTGAGGTTAAAGTAGATTCAACTGTTATTTGTGTGTCACAGGTGATACCCCAAGGCGTCGGATTGCAACTGAAGAGCAAGTCCAATTTCCTTTGCAGCGTGGGTGAGCAGGCCTTTATCTAAAGTATCCATGGCCAGGTCTTGATGCTTCACTTGTCCCAAGGAGTCCATATGCTCCTAATTTGAAAAAATAAATACTTTAGGGGTGCAATGAAAATTTATCAAATAAAAAAAATAGTTTTTACTTAAAGTAAAAACATTTATATTTAATTTATTTGAATACAAAAAGTACACTAGACTGTAAGCTTTTCTGCTTCAAACTGTATTTATTAAATAATTATGGAATGATTTGCATTTTAAACATTGAATTAAATGGCAAATATTGTTTGCGTAACCAAAAAAGCAATAATAACCAGAAATAAAATAGTTGGAATGTCGCCTAATGGAGGACCTTTAATTATAAACAAGCCCAAAATTCACCAGGACTCTTATTTTGAAATATATTTACTAATTCCAGCTGCTTATCAAAACAGATGAGGGAAATAAAATATGCACTCCTACAACATATCAATCTAAATCTAGCATATAATCTAAACCATAATATGAACACCATAAAGGGAGGGGGGGCATAAATGTGCCGTCTTCATTGACTGCGAACTTCTCTGAAACCAAGAGTCTGTAGAATGTACAAGAGTGCATCTTCACTCTGAAACATGCAGGGCTTGCATATAATGAAATCAATTGTATTACCTTTAAATAAAAAATAAAAAAAAACTAAATTGCAGTGATCTACTCCTACTTACATTTTACACACATCTAATGAAATGCTTGCACTGCCTTGCCCAGATAACAGATTCTTTTTTTTTTTATGACTGGTAACAAAAACCAAGTATATACATTTGAAGTCAAAAGTTTACATACACCTTGCAGAATCTGCAAAATGTTGATTATTTGATCAAGTAAGAGGGATCATACAAAATGCATGCCATTGTTTATTTAGTACTGACCTGAATAAGATATTTTGCAGAAAAGATGTTTACATGTAGTTCACAAGAGAAAATAACAGTTGAATTTATAAAAATGACACCGCTCAAAAGTTTACATACGCTTAATACTGTGTTGTTACCTGAATGATCCACAGCTGTGTTTTTTTGTTTAGTGATAGTTGTTCATGAATCCCTTGTTTGTCTTGAACAGTTAAACTGTCTGCTGTTCTTCAGAAAAATCCTTCAGGTGCCACAAATTCTTTGGTTTTCCAGCATTTTTGTGTATTTGAACCCTTTACAACAATGATTGTATGATTTTGAGATCCATCTTTTCACACCGAGGACAACTGAGGGACACATTTACAACTATTACAGAAGATTGAAACGCTCACTGATGCTCCAGAAGAAAAAACAAGCTTTAAGAGCCGGGGCGTGAAAACCTTTGTAGTAGTAGTAGTAGCCCTTTATTGTCACTAGTACAAGTACCAGCGAAATTAGCCATCAACCTGTCCATACATACACAACATACATATGACAACGGGGTAGACAGAACAGGAGACAGGGTATTTAGAAAAATACAGCTGAACATAATGAAGATGTGTATATTTTTGTGTTTTGCCTAATTATCATATTTTTTCAATTAGTACTGCCCTTCAGAAGCTACAGAAGATAGTTACACATTTTCCAGAAGACAAATTAAGTTACAGTTACCCTGATCTTAAAATTCAGAAAGTTTCCAGCCCCAGCTCTTAATGCTTGTTTTTCCTTGTGGAGCATCAGTGACTGTTTCAATCTTCTGCAATAGTTGCAAATGAGTCCCTCAGTTGTCCTCGGTGTGAAAAGATGGATCTCAATAACATATAGTCATTGTTGGAAAGGGTTTAAATACACAAAAATGCTTGAAAACCAAAGAATTTGTGGGAGCTGAAGGATCTTTCATTTTGTATGATCCCTCTTACTTGGTAAAATAATCAATATTTTTCAGATTCTGCAAGGTGTATGTAAACTTTTGACTTCAACTGTACGATAGCTAACATACAAATAGAAATCAGCTCTTCTCAAAATAATAATAAAAAAGGCAACACTTTAGATTAATCTATTCACTATTATCCAAGAGTTTTCCATCAAACTCTTAATTTGCTTCTTATTGATAATAAGGTAGTTGTTTATTTGTTAAGTTTAGGTATTATGGTAGGGTTAAGGGATCTATAACATGATCATGTAAAATAAGTCATTAATATGTGCTTTTAAGTACTAAAGACAGCATATATGCTAGTAATTTGCATGTTAATAAGCAACTAGTTAATAGTGAATAATGTTGCCTAATCTGAAGTGTTAGCTTGAAATGTCACTGGTATGGCAGTCCTGTTTCACGTGCGGTGTTTCCCGTGTGCTAGCTGGAGGCGAGAGATTCGAGTCCGGAGGCTCGAGGACCGTCTGAAAGGAGAGACGTGGTACTATAGCCCCTGCGGCCGGAGGATGAAGCAGTTCCCCGAGGTCATCAAGGTGAGATCTGTTATACCTGCACACCAAATGATTACCCACAGTACCACTGTAACCTAATCTGCATGTGTGATAAAAAGGCTTGTCTTCATCCAGTTGCTTTTGTCTCCCTTTATTCTCCAGTATCTGAAGAGGCGTCAGGATGCTCTCCAGGGCGTTTCGAGAGAGCACTTCAGCTTCAGTCCACGCATGCCAGTGGGTGATTTCTACGAGGAGCGGGAGACCCCTGAGGTGTGTATGAAGATGTCTACAGGTGCTACAGGCAAACATGTGGATTCAGGACAGCTACATGTTTTGCAAGGCATATCATTGCTTCTTAATATGTTACAGGGTATGAAATGGTTCCTCCTCGCCAATGAGGAAGTGCCCTCCATGATAATGGCTATAACAGGCAGACGTGGTCGTCCACCAAATCCAGACAAAGAGCCTCGTTCCTGTGGCCGGCGAGCCAGAGGAGCCCAAGTTAGACGCCCAGGCCGACCTCCCAAGCCCAAGATGGAGGATCTGCTCAGCAAAGTGGACGCCAGACTGCTGAAGAGACTGGAGGCAAAGGGTGAGTTTGAATATTCAGATCAGGTGGTTTATTAAAAATGTACTTGTTGCAGAAGTACCACCTTTTTGTAGGTTTTTTGTAGTTCTAGCTTTTTATGTAAAATATAATGAGCATCTTAGCTCAGCTCATGTTCATTGTTTTACAGAGGATCTCACAGAGGAAGAAAAAGAAAAACTAATTAAGATCAAGAAGAAAATGAAGAGAAAGGTGAGCTGATCTTTTATTTATTACAAAAAGTGTGTTTTGGGGACCAGCTGATCATCTGATCTTTGTCATGCAGGCAAGAATGAAAAGAAAAGAGGATGCGAAGATGAAAAAGATCCGGCAGGAGAAACGGAAAGCCAAAGTAAGTCTTCAAATAGATTTAGAACTTAATAACAGGGTTCATGATGATGAAAAACTATGCATTTTAATACAATCTTGAAGTTAGATTTTTTTATAATGATTTTATAATGATAATATATCTATGTAGCACCTGGTACGGTTTGTAATCAGTTATACATTTTAGTAATATTTCTTTAATTAGTTTAGTCACTTTTTTAAAAACTTTAATTAATTTATTAGTTAAAAGTTTTCTTTCTTGCCTTAAAATGCATATGACAAAATAAGGTTAAAAAAAACTAAAACAGTTAAAAGATGCAAGCTGCCTGCAATCCTGTTTCTTATTTTAATCTGTTCTTATAACAACTGTCTTTTTTATTTGACAACCAGAGTTCTAATGATGAATTTGAACTGTATATTTTACATATAGACTTGGAAAAGTCATGGAATTTAATACATACAATTTTTTATAATGAATATATTTATATATATTTGACACAATTTGCCAAGCTTTATATTTTACAGACTAGAAATGGCTATTTGTCATTACAACAATTTTTTTTTTTTAAACCTGTAGTCACAAGCTTTAAAAGTAATGTAAATTCATGTTATAAACATTGTAAACCATGGCGAAAATTCAGTTATTGAAATGATAATTTCATTTTAATTCGAATTATTTTGTGTAACTAATTACTTTTAATATTTCGCCAGTCCTGGTTTCTGTAAACGAATAGTATATCAGAAGTAAAGGTCTTTAAATATTGTCTTTGACAAAGTGGATCCTTGAAGTAAAAGTTGAGCTAAGTGGGAAAAGTCATCAAAATGGTCCGATGGTGTAAGATATGCACATCATTTTAGTTCAATATCTATAAATCCCAGTGTTCTGAGCTCTTTTCTTATGTGTTTTTGCAGCTGGAGAAAGCCAAAGAGCAGGCACAGGATGATGAAGACCAGTCTCAGACTCAGAACCAGGCATCTGAAGGCCCTCTCTCAGCCGCAGAGGGGCCTAAGAAGCCCGGCCGCAGGAAGAAGGTCGCAGCACCACCTGCAGCAGCAGAGCCGTTGGACCTGGAGAAGGCCAGTCCCATCAAGAAAGTGGCCCGGGCCCGCAGCAAAGCCAAGGCTCTTGCCAAAGCCCAGGCTCAAGCAGAGGCCGAAGCGCAGGCTGTGCTGGCAGCAAAGAGGCAGGCGGAGAGGAGGGCACAGGCTCAGAGACGAATGGAGGAGAGGAAGAGACAGCAGTTGATCTTGGAGGAGATGAAGAAGCCTGCAGAGGACATGTGTCTCCCCGACCACACGGTGAGCCTGATGTGCTGAGGGATTCACACGTACTACACAAGTAGGGCTGTCACAAATCCTTGAATCGAGGACTTGATTAAAAAAAATTGCATTTTACCCATGTCGAGTAACTGGCAAAATACCAGAAGTGGTGCATTCCATGGACGAAAATCTATGAAATGCATTATAAGACCATTTTCCAAGGCTGCATGATGTGTTAAACCCATTTAAAAATCACGACAAATCAAAATGCTATTGTGAATTCACAAATGCTATGATTCAGTTAAATAAATATGCAATGCAGGTTTAATATATGCGCTTTTATTATTTACATGCGAGTAGTTCACGTACGTGCATCTCCGAGCAGCTCCGTTCGCAATAAATGCTGCTCCGCACAAACTGTTATCATTTATATGTGTGGAGCATCTCACACTCCATCTTTGCATATTGTTGTGAGTTTGGGTTTATTATAACATTCATCTGAGAACGCAACGTGCACCATTTCATTAGATTTACATTTTTAAACTACACAAACACAGGAGAACATAATGCTAACTGTTCATCATGAATTCTAAATAAAAGCTCTAAGTTTACATGTGATGCCCACATATTTGAAAATTACAGTGGCTGTAGCATTTCTTTTTACTTGATTACCAAAATAATCAATAGTAACAGTCCTAAACACAAGTTTAGTCACTTGGCACTTTAAGTTTTTGCAAGCCACTTTGATACATTCTGTGAATTCGTTGGGTAAATTTTTACAGTTAAAGTACCAAATCACCAACACGGCGTTATTCACCAAAGCAATGCCTGCCGTTTTTAACACTATAGCTATGTTATTATTCAAAGATTCGAATTTAACTTATGCGCAAAACTGGAATATCGCATAAAACATATACGAATAAAGCACCGTTTCCATCCAACGAGTCAAAGAGAACAAAATCGCCACTTCCTGGTAAACTGTGGCACTAAATATAACTAAGAATATTGGAGAAGCCACTGAATATAATAATTTTCATATATGACATAAATGACTTGCACCTCGAGCAAACGAGACACAATAAATGCGGTCATTACTTTCGCAGGAGGACGCCTGCTTGTTTGGGAACACAGTCGTGTAATATAATTATACAGAAATACTTTGATGACAGACTTTACTCAGGCTTTTCAGAACGACCATAACAACTTCTAGATGCTGTGAACGAGATCGGCCCGCTGGTTAGCCAAGTTATCCCGTCTCAAAGCGCAAAGTCACATGATTTTTTTGATGCGCCTGGAGGGATTTATTCGGTAAATGTGTTTCCATCGTAGTTTATGCGCATTATTTCTCACCGGATAAAAGTTTATTCTACTCAAATGTGCGCATAAGTTTTTTAAAACTAAAATAAAAAAATAAAAAAAAGTTTTATTTTAATAAAGAGATTATATGAGAGAAATCCTGAAAAGTTTTCCTCAAACTCTCTTTGTTAATTTCTTTACAAATGAAGAAAGAAAGGATGACAAGGAGGCGAGTACATTATCTGTACATTTTTGTTCTGGAAGTGAACTACTCCTTTAAGTTTGAAATGCATTTTAACATTGAATACGCCTTAATTGCAACTTATTAGGTTATATATTTGTTTACACATGGTAAAAAGTACTTACTGTAGTGGTAACCATGGAAATATATATAAATACTATCGCTGAACTATGGTCACTTTAGTAAAGCCATGGTTCATTTTAATAAGGGACTGCAGTGACAGGCTGTTGCACGCATAAAATGCAACCTTTTTATTCTGACAGTGTATGATTTATATTAACATTACAGAATGGATCATGATTGTGACGAGTGGGGCGGGGCCGAGAGCCGTGGGAACGGAGCGAGGCCGGTGGAGTGAATGATAATGAACGACACCTGCGCCACTCACCGGTCTCGAGTCCCACGGAGGAGCTCCGGAAGGAATAAAAGGAGGAGTGACAACAGTGGAAGACGAGAGAGGACCAGGCCTGGAGTTTTAGTTTGTGCTCTGTGTGCGGCAGTCGGCCGTGAGGGGCTGCCGCGTTTCATTTGTTTTGTTGTTGTTTTTTTTTATTATTTTTTTTTTTATTTTTAATAAATAAACAAACAAATGAAACGCGGCAGCCCCTCACGGCCGACTGCCGCACACAGAGCACAAAGTAAAACTCCAGGCCTGGTCCTCTCTCGTCTTCCACTGTTGTCACTCCTCCTTTTATTCCTTCCGGAGCTCCTCCGTGGGACTCGAGACCGGTGAGTGGCGCAGGTGTCGTTCATTATCATTCACTCCACCGGCCTCGCTCCGTTCCCACGGCTCTCGGCCCCGCCCCACTCGTCACAATGATCAATATGAACTTTTCACATCCTATTTAAATAAAGCACTACACAGTTTACATAATGACTCGCTTACATAGGTTATTCATCCAATACGTTGCATATTGTATGCATTCATTTTTTTGTTAAATAAACAATCACAGGTAAATAAAACGCATCTTAGTTTTGATTTTTTTATTTATTTGAGTATCGATACTGTCGGTACTCTCATCAGTATTGATACTTCAGGATCGATACGCACAACCCTAGTTGACAGACACCAATAATACATACTGTTGATAATACTTTAATTTGAAGGACTTGAACTAGTCTACTACTGTTTTTCTCTGAGTGTGTCATATCTGGGATGTTTATTCCATTACTCATCGAGGTGTCGTCTTTCTCCCTCTGTAGCCCCTCCCACAATTGACACACATACCAGGACTGGTGCTTTCGGGTTTGGCCTTCTCCAATTGTTTAAGAGTGGTTGAGTTCCTGCATGGTTACGGAAAGATTCTGGGGCTCCAGGTGCCCAAGGATATTCCCAGCCTGAGCACCCTGCAGGAAGGGCTCCTCGGCATGGAGAAGAGCCAAGGCGAGCTCCTGGATCTGCTCATTAAACTGGTGGACACCGCTCTGCACGATCCTGGACTGCCCTCACATTACCAGGTTTGTCTTTTGAGTGGATATCATTTAGGGCCGGGACAATAAATCAATCGTGATGCATTCGGAATGTAGGGCAATTTACAGTTAAACCCAAATTAACAGGTGTGATGAAGGAAGACCTTCATCACACCTGTCAGAGATGCAAAAATAGTTTGCGGTTTCATCTGCAGAAGTCGGCTTCAATACTCGCGATGGAGTTCATAGGCCGCTCTGTGTACATGTTCAAGACACCAGCAGTTATACTCTTAACAGAGGTCACTTATTACATCAATGCTTATGTAAGCAAGATTCTGGTTGGTAGATAAACTTTGAAAATCTCCACACACGGACGTGGAACTTCAAGCATATCTTCTAGTGATTATTTTGGTGACAAGTAATCAGAGGTCAGAGACTCCAGAGACGTATATCTTTCACCCTGGATAATATCAGGGTGACGGCAAATGACGGTGTTCTCCTGGGCTGTCTCTGCATCTAGCTGCAAAGACAGCCCTCACACATACGCCGAGAACACTTATCTCTACTTCAAGGTTAACGGGCTCTGCCCTGAATCTTATCAAATATTGTCCACTACACACACACAATGAGAGCAGCTTCTTAGAAAGTAGAAAGGCAAGCTAAAGCCATATTCAGCTTGTTTTCTAACATGGATAAATGTTCTAATCACTCGTTGGTCGTGTACATGGAAGGTCCCGATGACCTCTTTGACATGGCAATCGTGACCCTGAGAGGAGAAGACAGAACTCAGTCAAAGCTTACTGTTACACATTCCAACTCCTCAACTACGAGGATATTCAGAAACATACATTTTGATGACTAACTACTAATATAGAAACGAATAACTTCATTCAGTATTAATAACGTGATTAATAACTTTGATTAGAAATTGTTCAAGAAGAAACAAATATATTTTATGAAGGTCGAGATGGCTCCAGGATTCCAGTCCTTCAGGAAAATGTCAAAATTGATGCGGAATCATTTCTCGATTCGCGAGGTATCGATATTTTTATTTTTTTGTCCCAGCCCTAATATTAGTGCTATTAAGTTGTTTTCTATTTATAACAGTGTCAAAAAAAGTCTAAATCTCATCTGTTGCTGTCTAAAACAACTTTGAACTTGGATAAAATTACTTATAACTAAACACTAATGGAAAACAGCCTTAAAACCCAACAAGAAACTGCATCCACAACATATTAAACTTAAATATTTTGAAGTCTTACTATATATTAACATTGAATATTCAGTGGGAAATAATGTAGGATGGGTTTCACCCTAAATTGAAGGCACGTGATTGGTCAGTGAGTTAATGAAGGTTGGTTTGTTTCTCTTTCCTGTCCCAGTCTGTGAAGATCCTGGGGGAGAAGCTGGTGGATCTGGAGCTGAACCACAGCACTGTATCTGAGGTGCTGCGGATCTTTCTGGAAGCCCATGGCTTTGAGCTGGAGGTGTGTAACAGTCTCCATACTAAGAGCTTCCAGACCCTCAAACCTGACGTCAAAGCCTCCATACTGGCCTTCCTGGTGGAGGAACTCAACGCCAGCAACATAATCACCAGGTCAGCTACAATTCAAAGCATATTATCATCACATTTTAAAAGAGATTTGTAGATCTGCATATGTAAACATCATTTTCATTTCCCAACCGTTCTGTTTCTGCAGGGAGATTGATAACACGCTAGAGAATATGGCAACCTACAGGAAAAACAAGTGGATTATAGAAGGCAAACTACGCAAGTAAGACCCCTGCTTCTTATCCTGACAGCTTATGGTGTGAGCCAGTCTGTTTGATATCAAAATGTGGGCAACACTTTAGGTACCAGTTCTCATTAACTTCCTTATAATTAGCATGAATAGGCTATTACTAGCATAAGCTGTTTATTAGTACTTCTAAAGCACATAAGATATATGCCTTATTCTGCATGACCATATTTTAGATGACCCCATACCTAAACTTAACAACTATCTTATTAAACAATTAATAAGCAGCAAATTAGGATTGTATTGGCGCAAAAGTCTTAGTTAGTTAATAGTTAGATAACAGTGAGAATTGGCTATGAAAGTGGTTTTCTGAAATCTGGTAAAATTGTAAAACTTATTTAAGCTTCATATGAAATGCATGATGAAAATATGTGTAATTTAACACAAACAAAATAATTTTCTGTTTTTATGAGTTACTGTAACTCAAACTGTCCAACCATCTGGCTTTAAAATGCAGAGTGCTGTTGGGAAATCACTAGCTGTCAAATTATATATATTTTTTTGTGGGGGGGGGGTTGATTATTCCATTATCTTAAAGAACAGGGTGGCTGGTGGACTACATTACAAATAAAGAAATTGTAAAAAATATGAATAAGTAAACACTAACCAAAAATGCACTCCGCAAACTGGCATGTCTGTGCATTGGGAGTCATATTTTATTCAAATAAAGACAAGGTAACACTCATTTTACTTCTTGCACATAGCGAATATGACATGAATACAACTTGATATTGCGCCGCATAGTTTGATATGAAAGATTAAACATTTGTCAAATTTAGCTGTGAGATTCTCTGAAGTGTGCAGTTGTATGCAATGTTTAATTAGATACTGATATAAAAATAAAAGTCCTTTAGACATATTGACTTGACAAAAAAAAAATGATTGGCTGATGTTGGTTATTTAAATAAAAAATGCCGGCCTTGGCAACATATTGGATATTGGATTCACCCAAAGATAGTGGCTTGCATCATTTCTTTCTGAATCGCTATCTAGTTATTTGCACTGATGACGCAAACGTACTGTGGTTCAAACAAATATATATTCATATAATCCTGCATGTGGGAGGAGGGTAAAATTGAACTCTGGTTTGGACCAGACCACTTCTGTGTTTGGCTTCATCATTCTCAATGTGTGTGTCTGAACAGACTGAAGGCTGCGCTGATGCGTAAGACGGGCCGTCCAGAGGAGGAGCTGTGCTTCGAGGAGCGTCGGCGCAGTGCTCGTGTGGGAGTGGCCGAGGAGGAGAGCATCGAGGAGAGCTGCGTGCTGGAGAGAGGGAGCCGACGCAAAGCCAAAAAGGAACCCAAACACACGGAGGTACAGGATCTTATGGATTGCTTTAGAGCAGTGCATGTCAGGGGTTTAAAGCTGTATCCACTGCCACATAGTCAAGCTGTGCTTGTGCTAAATTTGCTTCATTAAAGAGACACTGTACTGACAGCAGCTACTCTGAAGATGTGAAACGATGTAAATAATCAAGAACAGCCATCTACTGAACATTTCCTGAGAGAGCTGTCAGTTCAGGGAAACAGGCTGTATCTCGACTTGCTTTGACCTCAAATGTGATTATGAGACTATCAAAATGAGCCACTTCAGTTTCAGAGATTAATTGAGGGTTTCACGAGCTAGGATTCATACGGGAACTGCAGGGGGTTCGTAAAGTTAAAATTCAGAATAAAACCGAAAACAAATTGTTTACCTGAATGTCATGGTACCATTAACCAACACCAGAGACATGAACATGAAAATGTGCTGCTAAATAATTAATGTCTGGTTACTTTAAACAAGTTTGTTTAAAGGGGTTCCCTGGTTGAACTGTTTTGTTACCTGTGTGTTATTATTTTGATTTTGTTTTCTCACAGATTGAGAGTCCCAATACCTGCAGTGTTGCTGAGCTGGAGCGGCAGATTGATAAACTGACCAAGGTAAAATATCTATATTTAATAACTGATGTAGCTATGGATCCACCAAAATCTCAGCTGATGAAAAGGACATTTTTGAGATTCAGAATGAAAAAAATATATAATTTAATTAACACTGACACAGGTATAATAACTAGTGGTGGGCCGTTATCGGCGTTAACGTGCTGCGTTAACGCGAGACTCTTATCGGGCGATAAAAAAAATATCGCCGTTAATCTATTCTCAAAGTTGGGTTGGGAGCTGGGTCTATACTACGCAAGCTATGATGACTTTCACCCTGATATTTTAGCGCGGATGTATACCTAGCCGAATTGCACTGTAGGGGGCGAGAACGAGTCTTCGAACTAGAGGCTCGCAGTCCGTGATGGACAGATTGTTAACGGCTGGTCTATGTGGTAATACAATCGGGCAGGACATCCAAACGCTCACCTATCATTCATCAACCTCAAATATGGCTTTTCATCTGAAAGATGTATGTAGTAGCAACTTTACATGGCCGCTCAATATGATGTTAACCTAGAGAAACGTGCGCTATTGAAGTGTTTGTGTGGAAGCGCGTTTGCTGCAGGACAGGCTCCGGTGCGCTCACTTGCTCTTAAAATCTCCGTCATTCTTGGTCATACAGATAAAAGTAGCCTAATACATCTTTCGAATCTGTAAAGACTCTACGTTTATTTGTGTGCACTCAGAATTACAACGAAACATTGCGCTTTTAAGCAAACAGGATGCGCTTTAGGTCTCATGTGAACTTGAGCGAGAAAATCCGTCTTTGAAAAATATATCTATAGAGAGTGAAATGTCTAAAAAATAAAAATAGAAGACGTGTGTGTTAGCATGGATGATTTACATGAAATTTTATCTGTGCAACACTGTGCATAATAAGATGGCTTTCAGTTCAATATAATAACAAAAAACGACATTTTGGGTTTTTATTCAACTAATAAGGTGGGCACGCTGTGATCTGTACTATATTTGTACTGTAATTGACAGTTATAAAAAAAAAAAAAAAAAAAAACCCAACACTGGAGTGGGAGGGAATGGGAGTCATTCTTCCGGGAGTGGAACGGGATTTTCCTCCAGTTTTTTCGTGGGATTGGGACGGGAAGAGATTAAAGTTTGTGATGCATTTTGGAAACAGGAGATGAGTCCCTGGTCTAATGCGCCACCTGGCTTGAGAAACCCGTTCTCAAAGACTTACTTTTAGTCATTATTTGGGTAGCACACATATTCTGAATGCCTTCGGCAGAATTCAAATGAGCCATTTTAATCTAGATTAATTCCAAAATTAATCTAGATTAATCTAGATTAAAAAAATTAATCTATGCCCACCTCTAATAATAACACTGTTTATACTGTACAGTTCGTTTATACTTGTTTGAAAATTATTCAGAGCATATGTTATTGTGAAGTTACACTAGTTGAAGGAAGTTGGTGGATTCACTTAAATATATTAATATTAGAACTGAATTATAGTTACTACAAAAAAGCTGATGTAAGATGAGGACTTTTGGGTTTAGTTCCAGTGATTCCTGAAGTTTCAATTTTGGTTATGAATTTGATTTCATTGCATCAATAGTCAAAAGTTTACATACACCTAATTATATTTCATAGAAATGTCCAGTGATTTTCCATTGTCCAGATAGTTAAAACTGTAAAAAATTTTTGGCTGCTGGAATGATTATCATCAATTATCTTTTTTTTTTTGTTATGGCACCTAAGTCAAGTCACGTTTATTTGCATAGCACTTATACAATACAGATTGCAAATCAGCTTCAAAAGATTTTTAAAATCACGTGAAACCAACTTCGTTGATTTCAAACCTTAGTTCAAAGTAAAGGTTGTTGGCTACTCTTTATTTTGAGTAACAATGTTTTCTTGTGTCTCACAGCGGCAAGTGTTTTTCCGCAAGAAGCTGCAGCAGTCGTCTCATTCCATGCGGGCGGTGTCTCTGGGGCAGGATCGGTACCGCCGCAGGTACTTGCTGCTGCCTTATATGGGCTGTGTCCTCGTGGAGGGAGCCGAGGATATCCTGGGTGAGTGGAAACTCCCAGCATGCAGTTAGTCTGGTATTTCGCACACGTTGAGATTTAGGCCTTTATGATCTCCTCCAAGTCTGTACGTGATGTAATGTCACATATACAGTCAGGCTGTGGAGTCACATATCAATCACGATTCTTATCTCACAATGATTCTCAACTATTTTATATTTGGTCCTGGTTATTATAAAATCATATGCAGGACAAAACGTTATAAATAAGTGCCATTCAAACATTTGTGAGCATTGTGAATCTTATTTTGATTGCCTGAATCATAACCAGATCTGTGTCTAATGATTCCCACGTTTCATTTTTTTCCTTGGTATTTTTGGTACTGGAGCTGCATGATTTCAAAAAAAAAATATTCCAATTAGTAAAAAAAATCGAATAGTTTTTTTCTGCTTATTTTAATTCTAATAAAAAAAATCTAAAATGTAATTTATTTTGACAAAACCATCATTTTTTGTTATTTTTATATTAATATGGCTATAAAATAATTAACAACAACAATAATAATTGTTATTTTTGTTATAGTAATAATAATAATAATAATTATTATTATTACTAATAGTAGTATTACCAAATTGACTACATAAATTAAGAAACATTGCCATTGTAATATTTCACTGTAAAATATATTTTTTTAAGAAATTAAGACAAATATAGTAATTTTTTTATACAACAGTATTAATATACATATAGTTAATTATTAATATCTTAATTGTAAGACTTAATTGTGCACCAATCTTAATGTTAAAATTAAAATGCAAAAATAATTATTAGTAGTAGTTGTCATAGTACTAAATACAAATCTATAAAATAAAATAAATATAATTTGTAGTATTTTACTGTAAAATAATAAATTGTTACGACTGTAAAAGTAAAATATTTGTAAATTACAATACTTAATGGCTTTCTGATTTTCATCATGTGCGAATATCATTGTTTGGCCCTACTTGTCCCTATGTTAATGACCAGTTGCTCCTTCCTTGTGTTCAGCCTCAGATGAAGTAACAGTCAGCGATGAACCTGTGACTTATGTGAAGGTCATAACTCCAGTGAAGACGGAGGTTAAAGCTGAGCCTCCCCTCTCTCCGGCTTTCACCGCATTTCACCCCTTTTCTCCTCGAGCGTCCCAGCTTTCCCCCACAGAGGCGGATCCTCTACCCGGCGAGGCCTCTCTGATGAGCAGCCCTCGAGGACGGGGACGCCCGCGCAAGATCAAACCCGAAGTGGAGCTCCACCTGCGAACTGCCAAGAACCGGCGGCGTCGCCGTAGCAGCAGATCAGCAGCTGAGGATTCGGCTCTCAGCTCTCCTGTGCAGGTTCCTGCTCAGCCCGCTTTCCAGACGCCTCTCGAGCAGCCGCAGGACACCGAGGCCGACAGCAGTGCGCCGATCACAGCGTCTGGAGCCGGTGAGGGTGAGGATAACAGCCAGCCGGAGGACAGCATGAGGGAACAGGCAGAGAGACGAGGCCAGTGGTTCAACCTGCTGCCTAAGGAGCCGTGCGACGAGACGTCGATCTCCCAGCCGTGCGAGAACACAACTGCGCCCGCTTCATCCCCCACTGAACACACTCCAGCACCCCTCGATAGTGACCCGCTTGCACCTCCTCCACAGCCTCCGACAGAACAGGTTTACACTTTAATAACATGTGACCTTGGACCTCAAAACCAGTCATAAGGGTCAATGTTTTGAAATTGGGATACTGAACAAAGAAGCTTTCAATTGATGTATGGTTTGTTGTGATAGGACAATATTCGACTGATATATAACAATTTGAAAATCTGGAATCTGAGGGTGCAAAAAAAAAATATCTAAATATTGAGAAAATTGCCTTTAAAGTTGAAGTTCTTAGTGATGCATATTACTAATAAAAATTAAGTTTTGATATATTTACAGTAGGAAATATACAAAATATCTTCATGGAACATAATCTTTACATAATATCCTAATGAATTTTGGCATTAAAGAAAAATATATAATTTTGACCCATTCAATGTATTGTTGGCTATCACTACAAATATACCCGTACTACTTATGACTGGTTTTGTGTTCCAGGGTCAAACATAAGAAAGTTTTTGAATATTCTGAATTTTTATCCTTCTGATCGCTTCCCTCATTGTTCTCAACTGCAGATGCAGACGGAAGCTGCTCTTCCTCTCCCTCCTCCTAAGGTGTGCTCCACTCCGGCTCCCAGGGCTGGTAGGAGGCGCAGGAGAAGCAGCGGGACGTCCCGGGCTCGCGCCAGTGCGGCAAAGAGGCGTGGCAGACCTCCCTCCAATCTCTTCCAAGAGGTTGAACTGAAGTACTTCACTCAGCTGGTGGTGAAGCCTATTCCGTTAGGTGAGTGCTGTGATGATACAGGACTCATGCTGGACTTGACGGTTACACTTGCGAAATTGTTTTGAATGCTGCAATAGTCATGATATGACGTCACGCAATACGTAACAAATTATAATGCATCTAAAATGTAAAAATATACAATCTACCACTTTCTTGCAGCACTGCAGTCTTAAACTTATGTTCTTTAAATTCAGTTACGAGGTCATGCTGTGACGTATCGATCTGCCGTTGTTCACACGGCGTTCACGTGATGTGAATTCGCAGGTCAGAGTTCACCGAGCTTGAACTTTGGAACACATCAGATGTGAAACTTTTCACACGGGCTTGCGTTTCCGGCCTGACACATTCGCATGCATATCAATGGAAGTCAATGGAACGAAAAGTGCAGTGTGACCACCCCTTTAGGATAAAATATGTTTTTGGCCATCTTGCGTTCTTAGATTACTTAGTTGTTCTAAGCCTTGTCAATTTGACCATTTAGTTTTCTCTGATAAACTGAGCCTAGGAATTATTTGGATGGATGTTTCTCATGTAACCAAGGCAACTTTATCGAACCCAGAGTTCCCCAAACTGTGGTGTGTGAACCATTGGGAGTTTGGGAGAGAAGCTAATAATTAGTTTTTTTATTTTTATTTTAGATTAATTTAAAATATCAAAATAAAACACTTTTTATTATCACTTAGTATTTTGTCAAAATCAAAATACTGATTTCTATTCAAAATCCTTCATAACCTTGAGTTGATACATTTCATTTAACTGTCTGTTTAGGATCAAACATAATGGCTTTATAGTTCCTATATTCATAATCATCAGTAATGTCTTACAGATTGGAGCAGAATCACATCCCATATGAAGAGTTTTATCTTCATGCTAAGTTTGGTGATTTATCTGTGATGCTCAACTGGTATAATGCAGAGAAATGGGAAAATATTTATTATGTAATATTCATTTGAACAGTCAACTAATAACAAAACATACAGTCGCTGATTCAGAAGCACCAGATTGTCATGGCAAAATCAGAATTACCTCCTCTCCAATGTTCACGAAACTGTCGTCCATAAAATGCGTTAAAATAACATCTGGGTTGTGCTGTTCTCTTGTAAGTCATCTTAATGATTCCTAATTGCATCTACTTACAGAAGGCCAAATTAAGTGTTTTTGCTTTCGCCTAGAAACACACAGATTCTCCCTCACAGTTATATATCTATGGTCTCTCTGACTCGGCTGCTTCAACACTACTGCGGTTACTGAAACCATGCCTTATGCAAATCTCCCCACATCGTGATGTAGACGTGGGGGCGTATTTGAATGAGCTGTTTTAACTCTGAGTGGCAGAGTCTTAACTTTGATAAAGAATATCTCTTTGGTTTTGAGACTTTAGTCTTTGCAACTTCAGGGATTTTATCTATACACAATCAGCTTGTGACACTCCAAAGACAAAGTAAAACTTGAAATTGCATCATATGACCCCTCGAATGTCTTTCTGTCCTACAGAAATGGTGAAGGGCTGGTGGTGGGTCAAAGAACCGGAGGAGCTGACAGCCATTCTGAGCGCCCTCCACCCTCGAGGCATTCGTGAGAAAGTGCTCCACAAGCACCTCACCAAACACATGGAGCATATGTGTGAGGTGTGCACACGGCCCGTCACCGGTGAGGAGCAGCAGCACATACAGAGTGACTGCAGGCTTTGCTTGATGGCAGCATATTTAGTGTGTTGTTTTCCATCATTTCCTCCCAGATCCCATCTACCAGATGACGGTGGAGGACGGCCATGCCCTGCTGGAGGCGTCTAAACAGGCGTGGAGTGAGCAAGAGAGAGCCTTGCAGTTAGACATCGGGGTTCTCCAGTGCGTGGAAAATCTAGAACAGAGGGTGGTCGGTGCAGACCTTCAGCTCAAGGTAAAGAAAACCTGTTAAGCAGATTCAAAAGCCACTTTTTCTTTTATTGAAGTAATCACAGTACTATAAGGTCTTGCTCCATTTGTGACCACAGGGTGGCACTGAATGTATTGCACACAAGAACGCTCACTTTATCACCATGTCCACAATCTCTCTCTCCAGGTGGCCATTCCCAATGCGGAGAGTGAAAGTGAGGCTAGTCAGGAATCATCAAGCTCTCTATTTCAGGTAGTGAAAACCACACACTCAATGCTCAGTTTTGAGACTATTAATCCTAATAAGTAGAGGAAACTGCTTAGTGAGTTACTCATAATGAATGTGACACAACCTAATTAATTGCTCAGAGTGCTAAAATTAAAAGTCAATTGTAAGGGTTGAGGTTTTTTCACGGCTTTGTGATTTATTTTTGTCTTTACTGAAATCTCTCTCTCTCTCTCTCTCTCTCTCTCTCTCTCTCTCTTTATAATATTTAATATTGTATTCATTATTTTGATGCGCCTATTTTCATAAGCTTTAGTATTTTTTAATAGCTTTTACAGAGTTAAAACTCATCCCATATAAACAGTTTCAGTAAATGTCAGCATTGTGGTTTATTCACATCTATGTCTGAGATCACTTCTGATGATGACCTGGTTGCATTTCCCTTGTTTTTCTGTCTTTACTATTCAGACAATAAATTATTTTTAATATAATATTAAATAATAAAAATGTGCATAATAATAAGTCTGGAAGTCTGCAAGTCTGGAAGATGTTGGTGCTAGAGAGAGTGTGGTCAGCTGGTTTAGCCGAGGCCATCCGAGGGGCATGTGACTGCAATGGAGGATAGTCCTTAAGACATTGAGCCACGAGATGTTCAGTTTGACATTTACAACACTTCATTTAGATTTTATTTTTATTTCATTTATCTTGAGATGTTTTAAGTTTAAATCTCAGCTCAGTGAAGCACTTTAAGCACCAACACTTTTTCTGTAAGTTACCCTTCTTGTAGAATTGTGCTTCAAATAAATAACTTTATGTTGACCAGATTGTTAGTTAATTGTTTACTAGTCAATATTGCCTGTATGAAAATTTGGGTGCACCTAACTTTTGTGCTGGTGCACCTAAGGAAAAAAAGTTAGGTGCACCAGTGTAAAAAGTTAGTCTAGAGCCCTGTCCCTGCTCCATGTCTCTAAGGGGTCCTTACCCTGAAAAACACTGAAGACCCCTGCAATAAAATATTACTTATGAGTAAATGTCAAAAATATCCAATTAATGAGATAATGAAAATTCATATATGCAACATATATTAACATTTAAACCTGTATTAATATTTCGTTATTTAGTTTAATTATTGCTGATTATTTAAACTCTTAAAAATGTAATATTAGGGTAAAGGTCTGCCGTGGGGCGAACCAGCCTAAGCCGTCTGACGCCATGCATAAAGGCGGAGACCATCCGATGTCTCCCCAAGGGGATCTCATCCAGCTCTCTCCGAGCTGCAATGGCCGCTACGTAAACCCTAAGGGTGGTAGCAGCCGCCCCCGCTGTCAGCCTTTCTTGCAAAAACTCCAGCACTGGACCAACAGGGCAGTTAACTAGGTCAATTGCACGAGCCAAACACCAGGATTCAAAGACGCCTCACTTGGAAGAGTACAGCATCCTAGTAGCAGGGGCTCTGGCACTGGCTATGGTTTCCTGAACCTCGACAGGCAAAACATTCATCACAGCCCTTGTCCCTGTATGGGCCATACCCACAACTTCCAGAGCTCTGGTTGGGGATGCCAGATCTTGCCCTGAAGCTGGGACAGTAAGTCCTGCCTGATCGGAATCTCCCAAGGAGACTGATACAAGAGGGGAGTTAGCTCCGAGAACCAGGTCTGGGAGGGCCAGAATGGGGCTATGAGAAGGAGACGGGCACCGCTCACCTTCACTCTGCATAGTACTGCCGGAATCAGCTTTATTGGCGAAAATGCGTACAGACTGACATTCGGCCACGGATGGGCGAACGCATCTATGCCCAGAGTCGTCGGGAAACTCAGGGAGAACCAGAGCGGTCACTGGGAAGACTCTTGAGAAGCAAAGAGGTCCACCTCTGCTTTCCCAAACAGATCCCAGATCTGGGATACCGTCTGACGGTTCAACATCCATTCCCCCGGCCTGAGCTTCTGTCTCGACAGAAAATCGGCCGCAAGGTTCAGTATTCCCGGAACGTGAACCGCCCTCAAAGAGAGGAAATTGTCTTGGGACCAAAGGAGAAGACGGCGCGCAAGCCTGTCCAGGGTGCGCGACCGTGAACCTCCTTGACGGTTTATGTGGGACACAACAGCCATATTGTCCGTTCTGACTATGAAATGATACCCCCCGAGAACGGGGAGAAAATACATCAAAGCCAGGAAGACAGCCCTGAGTTCCAGGCAGTTTATATGCCAAGAGAGAAACTCTTCCGTCCACTCCCCGCTCGCCGGTCTGCCTTTCGAAGACCGCGCCCCAGCCTGTCATTAATGTGTCCGTCGTGATCATATGGCAATGGTGGATCGCACCCAGTCTCACCCCGCTCTGGAGAAAAGCGGGGTCTCGCCATAGTAAGATGGGTCAACAGCAACTGTGCGACACCCTGATAAGGCGAGTGGCTGGTACAGTGGGGTGTAACCTCAGCTCCTTCATCCACCAAAGGAACGGCCTCATGTGAAGCAACCCTAGGGGCAACACAGGGGAGGCCGCTGCCATGAGGCCTAACAGCCTGCGGCAGGTACCTACAGAGACATGATGGCCTAGCTTGAAGCGGGCCAGACATGCTGTAAAATCGGGTATCCGGGCAGGAGCCAAACGGGCCTGCATCTGAACGGAATCCAAACGAACCCCCAGAAATTTGCTATGATGGGAGGAGCACACTCTTCTTGGCATGCATCCTGAGGCCAAGAGAATGGATGTGGCCGAGAACGATATCCCTGTGACGACTCGCTAGCTCGCTGGAGTGAGCCAGAATGAGCCAGTCATCCAGATAGTTCAGTACACGAATGCCCTGGAGCCTCAAAGGGGCCAGTGCAGCATCCATGCATTTCGTAAACGTTCTCGGCGCCAAGGCCAGGCCGAAGGGTAGGACCTTGCATTGGTAAGCCTTCCCTCCAAAGGCAAACTGAAGGAACCTCCTGTGTCTCCGATGGTGACAAACCAGTCCCCCCCTTGGACCTGAGACATGATGGTTTTCATCATCAGCATCTTGAACTTCCCTTTGTAGAGGGAAAAATTCAAACGCCGTAGATCCAGATTAGGCCTCAAGCTGCCATCCCTCTTTAGAACAAGGAAGTAGCGGCTGAAAAACCCTCGTTCGATGTCCGACTGCGGTACTTCCTCTATTGCTCCTTTCTGTAGGAGGGAGGAAAGTTACTGTCGTAGAAAAGAGGCCTTGGAGGCGCTGTTTACTACTGTCAGATGAACCCCGTCGAAGCGGGGGGGATTTTTCCCAAACTGAAGTGTGTAGCCGGACCGAATTGTGAGGAGAACCCACAGTGATACCCCCGATAGACGCTCCCATTCGTGAAAGAAGTGCGATAGAGGAAGCAGAGTGTCGTGCAAGGGAAGACATACCTGAGATGGGGTGTCGAGAAGGCCTGGAAGCAGCGGCACCCTCCACCGTGAAGGAGAGCCCTCGGCGTCCTTGTTCAGGATGATGGAGAGAGAAGTGCTGGACTGACAGGTGGCCGGCACGGGTTCTGTACACTGCAGGAGAGAAACAGCTGTGTCTCCTAACACATGGCCCGCTGGCGGCGAACGGATGGGCTGTAGAGGGGGAAAGACGGACACGTCCCCCAACTGCCAGCCCGAGTAAAAATGAGGGTGAACTAGATCTGCACACCAAGCCTCGATGGGTGGCTGTGACCGATTTAAGTGAGGAGAGCGTGTTCGGGGTGGGCAGAAATGCTTCAGCGGTCTGACCTCGCCCCGTAACGGTGAAACGGCTCTCCTCATTCCGACTCGAAGGTCAGGAACGACCTGGATTAGACGAAGCGGCAGGCCTGTTGTGCCGCTTCAGGTTAACCCGCTTGCGTGGTTGTTGGCGGGGAAAAGACCGGCCACGGGCTCCCCAAACCGTAGTAGGAGAAGGGTGCGTGGCCTGGGCTCCACCGTCAGAGGGCTCCTTTCTGGGGAGCAACTGCTCCCTAGACACAGGAGGAGGGAATGGAATAGTCCCTTGATCTCCTCTGCATGAATTGCTTGAGAGCAGCCGACTGCGTTTTGGCTGAGCGGAACTTATCCACTACAGCGCTAACCGCCTCCCCAAATAACCCAGATTGTGAGATGGGTGCGTCCAGCAAAAACACCTTCTCCTTCTCACGGATCTCGGTCAAATTTAGCCACTGAAGGATGGCTATCGTGTGGAGGGCCATACCTGCCTGACCGGCCGCGATGTAGGACTTTCCGATAAGACAAAAGTGGTCCTACACACCTTGGAAGGAAGGAGGGGGCGGGACTTCCAGGAATGCGCCAAAGAGGGTGAAAGATGGGAGGCCAAAGTATCCTCGACCACCGGCATGGCGGTGTAACCCTGCTCCGCAGAACCCACGAGGTTGGTGAAGTCAGTGGCCGCCGCATTAGTAAGGCGGGAGGAAAATGGCTGCTTCCAGGATCTGGAGATCTCTTGATGCAGATCGCTGAAAAATGGCAGCTTCCTCCTTTCAGGCTTGGAATGTGCACCAATGAGGAACCGCACATCGAGTTTCGAAGCTCGGGACTCGCGGGGCTCATCGGGCCAATCCAGCGCGAGCTTTTTGGTGGCACGCGAAAGCACGTCCACAAGCTCAGAGTAGGCAGCTGAAGGCCGCACCTCCTGGCCGCTAGGCGGGAGCGCATCTGTTAAATCCTCGCAAATCTTGCATTTCGAGGTCCCGTAAACCACATCATGTGCATGCGAAAACCCCAAGCACTTAATGCACTTACTGTGTGGGTCTTCACGAGCGATAAAACGCGCGCACGGTGATTGACAGCAGCGATATTCCATGGCACTTCACCGCGAGGAGAACAAAGTTCCTCTGAGGCAGTCGCCGAAGTGCAAATGGATGATCGCAGAAAGTAAGTTTTGACCAGAAAATCGCAACAACGAAGGGCAATGTGACCGCTTCGTGAAGGCAGAGAAATCTGAGGAGTGGATGCCGCGTTCGCCAGTATAAGCTGACGACGTGATTGCGTCAGAGATGGCGTCGCGCCATCAGCCAATGAATTGGCGTGATTCTATAGGGGCTTCAGACATCGGTCACGCAGGAGGCGTTCCCAACGCGTAAGCTGCAGCGTCGAGTGAACCTATGAAAGAGAACACAGTGGACCAACACCAGCAGATGACATGGCACCCCAAACCATCACTGACTGTGGAAACTTTACACTGGACCTCAAGCAACATGGATTCTGTGCCTCTCCTCTCTTCCTCCAGACTCTGGGACCCTGATTTTCAAAGGAAATGCTAAATTTATTTTCATCAGAGAACATAACTTTGGACCACTCAGCAGCAGTCCAGTCCTTTTTGTCTTTAGCCCAGGCGAGATGCTTCTGACGCTGTCTGTTGTTCAAGAGTGGCTTGACAGAAGGAATGCGACAGCTGAAACCCATGTCTTGCATACGTCTGTGCGTAGTGGTTCTTGAAGCACTGACACCAGCTGCAGTCCACTCTTTGTGAATGTCCCCCACATTTTTTAATGGGTTTTGTTTCACAATCCTCTCCAGGGTGCGGTTATCCCTATTGCTTGTACACTTTTTTCTACCACATCTTTTCCTTCCCTTCGCCTCTCTATTAATGTGCTTGGACACAGAGCTCTGTGAACAGCCAGCCTCTTTTGCAATGACCTTTTGTGTCTTGCCCTCCTTGTGCAAGGTGTCAATGGTCGTCTTTTGGACAACTGTCAAGTCAGCAGTCTTCCCCATGATTGTGTAGCCTACAGAACTATACTGAGAGACCATTTAAAGGCCTTTGCAGGTGTTTTGAGTTAATTAGCTGATTAGAGTGTGGCACCAGGTGTCTTCAATATTGAACCTTTTCACAATATTCTAATTTTCTGAGATACTGAATTTGGGGTTTTCATTAGTTATAATCATCAAAATTAAAAGAAATAAACACTTGAAATATATCAGTCTGTGTGGAATGAATGTATACATTATACAAGTTTCACTTTTTGAATGAAATTAGTGAAATAAATCAACTTTTTGATGATATTCTAATTATATGACCAGCACCTGTATATGCTGATTTTCAAAATTAAACCATTTATATATATATATATATATATATATATATATATATATATATATATATATATATATATATATATATATCTTGTATAGAGAGAGTTTATAAACGTGCGTGTGTGTGTGTGTGTATAGATCGAGAGAGAAAATAGATTTATTATTATGTTGTTTTTTAATGTAATTATGTTTTTGGTTTACCCTAGGTTACATCTGACATTAAAATTGTTGTAATATTCACATTGGACCTTTGTCCTGGTTTCAGATGTATACCCCTCCCGAGGCAGACTCCACGCGGGATGACCTGCAGTATTACAAGCATGAGGTAGACCCCAAGGACGACTGGATAGTCAAGACCAAGAAGGAATGGTCCGACCTCCTGCGAGTTCCCAGCTACCCCCTGGACCTGGCCGTCCTCCGCTTGACTAATCTGGAGCGCAACATTGAACGGCGTTATCTGAAAGAGCCGCTGTGGAACCTATCCGAGGTGGTGCGCTTGGCGCCTCTCACTCCTCCGCCCGGCGGGGAGGAGGTCCCACTAGATGCTGTTAGGTGGGTCAGAGTTAGGGTCTTTGAGAAATGATGCTTTAGAGATCATATTTTACTTTATTACCCAAATGAATCATACGTTTTAGCCTTCATCAAAACAAATGATTGTTCCAAATTCTACAGTATATTATATGCGCTTTAGAGCATATCAGTCATGAGTGTTTGTCTCTGTAGCTTGGAAAGTGAGATCACACCCAGGTTGAGGACGTGGCGGCAGGCCCTGGACCGCTGCCGCAGTGCGTCTCAACTCTCTCTCTGTCTGCTGCAGCTGGAGAAAGCCATCGCCTGGGAAAGATCCGTCATCAAAGTGGTGCGAGCACACACACACACACACACACGCTCACTCCACTTCAGAGCCTGTGCCATTCTAATATATAACACATAGGGCTGGACGATATGGTTAAAATGTATATCACTAAATATTTCTTAATTTCAGTCGATATTATATAATTCTGATATCAATATAAACAATATTAAAAAAAACACTCAGAAAAACTGTTAAGAACGCACACAACGGATGTCCGTGCCTACAAACTAAACTAAACAACAACAAAATGTATTTGCCAAGTCTATGAAACCTATAAATATATGAAGAGCTCTTTTCCAAAACACTATAAATCCATTTTAATAGTTTTAGAGAAAAGGACATTTTTTTACCTAGACCCATACATTTTGTTAATATTCAATTTATCCTGTTAAAATGGTCTGTTGGCTCAGTCTGAACATGTTAAACAATGATTGTTAAATTAAACAACAATATTGTCAATTATAAATTCCAAGTTTTATTTTTATTTTTTCAAAACGCTACAAATCCATCCTTTTTTTTTATGTTGGTTTATGTCTTTAAAAATAAAAAGAGAACATGCAACATATGACATAAGGGACTCATACTATAAGACGGTCGCACCAGCCTTGTGTTGATGTAACCCCCCCGGGTCCGCACCATCACACCGAGCGGGTCTCAAACCCGGGTTTCCAGTGCGGGAGGCGGGCGCTCTAACAAGGAACGCCAAAGGCTACAGCCTCTAGCGTAGAGGTCTGCTACCCGACCCGAACCCGCGGGTCCCGAAATACTTTCGGGTTTCGGGTCGGGTTTCGGGTTAATGTTTAATGGATAGCTTCGGGCTCGGGTCGGGTTCGGGTTTGTAGCTAAACCAAAACTATATGCAGAGGCTTCGCTGCTTTCATAGACGCACGCACACACATATCAGAGATCGCGCACAGACAGCACGGAAACTTTTATTAGTAAAATAGCTTCGACAGGCTACTGACTCGCAAGTCACAACATTATATTTATCTGCAATGAGGCGGCAAAATCGCTGTTTTTAAAGTAACTTACCTCATTGCTTGTAGAGAGAGACGCGCAGACGCAGATTCACATGCACGCGCAACATTCATACACCCTTCTCTCTCTCTCTCTCTCTCTCTCTCTCTCTCTCTCTCTCTCGCTCGGTCGGTCTCTCTCTCTCTCGCTAATTCAAATAAATGATTAATTCATTCAAATACATACAATCTTATTTAAGATCTTATGTCTGGTTTAAAGTAGA
This sequence comes from Oxygymnocypris stewartii, assembly GCA_003573665.1. Taxonomy (NCBI): domain Eukaryota; kingdom Metazoa; phylum Chordata; class Actinopteri; order Cypriniformes; family Cyprinidae; genus Oxygymnocypris; species Oxygymnocypris stewartii. Next base: position 3,451,266 of record QVTF01020812.1, read on the forward strand.
CAGAATGCTAACGAGCCTTAACTGACAAAAAATGACCATAATTTGCACGGAGGAAGAATTATCTTCTTGTCCATACAAAATTCATAAACTCGGCAGAATGCATGCGACCGCTGCACCTGATGTTCACAAACTTTCATAACTGGTAAATGTTTGTGAAATGGCAGAGCCTTGATTAATCTGTTTCTTTGCATGCAATCGTGAAATGCAGCCTTTGTCCTTTTTTTGTTGTTTTTTTTTGTTTGGGGGGGGGGGGGTGATTTCGGGTCGGGTTCGGGCTCTAAATTTAACTGTGCCGCTCGGGTCGGGTCGGGTAGGGTCAGACGATCTCGGGTACGGGCCGGGTTCGGGCTTCAGTTTTGAGCCCGTGCAGACCTCTACTCTAGCGTCAGTCGCTAGAGCACCTATTTTTGAGGTCAGGGGAGTGAGGTTTACACACCACCATTACTGGCATACACATCTGTTACATTGACATCCCACAGTGGGTATTAACGCGCCACCTGAGTGACGAACCTTCTTTTTTTGGGATTTTCTTTGTCCAGTCATATGAGGATATATCGCATTTTGGCTAAAAACAGGTTCGGCGCTTATAGCGGTTTGGAAAAGAACTGCATCTTGCAGTACATTTTAAACAAGGAAATATAGCGATTTGGCATGAAACATTGATGGAGCAGTGAATAGGTTCATTACACAGCAAAACGGCATGACAAACTCATTTTGTTTTAAATTTGGCATTTATCGCGTTTTGGAAAAGAGCTCTTCATATGTAACATTTGAGAAATAACTGTACAAATAAACCAATGTTCACTTTTTATTTGCATTTAGCCTTCATACAAACAAGACGTGAAGTCACCATCAAATAAACATAAGAATCTCAGACTCAGCTTATTAATTTTAATCTTTAAATTCAAACTATAACACAGGCTGAGTATTCTTAAAACAATTTTCACAAATGCAATTTTATTTTTTCTCTGTTGTAATTTTTCTGAATTATTTTTTTTTTCCCCATTTACATTTTTCTGGTCTCTGTTTTAATGGTTAAATTAAATTTTAGTAATAAAAAGCCACGTCTTTTACAATTTAATAATAATTTATTGCAAGTTGAACAAATTTTATTTTTAGGGCTCTATGAAATGTTTAATTTTTTCTCAAATTGTATATTTTGACCAAATTCTGTTTCCATTTTGAATTATTCTGGATTCCATTTGAATGGTTTAATTAAATTGTAATAATCCAAAAGCATGTCTATTTAATTGAATGCCTACAATTCAAACAGTCACATTTTCTGCAATAATAGGGCCCATTGATTTAAATTTTTTACGTTTTTCTCATAAATTGTTGTGTATTTAACATTTTCTGGTAATCAAATGAAGACACAAAACAAATTAATTTATCTTTCAATCAAATTAAACAATCTCTTAAATTTTTTGGCAAATGAAGTGCTGGACGACAGAGGTTTACTGTTAGAATGAAAACATTGATGGAAAATTTTTATCTAAAACATTGATGTAAAACAGGTTTTAATAATAATTGTATTTATTATTATTATTATTATTATTATAGCATTAAGTTGTACATTTACTTTATAATAATATATTTCGGTTTCAATTTCTTCAAGTGAACCCAAACTTTTATTTTGGCGGGTTGCTGTGAAGACCTTTTAAGTTGGATTAGTTTTTCTCAAATTCAATAATAAAATGCTCCTGAAGGGACTCTCAGAGCAGCTCTGGGGATGAGGTTCATGTCCTCATACGTTGAGACAGACACCGAAGATTTGACAAATTCAGTGGTGGTCAGTAACGAAGTAAAACAACTTCGTTACTGTACTTAAGTACATTTTTCAGGTATCTGTACTTTACTGGAGTAGTTTTATTTTGAGTAACTTTTACTTTTACTTCACTACATTCCAAAGCATAAGATCGTACTTTTTACTTCACTACATTTCATAAAACATATCGTTACTCCTTATAATACATCATGTGCTCCGAGACGCAGAAGCGTTGTATGATTCATGAACAAACTGATTCTTTTCAATGAACCTGTTCAATCGGTTCGCAAATCGCAACAAACGATTCATTCACGAACTGCAATGATCCGATTGCAGCTGTTCTTGAGTCGAAAACTCACTGATTCAAATGATCCGTTTAGAGCGAGTCTTCTTCAGTGAACTGAACTCGCAAGTAAAGAACCGGGAGATCTTGTGAGCGCGCGCTACTGATGCTGTGAAAAGTAAGTTACTAATGTCGAATTTTAAGATTAATTATTGTAACTGAAAATAATATTTAGGTCAAAACTGTCAGTTGTTTGTGAACTAAATCTGCTGTAAAGGGTGATCTATTTAAGCCCACTGAAATGCTTGAATGCAGACAGACCAACATCAGTGTCTCTAACGTTATGTTTTGGTCAAAAAACAAAACATTAAAATAACACCGATTAAATAAAATAACTCATGCACGTTCATATTCCCCGCTGCTGTAACGTTAGCAGTTTTATTAAAATGCTATGCATTTAGACCTATGTGACCTCTGTTTTTATATTGTTTATCAACAGTATACATTTTTATATTGTTCAGATCAACTAGCCGAGTAGACAGATATGAATGTTTATTCATAACCATACTGAAAATAAGTAAATATTGTTAGCTGATGCTAACTGTCTAGCTAACAAGCTTGCTGGTGCTAAGTTGAGGAAATTTTTAGATATAAAGTCCAAATATCTTTATTCAGCCACCTAGATAGATTCCATCTGAGGGAATAAGAAAGGATGTGATGTTCAGAACATAGTAACTACAGTAATTATCAGAGTGGGAAGTGATGTCCTCTGGGGGCATTTGGCCAGGGGTGTTTTTACACCACAGACAAAGTTTGAGAAGAAAAAAATAATAATTATGAAAATATAATTAGATTTTCCTTAAAATGTTCTTCCTAATTTCAGGCCTAATTCTCATGTCATATATAACTGACGTTCTGCAAAACAACAACTTCTAAAACACTTTTTTCTTACTGGTGAAAATTAGATGGTGAAATCTGTTTTCTCTCAGGTACATGGCAGTGTAAGCTTCACAGTGAACATTACTACATCACTCTCATCAACGTAGTCCATATCAACAAAATATATATCTTTATCTTGACTCTATATAGTGGTTATTTTGGGGAAAACCCAGGTATTTTGGGCAGTAGGATTATAAAAATATGTGCTTGTATAAAATTAAATAAAGTAGTCTATATAAAATTGCAAAATAAATCTGTCTATCAGTACTTTTTTACTTAAGTACATAAAAAATTGAGTACTTTTGTACTTTCACTCGAGTAAAATTGAAAAAGCATTACTTTTACTGGAGTAATATTTTATTATACGTATCTGTACTTTTACTCAAGTACTTGATCTGTGTACTTTGCCCACCACTGGACAAATTCAATGACGTTATGTATTATCAAAACCATTGTGCTGTAGTTTTGTATGAACTGGTGTTGGTGTGTCCACAGACGTGTCAGGTGTGCCGTAAGGGTGATGATGATGAGTTCCTGCTCTTGTGTGACGGCTGTGATCGTGGCTGTCACATGTTCTGCCTGAGGCCAAAGGTCCTGCGGGTGCCAGAAGGCGACTGGTTCTGTCCCACCTGCGTTGCCAAGGTAAAGTTTCCAAATTTACAGACAAACAGATTAACTATCCAGCTTCAGTTTTTGCCCCATCTCATTCTTGTTATAGTGTTTGAATTGTATATTTTTGTTTATATGAAAAACTAAGAAACTGAATTTTGCAGGAAAGCGGTGAATCTCCGAGATCACAGCGCTCATCGCGGAAGAGATCAAAGGTGCAGAAAAGGCGTCTTGCAGAGGATAGTTCAGACGAGGATGATGGGTACAGACGAGGCATGACCACACGACAAAAAGACACTGCAGCTTCCTCGACTGGGACGAGCATCTCGCCCTCCAAACGCAGACGGATGGCCACACGAAACCAGCCTGACCTCACCTACTGCGAGTGAGTCTGCAGGCCTGTGAAAAACAGTACTTTCAAAATACTAGGAGCTTTTATTAAGAGCTAATAGCTTTTATTATTACTACATTTATAATTATTTGTAAGTGGCACTTCATATGTTAGTGGATTGCCTGGAGAAGTGAGATATAAACATCTGTTCTCATGATTTGAAAATGCGTTTTGGTGCATCTCTGAGCCGAGTCTAAATAATTAGTGGCTGTCATGGAATAATTAGCGAGCTGTTTGATCTGTTTCAGGATTATTCTGATGGAAATGGAGGCTCACTCAGACGCCTGGCCTTTCCAGGAGCCGGTCAATCCCCGCCTGGTGCCTGGCTACCGACGCATCATTAAAAACCCCATGGACTTCCTCACTATGAGGGAAAGACTTCTGCAGGGAGGGTAAGAGACCGTGTGCCTGGATAAAGCCTGATCTCAATATTACAGCTGTGTTGACTCATGAGCTGGACACACAAATAGTGTTTAGTATAGTTTAGATTAGATATTTAATTAGATATATTTTAGTACATTTTAATTTGAGCATATTTTTACATTTAACTTTCATTCAACTAGAAGTTGTTCATTTAATTATAATTTATTTCATAACTAATATTCAAATTTTTTTCACAAGCATTTATAAGTTCTTAAATTATAATTTAGATGTTTTGTAAGTTTATATTTATATATATATATTATAAGGATTTGAAGCTATTATTTCAGCTTTTAGGGAATTAAGTCTTAAAGACTCGGGTTGATTTAATTGAATTGATATTAATCCAAAACGTATAATTTATACATTATTAACGATTCGTCCAGCGAACGTTAAAATCAGTATATCTTAACAATTTTGTTTATCTTACTTCGTGGCGATAAAAACAAACAAAATAGTAATTTATCAATTTTGAGCACGGTAGTATGGCTCGACAGCTCAAGGCAGCACAAGTTTATTTGTTAACTGTTAATACATTACTAAGCTAAATAAAACAAAACAAAACACACACAGTTCAGGAAAAGGAGTTATGCGTTCTGAAGAAAGTTTAAGTCTAGCACTCTTTGCAAGTTTGTAAATTCACCTGAAGAAGATCACAAGCAGAGATTTGGCTATCTTTTACTGCATACAGATCAATTTCGCCCAGTTGCCAACAAAATATATATGGAGATGATGCTTGTTTTATTGCATTTGAGTTGAGGTTGATCTCCGGTTTCGTTCCCCTTCCTAGTTGTGCTGCTGATGTCGTCGTTGCGTGGTGTCACTGGGGGAAGCCCTCCTGTGAGTGGTTGGTTTCCTGGTGACGCAAGAGTGACGATGCCTTGAAGTTGTTTAGAGTTCTTGCGGCTTCAGTTAGTTCTAATAGCTTCTTCAGTAAGAAGTTTTGACGAAGTAATTGGTAGTTGTTGAATGGTCGGCCTGATGTTAAGGCTGTGAGCGCTTCACAGCGCGATCAGTGAGAGAAGCCAAAGTTTAGCAAGCAGCCAGCGAGCAAGCAAGCAGGGTGTCCGTTTTTAGCAGGCTAATTTCAGTCCACCCACTAGACGCCTGATCCATTCAAATTGTCCCTGTAGGCCAAAAATAACACGCATGACGCGTAACAGGGCATAGAACACAATTATTAATAAGCATATGGCTCCAATACATTAAATGATTGTCCTTTTGAGAAATCTTCATGCAAGTTTGAGTTTCTTTGTTGAAAAGAAAAGTTGAAGCCCGAGCTGACCACGCAGGAGTCATGAAACGGTCAAGGTTTCAGAAGGGCAGGAAGCAGATGACAGGGCTCTAGAGTGCGACCAATTTGGTCGCACGTGCGACCTAATTTCTCAAGTGTGCGACTAAAAAAAATCTGAGGGCGCACCTGTGCGACCAGCCGTTCGAGAAAAGAAAAAAGTAACCGCGACTCTGAGTCTCCCTGTGCTTCTACAACAGACACACATTAGGCTCATATCGTGGTCTAAACCAATCAGAGATGGTGAAGGGCGGACCCCAAACTCTTGTCTATGATGCATTTTTGCTATTCCCAAATCAGAAGCGAGATCGCGCTCACGTGGAGGAGTTTCAGCACGCGCAACATGAAAGCCCTGCTTATGATAGTAAAGTGTAAGCATGTTTTAATGGTTAGTTCTCTCTTCTATAAACTAAGTTTATTTAATGGGTTTTTATTTTATTTTGGCTTCTAAGTATTATAGCCGCGTTTCTTTAAGCACAACTTAATTCCTTCTCTTCACAGCGGTGTGCATTCGTTCCTCCCTGACCAAAACTTAACGTCAGAATCAGATCAATCGTCTGTCGATTGTTGTAAAATGCTGTCTTTACAGTTACTAAATTGCTGGACATGTTTGATAATAAAACGTTGAATGTACAATCCGCACGAGAGATGCTGTTCCCCAGGCTGAAGTGTGTGTGTGTGCGTGCGTGTGTATGTGTGCGTGCGTGTGCGCGTGCGCGTGTGCCTGCGCGGCGTACTCTAAAACTGACAGGCAAAGTACACTTTGAGCTTCAGACGCGTCCAAACGATCAAATACACACATAGCATGTAAAAACGGACGGCTTGGAGAGTCTTCACTTAAACACAGTTCATATCTTAAAGTGAACGAGAACAGTTGGGAGAAAATTGTGTGACAATATTTTGTTTTAGTGACAGACTGGTGCTTCATTAATGTTAATCAAAGAACAAAATGCAAAGAGAAAATCACTCACAGCTCTTAATCTGAATAAAGTTATAGCTTTAAGCATTAATCTATCAATACATATAGTGAAAACTATGCAGTGTTCATTTACATTTGATCACTTTCAGATTTCTTTTGTAGCTATACCTACTTATCTGAACCGTATGGTATGACAAATGGTATATTTGTCGGTTTGTTTAACGTTGTTTCTTTGTTCATGTTCTTACTGTACCTTATGTATATAAAACACTAAAAATGCCTGCATTATGTTTTATATTTATTTAATTAAATATTTATTTAACATTTCAGAATATAAAGCAATGTTAATTAAGCTGCTAATCTATCATATCATATATATATAAATATATAAAAAGTACAGATAAGAATACCGTTAAAGTACCGGATTGATAAGAGTAGTAATACCATTAAAACCTTAACAATACCCATCCCTAATTAAAATACAGTATGAGCACAGACAGACCTGGTGTTTTTGTTTCCTCTTTAAATACTTTTTTTTTCATAATGTTTAGTGACATTATTTGGTATTCTGAGGTGGGATGGGGGCGCCGGATTTTTTTATAGGTTTGAGAAGCACTGCACTAGCATCCCTTCATTCAGACAGTGGAAGATCTGATAAGAATCAGTGTAGAGGGTCAAGTCTGGAAGATGTTGATGCTAGAGTGAGTGTGGCCAGCTGGTTTAGCCGAGGCCAAAGATCAAGAAGGACAAACTTCAGGAGTTGGCCATCCGAGGGGCATGTGAATGCAATGGAGGATAGTCCATAAGACATTGAGCCACCAGATGTTCAGTTTGACGCCCTTAAATCACTTAATTTAGATTTTCTTTTTATTTCATTTATCTTGAGATGTTTTAACTTTAAGCACTTTAAGCACCAACACTTTTTCTGTAAGTTACCTTTCTTGTAGAATTGTGCTTCAAATAAAGAACGTTATGTTGACCAGATTGTTAGTTAATCGTTTACTAGTCAATATTGCCTATACGAAAATTTGGGTGCACCTAACTTTTGTGCTGGTGCACCTAAGAAAAAAAGTTAGGCGCACCAGTGCACCCAGTGCAAAAAGTTAGTCTAGAGCCCTGGATGATCAAAAGTCATGGGCTAGTCAGTATGGATCCCGTGTTTGAGGGCATCAGTGAATTGTCTTTTTCCAGTGGATGTACTGATCCATACATCGCGACCAGAGGTTCCTCTCGGCTTGCGAAAAGACTCTTTCAGTTCTTTATACAAAAGATCGTTGTGGTCTTTTGATGAGTTAGTCATTATTCTCTTCTGAGCAGATATGAAAAACGCTGACAGGAAACCACTCAGAATATTGATGTCAGTAGAAATAATGACTAACGTAGACCTCGTAATGAGTTGATCCGATGGCCTTATCTGTGTCTTGAATAGGAGAGAAGTCCTACAATATATATGAACACACACACACACACACACACACACACACACACACACACACACACACACACACACACACACACACACACGGATGAAGGGATGAATAGATTGATGGACAGATAGAAATTATATTGAACAGAGGTTTACTGCATAATTTGTGGCTCTTTAAATACATTTAATTATAATTAAAAATGATAAGGATACAGCCTATGCAAAAATCTGCTAATGTTGTAAACTATAGGGAGCCCATTACTGGCACATTACTAATATATTAATGGTTACTATTGACAACATATTCTAAACCATTACATTCAGTTACTATTTATTATTACATATAATAAACACTCAAGTAAAAAATGCATGCAAACTGTACAAAAGGCAGTTTCTACATAAAAATTTTAAATTCAGTAATACAAAAATCAAATAAAATATATATTTATTTAAATAATAAAATGATAGAAGTAATAATAATTTCTAAAATATTTTTTAGTAATTAACATTTAAACTCTTGTAAAATTAATTAATAGATTTATACTTGTATAAACTCTTTAAAAAAATCTGTACAAAAAAATTGATTACGTTTGATTAAAAATGTATTCCTCATATGTGGGTTTGTTAGTTGTGTTACCGACTGTTATGTTTTAACCTGAAATGTTTCAAAAGTAAATAAACGTTAAAAGATTGTCATCTGTATTTGAGTGATCAGGCGGAGTCACATCACTTGATTGGCGTGTAAGACTGCGTCTGTGTGTCTCAGGTACTGCAGCTGTGAGGAGTTTGCTACCGACGCTCAGCTGATCTTCAACAACTGCGAGCTCTTCAACGAGGACACGTCGGAGGTGGGCAAGGCCGGGCACTCCATGCGGTGCTTCTTCGAGAGCCGCTGGGCGGAGTTTTACGAGAACAAGGACAACTAGAGACGCTGCCCTCTGCTGCATGGGAGGAAGCTCTCGAACCCTTTGATGCTCATTACTACTAAAAACTCTGTCTGGAGAGCCAGTCCTCTGTATGCATACAGATGTAGATATGTATAGATTTGTTCTGTTGCTTTTACAAGTATCTGTTTGTCCCCTCACCTGCCTTGATAAGGTTAAAGCATTTCTTTATCACCTGGTATTACGGCGTATAAACATCTCCTCTTTATTCAGCTTCGTCCGTCACTCCTTCGGAGTACTTCTTCAGGACTTGATCGGGTCACACTTGATGTCACGTGTCGCAGACACACCTCTATCAGGACGTTCTGGCTCTTTCGACCATTTTACTCGAAGCCCTCTGCTCCATAATGTATAGGTCGTGGACTACCTGTGTCCCCTTGGTTGAAAATGTAACGTGCTTTTGAGACTAGATGCAGTTTCCTCAGTATATTTTTATTATATGCTATATATACACTTAAAAACATAGTCAGGATTATTTAATAGCAATAGACTGTAGTGAATCTGTACAGACCACGTCGTAGAGAGATGTATAGGTGACTCATGAAATGGCCAGTAAACATACTATATCACGTGTAACTCATCACGTCTTTTGCTTGTAGAGTATTGGTCTTATAAACTGGAGGATTGCCATGTTTTACTAGGGTATTTTTTCTGTCACGCCCCCCAAACCCAGAAAGAAATCAGTGTTTGTTCATAAGGAAATCTGACATAATGCAACGAAAGGCCGGTCTTAAATTTCTTGTTTTTTCAGCTCCGCTAGCTAGATAGCCGTTTTCAAAGCTTTTGCTTGGTGTATGACTATTGTCTGTGGGGAAAAAAACAACTTTAGGCTGTATTGACATTGGTTTATATGGAAAGGATATATACGTACTTATGGCAGTATGATTTTGTATAGCGACACTTATTTTTCATCGGAACAATATCTTTGTGTCTCTTCAGTATGATTGATCTGGTTTGTCTTGGTTTTCATGAACATGGCAGTTTTTTGGGTTTCTGAAATGCCACATCTTCAGATGTTTAGACAGTTTTTTGTGTTTTAAAGATGTGTGTGTGTGTTTTTGAACCTGGACCAACTCCCTTAAAAAGGACTTTTTTATGTTTACACTCGTCTTTTGACATTAACCATGCTTTCTCAAATGAAAATGCCTTGCATCATTATTGGTGTGACTGATGCATAAGACCCATCCCCCCCCCCCTCCCTTACTTACAAGCTCGCGTTCACAATTTTTCTTAGTGCACTGAGTAGAGGAGCGCAGTAGAGCACACTATTGCCATGTTTTCATACACTGAACTCGATCTGCGCAGTAGGCAGTGCGTCATTCACTCTGTGTTGCTCATCGTACAAAAGGGACATATTTGCTTCTCTTTTGTTACAGACGGTAAAACCTGAAGACAGTACTAGAAAACTCAACCAAATGTGGTGTCTAGTGAATTTTTAATAATGTACAGTTTTTGTGACTTTAAATTTGTTCCTTTCTATATTTTTAGGACCAATATATCGTTTTTAAGAGGCGACATTAAATGACCATGTTGTTTCAAGGTAATGTAACACACGTGCATCTGTAGAATGTACTGTAAACGGAAATAAAACCACATCTAGTAGACGAAAACTTGTCTCTTTAATGTGTTTATAAACTGTATTGTGTCTGGTAATGAAGTTTTGTGTTTAAGAATATTACATAAGCAAGAATACTCCAAATATCAGCAATTCCATGATTGCAGGTGTGATGTTGCTTTTATAAAATAAGCCAACAAATAAGTTAATATTGAGCAAGTTATATTTTATACACAATGCTTACAAGTACATTGTAAACAGTTCAGCTCTGAAAATAGTTCCAACTAAGGTCAGGATAATTATTGTCTCCATACAACATTTGTTACTGGAATGAATCAGTACTTTTGAATGACCCGATTGAGTCAATAATTCAGTGACTCCACTTCATTTCGATCCAGAGTTTTAAGAGTTCCCTACTATATCCTCCTTAGACAACCCCCCCCCCCCCCCCCCAAAAAAAAAAAAACTCTTGTGATTTTAGTATTTTCTTCATGTCATTACATCAAGAGCATAAGAAAAAATTGAAAAATAACATTTTTGAAAGTTTTTATTTTATTTATATTTTATTCTATGGACACTAGGACTGAGTTTTTCTATAAAAAAATGGCATATATAGACATCAAAAAGGCAAAAACAATGGGATTTTTTTATCACCAATAATATTTTAGGTTTCAGGACTTTAAGGATGATTCTCAACTATTTTATAAAATATATAACAAAATGATTTGATATACCGTTTTGTTTTATGTAATATGTTTGTAAAAAAATCCATAAACTGGTTTTCCCTTTAAACAGTGTATATATACACTGTATCTAATTTGCATATTAATGTGTTGCTGTTGGGACAGCATGTTTAAAGAAGAATTGTCATAATGGGAATAAAAATTTGCCAGATTTTCATAATAATATATAATATTTCATAACAAAATTGATATATAATTTATTTTCCTATTCAATTGTTGTCTCCCAAAATGCTTAATAAACATGCTTTTAGTCCTTGTGTCCTCTACAGTGGACGTATGAAACTATGTCCTGTTTCATAACAGCAAGTCATATTTGGATTTGAAAACCTATAACATTTTCCTGAGATGTTGCTTTATGACAAACAATTAAAACATTATTCAGATTGTTTACAAATGACAGACAATTACAAAATATAATCATATTTCTATAAGAATGTAAAATGTTTTACTAAATTAAATTTAGCCCTCTTTATAGACCCAGGAGAGGGAGTGGTCATGGTGAAACTTCCAGTCATGTAGTATCTCTATAAAGCCCTGAGTGTGCTCCATACAAGACATCCAGACTTATAACTGTGACATGTGAGGTCTCAAAGAAATACACTCAAATGTCCACCACAGAAGAAAAACTCCACAGCTGGGTCTCAGGAGGATATAGTCCATATTTATAGAACATACTTTACCTCTTTCTTTTTTTTTTAAGAATGTGCTGAAGTGTTTTCAAACATATTTCCACCACTGAATAAAACAATAAAAATGTAATTGCGATTTAAGCCCTATTTGCATGGGATTAGTATAACCTTTGACCTCTAGTCATTTGTAATAATTGCGGAGGTTGACTGTGATCTTCATCCCGTGAGAATCGGCCATGTTAGACCATATTTGCCTAACAATGAGGTCCTGTGATAATATTAGTCTTGTGCGAATCGCTATCTCTCTGATTTGGCCAGCATTTCGTGGTGTTGTATATAATTTTTCAAGGTTTTTGTTTCCTGAGCGCCTTTTTATTAATCTTTTACAAAAAATGGAGGCTGCCAAGTGTTTTGATGGTATTTTGGGTGCTGTCATATCGCTATACACCATACTAATACACAATTTACACTTTTACATTAAAAAGCTGAACCATTAATGATTAGATGCTGGATTAGATGCTTAGATGCTCCCGTGCATATGCGCCACACGCAATTTCAAAATCACACAAGGTCCCCAGATAATACTAATCCCGTGCGAATGGGGCTTTACATAATCTAACAATTCAGACTTTTTTCCTCTGAATAGCTTGATTAAAAACTCAAAATTCTGACCTTTTCTCAGAATTGAGTTTATACTGTATCTCGCAATTCTGACATTATATCTTGCAGTTTGACTTTATAACTCTCATTTGCAGGGGCGCGGGAAGGTGTTTTATGTAGGGGGTGCTGTGTGTGTGTGTGTGTGTGTGTGTGTGTGTGTGGGGGGGGGGTAGTCAATTTCTGCGTATAAATATTACGCCAAATAGAAACAGAAAATTGTGATATAGCCCACGCACTATCATGAGATCGTGTAGCTATTTTACAAATGGGAATAGGCTACAATGAATTCATAACAATGTTTTACATTCAAGCTACATTCAAGCTTAAAAACCCTTAAAGTGTAGATTTAAACAGAGAGAGTGTGTCTGAACCCCGAACGTTATCAGGAAGGCTATTCCAGAGTTTAGGAGCCAGATATTAATTTATATATTCATGTGCACATACCCAGTAGTTTTTGCTGTATCACATCTAGCCTTAACCACTGAAACGGACTTCCATACAAAACCTGCTGCGTGAATAATTCAATGACTCAGTCATACACTTCCATCTGGAATTAATTACCCTATACACGCCTGATACGTACATTTTGTTTTGAACTTAGTTTTTAACATACATTCGTTTTTTTAACAGTCAATAAGTTCTAATTCAAATGTAGTATTTAATTACAGTTTTTGAAAATAGTTCCAAATTCAAATGCATACCTACTTAGTATACAGCTTTAGTGTTTTGAATGGATGTCAATGGAGGACATTCTTCAGGATGTTAAACTCCTTTTGAGAGGAAACAGCTTATCGCTTACTGACTGACATTCTGCTAATCTTCAATGTGTGTCATTAAATAGTTGTTCTAGAGTGACTTATATTTGGAGTTTACAAAGAAAAACTACTCTTGGTCTCCGCAAGCTCCACACCATTAGCGTCATGAAAACAAACCAGTTTTTAACAATTGTGCCTGGCAGAGTGGGAATGTTCTGTTATGTGTTGTGTTGTGTTGTTATGCTCTTCATGGCCGCGAGCAGCAGGTGGTCGGAGCGCGTCTGCACGCTTTGTGTCGCGCAGCTCCCCGGAGCGCCGGGTGTCTGCAGCTCAGGCTGCTGTCTGTCCCAGCTGGGCCTGCTCTCTTTACTTATCTGGAACTACTCATCTTGTTATGTTTAGAGTCTTACTGTGTCTGTTTCATTTGATAACAATCTTCTCTCTGTACAGTTTCTAAATATCATGAGATCATGTTCTTGTTATCAATACGCATCCATAAAAGCATTGTCTTTTTGGGCCTTGTTGAACTTTAGTCATGACCCTGAAAAATATACATAATTTAGCAATTTTGAGTATCGATGTTTTACTCCACAATTACAATAGTCCAAGTATTTAAAAATGACTTGCCTTTAACGTGTTTCAGGGTCAGATTTTTGGCAGTATACTGTAGTCACTGTTTTAATTTACAAATCCTATGTAACTGGAAACCAGCATTTCAGAGACTCAAATGTGTTTTAGAATTAAGAATTCTGGGCCCATATGTATAAAACTATATGCTCGTAAGAATAGTCTTAAGCTTTGACTTGTGTCAAAAATTATTAGTAAAAAGTACGACTTTTTTTATGAGTAGGAGACTTTTATAAAGAAGCTAAAAGCAACTTTGAGTAAAGTCTATGACTGATTCTTAAGTGTTGACTGAGGTGACACTTAAGTGTTGTGAACTAAGGACTACAATAATGTCAACACAAAATGGCCGCCCTCGATCTCTGAATAGTGAGCCTGCTCATGTGAAGTCACAGCAGCACAACACCAATCATTTAATGTAACTACAATAAAATCTTTTAATTAAGACACTGAAATATTTTAATATCTAAATGTTTTTTTTTTTAAATGCTTTGTATTTTGCAAAATTATTACTGATGCTTCGTTTTGTATTGGTATGTCTCCTCGTTTATATGTTTATGTGAACATGAGGTCCATCAACAGCTCCAACAACTCCAAGAATGCCCACAATCTTCAAGAAAGTGGCTTGTTTTTGGTTTGGTTTGGTGGTCAGTTGGAAAGTCAATAAACTGCCATGAGATAATGGCCAAAAGTGATTAGGAAAGCCTAGGAAATTTGACATCTCCAAAAACACAATGTGGAAGATTTTGTAAGCATAATGTATAGTTGCTTAGAGATAATAATGCAATGCAACATGCCAAATTGTGCGGTCATAATTTTTGGCCATGCGGTCATACAAAGAAATTATGAACATGCAAAAACAAGAGGACTAATGAAATATTAATAATTGATGTTGTAGTCAGTGTGCCAACGTTGCTAATTTAGTGATTTTGTCACTAGATTTATTGACTTTCTCATCCCTTTAGAGACTGTTTTCAAAAAGCTATCAACAAAATAAATGTATTGGACAAATCTTATCTATATCCCGAGACTCTCCTATGATATCAAAAAGGCGAGTTCACTGATCTACAGTATATAAACATCAGTGAACTCACCTTTATGAGGTCATCTAGCAACATTAATTGGCCAGTTCAATTGAAAGCAGTTGGCAGCACTGGTCAGTGTTTTTTGTGTCCTTTGTATTTTAATGGCATTGCTGCATTCTTCCAATTTTCCAGCCCAATAAAATGTAATTGCTACTTTAATTTCTGCATTTAGAGCATTGACTTATTGAGCGGAAGAAGTTATTAAATATCTTACTTTGTCAGTTAAAACTTTTTTTTTATGTCGAAAATCTAATTTGTATCGTTTTATCAACTCCATATTATCATATAAGCACAATATGTCATATTTTTGCTAGAATGTGTTTGTCTTCTCAAAATAAAGGTTTAAAAATAAAAATGTTAATGCCGCATTCAAAGAAAGATTTTAAAATGCAGGATAAGTGTCACTAATTAAACAGGTATATATTCAGCTTATTGTCAGCCTCTTACGTATGCTTCTCATAATAAGTGAATATGCATATAAACAGCCTTTTAATTAACAGTAGAATAATCATGGCTGATAGTAAGACATGCATTTAAAAGAAAAGAACATGTGCAAGAACATGTTATTCCTTGCCCAGTTGGGATAAACCTCCAAAACCAAAGGTGATACCTTTTTAAAAGGTCATTATCATCAAATGTTCCTAAAATGTTTACGTTCAGAGGCAGATTGCCAGCAACAGCCATTTTAGAATAGTTGTGAGTTGGTCTTAGTGACTAATGAGTCCTCTTCACTACTTCTAAGCTTTCACAAATTTAGGAGCCAGGTTTTAGTCCTAAAACATATCGTGAAATACTCTTAGAGCAAAAGTTTAGGACTGACACGCCCATTTTTTAAAGATTTTCTCCTAAATCAGCAAGTTAGGAGCTACTTTTAGCCTTAAGATGTTTTATGAATACGGGCCCAGGTTTCCAAACACTTGAAATCGCTTTATCTTGCTGTAACTTCACTCTTACTAACCCTGTTTTAGCCTCCTCTATCCTGCTCTTTTCTAGTAATCCTGAGCTGGCAGTTTGGTGCTGTGTGATGCACTTGTGTGCGATTCTGGCTGCTCTCTCTGTGTGTGTGTGTGTGTGTGTGTGTGTGTGTGTGTGTGTGTGTGTGTAACGTTGGTGTCAGCATTCTGTGTGTGGAAAAAAGTTGCGCAGGCGGGTTTCTACACTGTCAAATCGACCTCCCCTCATTGGTCTACACCGGGTTTAGGTTCACAAAAGAGGGGATCACAGCTCCACAAACCAGCAGTGTGAAGTGGATTACAGACGGGACGCACACACTCCCTGCTCCCCTGACCTCTCCAAGGCAATGCTGACCTTGATCTAGTCTGAGAAGTTGAACTTTCACTCTAACCTGTAGTCGGCCACTATGCCAACCATATTTACCCCTAGAGCATGTGTTGAGATAAATGTTGAGAGACTAGATGTTACAAGTCCAGTGTGAAGTTTCCACAGTCAGTGATGACGCAGCCATCTAAATGTTAGATTTTAGAAAGTAAATTTTGCATTTCATTTGTAAATCAAGGTCCCAGAGTCTCGGACCTTGATTTCCAAATGAAATGCAAAATTGACTTTCATCTGAAAAGAGGACTTTGGACCACTGAGCTACAGTCCAGTTCTGTTTTTACTTTGTCAATATGGTGTATGGAGTGTAGATTGATGTGGGGAAAAGTAATTTAAAACATTTTAACATAAGGCAGCAACATAACACAATTTGAAAAAAATGAAAGGGTATGAATACTTTTACAAGGCACTGTATGCTTATATTTATGTATAATATAAATCATATATAAATAAAAAACTGGATGCATTACAATAAAGGGATTTTGGTGGAAAATGTGGCTAACATAATTTAAAATATATAAAAAATTAGGCTTCAATATTTTAATGCAAGATTATGTAATTTATTTTCTTTTTGATTTGACTGTTACTAAATAATCTCATTATATATTCCAGAAAAATACAAAAGTAATAGTTGTTATTAAGATTGATGTGGTTTGGAATTAGTAAAATGTGCTTGAAAATAAATACAAACCCGATTCCAAAAAAGTTGGGACACTGTACAAATTGTAAATAAAAAAGGAATGCAATAATTTACAAATCTCATAAACTTATATTTTATTCACAATGTAATATAGATAACATATCAAATGTTGAAAGTGAGACATTTTGAAATGTCATGCCAAATATTGGCTCATTTTGGATTTCATGAGAGCTACACATTCCAAATAAGTTGGGACAGGTAGCAATAAGAGGCCGGAAAAGTAAAATGTACATATAAGGAACAGATGGAGGACCAATTTGCAACTTATTAGGTCAATTGGCAACATGATTGGGTATAAAAAGAGCCTCTCAGAGTGGCAGTGTCTCTCAGAAGTCAAGATGGGAAGAGGATCACCAATTCCCCCAATGCTGCGGCGAAAAATAGTGGAGCAATATCAGAAAGGAGTTTCTCAGAGAAAAATTGCAAAGAGTTTGAAGTTATCATCATCTACAGTGCATAATATCATCCAAAGATTCAGAGAATCTGAAACAATCTCTGTGCGTAAGGGTCAAGGCCGGAAAACCATACTGGATGCCCGTGATCTTCGGGCCCTTAGACGGCACTGCATCACATACAGGAATGCTACTGTAATGGAAATCACAACATGGGCTCAGGAATACTTCCAGAAAACATTGTCGGTGAACACAATCCACCGTGCCATTTGCCGTTGCCGGCTAAAACTCTATAGGTCAAAAAAGAAGCCATATCTAAACATGATCCAGAAGCGCAGGCGTTTTCTCTGGGCCAAGGCTCATTTAAAATGGACTGTGGCAAAGTGGAAAACTGTTCTGTGGTCAGACGAATCAAAATTTGAAGTTCTTTTTGGAAAACTGGGACGCCATGTCATCCGGACTAAAGAGGACAAGGACAACCCAAGTTGTTATCAGCGCTCAGTTCAGAAGCCTGCGTCTCTGATGGTATGGGGTTGCATGAGTGCGTGTGGCATGGGCAGCTTACACATCTGGAAAGGCACCATCAATGCTGAAAGGTATATCCAAGTTCTAGAACAACATATGCTCCCATCCAGACGTCGTCTCTTTCAGGGAAGACCTTGCATTTTCCAACATGGCAATGCCAGACCACATACTGCATCAATTACAACATCATGGCTGCGTAGAAGAAGGATCCGGATACTGAAATGGCCAGCCTGCAGTCCAGATCTTTCACCCATAGAAAACATTTGGCGCATCATAAAGAGGAAGAGGCGACAAAGAAGACCTAAGACAGTTGAGCAACTAGAAGCCTGTATTAGACAAGAATGGGACAACATTCCTATTCCTAAACTTGAGCAACTTATCTCCTCAGTCCCCAGACGTTTGCAGACTGTTATAAAAAGAAGAGGGGATGCCACACAGTGGTAAACATGGCCTTGTCCCAACTTTTTTGAGATGTGTTGATGCCATGAAATGTAAAATCAACGTATTTTTCCCTTAAAATTATACATTTTCTCAGTTTAAACATTTGATATGTCATCTATGTTGTATTCTGAATAAAATATTGAAATTTGAAACTTCCACATCATTGCATTCTGTTTTTATTCACAATTTGTACAGTGTCCCAACTTTTTTGGAATCGGGTTTGTATGATCAGAATGCCAACGTGCCTAATAATTAATGCACGCACTGTTGGTTAATAGAAATAAAACACATTTGAGTGAAGCTCTATCCGCCTCATCTGATCTGATGAATTAAATTAAATTGAACTAAAACCACTCAGTCTAAAGATCATCAGAAGGTCCTGATTGCATATATAGCTCATCTGGAACAGGCCACTTTAAAGTGCTGTCTAGCATCATAATAGGTGTCATGGCAACTGAATTAGGCGGTCGCCATGGTGATGATCACAGTACTTCACAAGCAGGATGATGAAAGGAGAGAGACGGTGGATAATTTATGTGTACACTTAGGTTTAGCATTGGTTTATTATTGAAGGAACAGTGGCAGATAACGATAAACTCAGTGCATCTTATTGGCCTCACAGTTGAACTTGCTCTCAATCAAGCAGTGAGCGATCTGTTGCATGTAGCGACTGCTGCTAAGGGTTGTCGTTGTTATAGTGAATTAAAGCTTCATGTGTCCAATTGATGTTCATGATCATGCTGTGGTGAGGTTTGTCAGCGTGTAGCGGGACGGAGGGAGGCGGTGATCCCTTTGTGCCGGGCCTCCTGTAGTGTCCTCCGCTGGAATTAATTAGGTTCTTTCTGACAGAAGACGTGATTCAGTCCAGCCCATGTCCTCAAACACACACAACATCAGCACAGACACACGGACTATAAAACAGCACACCTGCGATGGCCATAAAGGAGGTAAGGACAAATCTCAAGAGTGATCAATTGGCCAAGTTGTAGGGATTCAGTTTCATTTGCATTCAATTTGACGGGGATTAAGTTTGTGTGAATTATCAGGTTTTATGTTGATCAACTTATGATGAAATACCAGCTAAAAAATTTGGGTGATGTCAGTGGATTTGTGTTTGATGTTTGTCCCGCATTTTACCAAAATGAATAAATGGATTTTATGGTGACGTTACATCTGGATTTCAAAAAGGTATTTATGTATTTAATTATTTAATGTGCTAAATGCAACAATGAGACAATGAAAACATTAAGATTATAACATATTATAAACATTAACAATATTTTAATCTTTTAGTTTTTAATTAAAAGTGATTCATTTCAAGTATTATTTTATAATAAATACAAACAGTTCTATATATGACGGTTATATTAAGACATTATTTATCCTAAACAATTAATTATAATATATTTATAAATACAGTCATTTATGTTATGATTTTATTTAAAGCTGATTTGAAACAATATGTATTGTAAAAAGCACTATTAAAAATTTATTTATTTATTTATTGTCTCATATTCACTAGTTTTCATTAGTGCCTGCAGTACGCTACTTAAATGTTTTAACAGTCTTCTGTCTCTAATAATTGTGGTTTGGATTTAAATACACATTTGAAGTTTATTTAAAAATATTGTCATTGTATATTATATTGTCTGTAGTTTTAACTGAAAAGTTTCGATTTTGTTCTGTGGTAATACTGTCACCTTAGGTAATGACTGATTTTGTAATAATAAACAATAAACAAATATTTGCCATGACACGAGAAGTCATGTTGTTTTATGGTTACAAAAACAAGATATAAATACATCAATATGGATATTTATTCATATAAATATTGTTTACTGGTTATTGATATAAAGCAGTGAATGAATCACAGGTTTAATGTCAGTTATTTATGTTCTTTTGGCCGTTGATCTCTTCTGTCGACTCTCACCAGGAGCTGAGGAGCCGTCAGTTCTGGCAGGGGATTCTGGCAGAGACTCTTGGTTCCCTGTTCTTTGTGTCTGCTGTGCTGGGCTCTTTAGTGCCGGGGCTGGACGGGGCCTCCCCGGGGCCCATTTACCCCGCACTGGCTGCTGGTATGGCGACTGTGGTTCTGGGATATTGCTTTGGTGAAATCAGTGGGGCTCAGGTAAAGAAATTCGATTTTTGAATTTATTTCCTTTTTAACTCAACTGGTAAATCAGTGTTCACAATCAAGGTCATGGGTTCATTTCCAAGAAACTCAAAACTGTATAACAATACATTACAACAATACATAATGCACTGTATGTTGCTTTGGATAAAATAATCTGAACAAATAATAAATACAAATCCTGTTCATAATTTATTAAATAATTATTGAAAGTGCAAAGGAGTGAATAAGTACAAAAATGTGGGAAAGTTAGGGTCACACTTTATTTTAAGGTGTCCTTGTTACAGTTTAATAATACATTTAAAAAGTAATATTAAATAACTAAATTTACTTTACTGTAGGACTGTTACTGTTAGGATTAAGGTTACTTACATGTACTTATGCATAACTTATTGTTATTAGAATAGTAAGTGCATGTAACGTGTAACAAGGACACCTTCAAATAAAGTGTTAGTTTAGAGTGTAATAGTGTGTTATTGCCGTCAGGTGAATCCTGCGGTGACTATAGCTCTCTTGGCCATGCGTAAGGTGGATGTGTTGAGGGCTGTGGTGTATCTGCTCGCTCAGTGTTTGGGTGGGATCCTCGCGGCCGGCCTCATGTACCTCTCGCTGCCCCTGAAGTCCATGGCACAGAACTACATCAACAAGGTTCAGAGGTTTTCACCACACAGGACATGAGCTGATTAACATTGGTCCTGGAACTACATTCATATGCACCTGTCAGATTTTAGAGTCAGGCTTTTTATCAACCTAAAATTTAAGGCTGGTTAATCCTATATCATATGTCATATGCACATTTCTAAGGCCTTTAAATTTGAAATGTAATCAAAACCTGTTGCACACATTCTACTGCATCGCTTCCCTTAAAATGTGAGTATCAAATATGATACAGTATCTCACAGAAGTGAGTACACCCCTCACATTTTTGTAAATATTTTCATGTGACAACACTGAAGAAATGACACTCTGCTACAATGTAAAGTAGTGAGTGTACAGCTTGTATAACAGTGTACATTTGCTGTCTCTTCAAAATAACTCGACACAGCCATTAATGTCTAAACCGCTGGCCACAAAAGTGAGTACACCCCTAAGTGAAAATGTCCAAATTGGGCCAAATTCTCTCCCCGGTGTCATGTGACTCGTTAGTGTTACAAGGTCTCAGGTGTGAATGGGGAGCAGGTGTGTTAAATTTGGTGTTATCGCTCTCACTCTCTCATACTGGTCACTGGAAGCTTAACATGGCATCTCATGGCAAAGAACTCTCTGAGGATCTGAAAAAAGATTTGTTGCTCTACATAAAGATGGCGTAGGCTATAAGAAGATTGCCAAGACCCTGAAACTGAGCTGCAGCACGGTGGCCAAGACCATACCGCGGTTTAACAGGACAGGTTCCACTCAGAACAGGCCTCGCCATGGTCGACCAAAGAAGTTGAGTGCACGTGCTCAGCATCATATCCAGAGGTTGTGTTTGGGAAATAGACGTATGAGTGCTGCCAGCATTTCTGCAGAGGTTGAAGGGGTGGGGGGTCAGCCTGTCAGTGCTCAGACCATACGCTGCACACTGCATCAAATTGGTCTGCATGGCTGTCATCCCAGAAGGAAGTTTCTTCTAAAGATGATGCACAAGAAAGCCCGCAAACAGTTTGCTGAAGATGAGCAGACTAAGTACATGGATTACTGGAACCATGTCCTGTGGTCTGATGAGACCAATATAAACTTATTTGGTTCAGATGGCGTCAAGCGGGTGTGGCGGCAACCAGGTGAGGAGTACAAAGACAGTCAAGCATGGTGGTGGGAGTGTCATGGTCTGGGGCTGCATGAGTGCTGCTGGTACTGGGGAGCAACAGTTCATTGAGGGAACCATGAATACCAACATGTACTGTGATATACTGAAGCAGAGCATGATCCCCTCCCTTTGGAGACTGGGCCGCAGGGCAATATTCCAACATGATAATGACCCCAAACACACCTCCAAGACGACCACTGCCTTGCTAAAGAAGCTGAGGGTAAAGGTCATCTGTGGGGCATCCTTAAACAGAAGATGGAGGAGCGCAAGGTTTCAAACATCCACCAGCTCCGTGATGTCATCAACAAATCTGCAGCAACTGTGTGATGCTATCATGTCAATATGGACCAAAATCTCTGAGGAATGTTTCCAACACCTTGTTGGACCACCTTTTGCCTTCAGAACTGCCTTAAACAAGGTGTTGGAAACATTCCTCAGAGATTTTGGTCCATATTGACATGATAGCATCACACAGTTGCTGCAGATTTGTTGGCTGCACATCCATGATGTGAATCTCCTGTTCCACCTCATCCCAAAGATGCTCTATTGGATTGAGATCTGGTGACTATGGAGGCCATTTGAGTAAAGTGAACTCATTGTCATGTTCAAGAAACCTGTTTGAGATGATTTGAGCTTTGTGACATGGTGCATTATCCTGCTGGAAGTAGACATCAGAAGATGGGTACACTGTAGTAATAAAGGGATGGACATGGTCAGCAACAATACTCAGGAAGGCTGTGGCGTTTAAACAATGCTCAATTGGTACTAAGGGGCCCAAAGTGTGCCAAGAATATATCCCTCCATAAGCAGGATGTATCCATGCTTTCATGTTCTTTACGCCAAATTCTGACCCTACAATCTGACTGTCGCAGCAGAAATTGAGACTCATCAGACCAGGCAATGTTTTTCCAATCTTCCATTGTCCAATTTTGGTGAGCCTGTGTGAATTGTATCCTCCGTTTCCTGTTCTTAGCTGACAGGAGCGGCACCCGGTGTGGTCTTCTGCTGCTGGATCCCATCTGCTTCAGGGTTCGATGTGTTGTGTGTTCAGAGATGGTATTCTGCATACCTTGGTTGTAACGAGTGGTTATTTGAGTTACTGTTGCCTTTCTATAATCTCTAACCAGTCTGCCCATTCTCCTCTGACCTCTGACATCAACAAGGCATTTTCGTCCACACAACTGCCGCTCACTGGATATTTTCTCGTTTTCGGACCGTTCTCTGTAAATCCTAGAGATGGTTGTGTGTGAAAATCCCAGTAGATCAGCAGTTTTTGAAATAATCAGACCAGCCCGTCTGGCACCAACAACCATTCCACGTTCAAAGTCACTTAAATCCCCTTTCTTCCCCATTCTGATGCTCAGTTTGAACTTCAGCATGTCTTCTCACATCTAGATGCCTAAATGCATTGAGTTACTGCCATGTGTTTGGCTGATTAGCAATGTGTGTTATGATTAGCAATGCGTGTTATCAAGTAATTGAACAGGTGTGTACCTAATAAAGTGGCCAGTGAGTGTATATAATAAATAGTTAACAAACACTAAATTAAATATAGATGAACCCCTAAAGCTATAAAAGTTATTGTTTTCCTCCTTTTTCGCTTGTTCTTAGAATAATAGACATCACAGCAGCTGGTTATTAGCTTATTTGCCAGCTATTGCTTTAAAACTTTTGACATGCATCTTGATTTCTCACAAATCTCTTCACCTTTTCTTACTCACTTCAGGTCTTAAAGTCTCTACTAATGAGTGGATGAGTTGAATTGGGGGTTTTAGATGAGGGAGACAGTGCTGGGGTGCCTCGGGACAATTTGTAAAACCATTTCAGAGACGTGTTCTTAAATGTGACGCATATATAACATATTCTATATATATATATATATATATATAATATATATTCATATATATATATATATATATATAACAAGTATGTTGTTGCAGGACCAATGAAGAATTGATTTAACGTGTTGATACAGGTTTGTGTTGAGAATTATGCTCCTTAGAGCTCTTTGCACGTATTTTCCAGTTCATATATATACAGAGATGACACTAAATGTTAACATCAATCAATCAAACAATTTATTACAAATCAAATGTACTTCTCATTTACTTCTCTGAAGGTCCCAGTGGAAATGAACGCAGGTCAAGCTCTCGGCATGGAGATGCTTGCCACGTTTCTCTTGGTTTTCACTGTATTTTCTGTGGAAGATCAACGCAGGAGAGAAATAAATGAACCAGGGAATTTAGCCATTGGGTTTGCTGTGACCACTGCCATCTTTATTGCTGTAAGTGTGTGCAAATGTGTGTGCTTTGGATGTGTATGACGTGCAGTATCGATTTGGGACTAATGGGAATGTAAATCTGCAGATTTATTTTGATTTGACCATGTTTGGTGTACACTGCTATATCATCATTTTACTATTAGTGTTATTTTTGCATAATATTCCTCATCACACTTATATGGCAGCCTATATGCAAAAAGTACCCAAAGTTTATTTTAATAAAGAAATAATTCATTTATTCAGCAAGGTTACATTAAATTGATCAACAATGACGGTAAATATATAGTTCTATTTCAAATAAATTAACTTTGGAACTTTAGATTAATCAAAGAATCCTAAATAAAACAACGCATCAAGGTTTACACAACTTTTATCATTGTTGATAATGATTAGAAATGTTTCTTGAGCATCAAATCAGTATATCAGAATGATTTTACAAGAATCATTTGAAACTGAAGACTGGAGTAATGATGCTTAAAATTCAGCTTTGCATCACAGGAATAAATTACATTTTTAACATATATTCAAATAGAAAACTTTTTACAATAGTACTGTATTGTTGATCAAATACAACCTGAATTCCGGAAATGTTGGGACGCTTTTTAAAATTTGAATAAAATGAAAAATAAAAGAATGTTCACACAACTGCCGCTCACTGGATATTTTCTCTTTTCCGGGCAATTCTCTGTAAATCCTAGAGATGGTTGTGCATGATAATCCCAGTAGATCAGCAGTTTTTGAAATACTCAGACCAGCCCGTCTGACACCAACAACCATTCCACATTCAAAGTCACTTAAATCCCCTTTCTTCCCCATTCTGATGCTCGGTTTGATCTTCAGAAAGTCATCTTCACCACATCTAGATGCCTAAATGCATTGAGTTGCTGCCATGTGATTGGCTGATTAGCAATTTGTGTTACCAAGCAATTGAAGAGGTGTACCTAATAAAGTGGCCGGTGAGTGTAGGTTTCCAGCTGCTGAAGAGTTCGTGGTCGTCTTTGAGGTATTTTTCATTTAATGATGCACCAAATGTTCTCTATAGGTGAAAGATCTGGACTGCAGGCAGACAATTCAGCACCCGGACTCTTCTACTATGAAGCCATGCTGTTATAATAGCTGCAGGATGTGGTTTGCATTGTCCTGCTGAAATACACAAGGCCTTCCCTGAAATAGACGTTGTCCGGAGGGGAGCATATAATGCCCTAAAACCATTATATACCTTTCAGTATTCATAGTGCCTTCCAAAACATGCAAGCTACCCATACCGTATGCACTTATACACACACAGATGTTCTCCCAGCTGAATCTTAAAAAAAAAAATCTGACCTTTGTTGCCCCCGTGCCAACGTTTTTGAGACTTGTTGCAGGCATCAAATTTGAAATGAGCACATTTAGTGGATAAAAGTGTAAAATTTCTCAGTTTAAACGTTTGTTATGTTCTCTATGTTCTATTATGAATGACATATCGGCTCATGTGATTTAAAAGTCTTTTAGTTTTCATTTTATTCAAATTTAAAATACGTCACAACATTTCCGGAATTCGGGTTATAAATCGAGCAACTAGCTATGTCAATCAAGCTATGTTAAATTATTATTTATAATATTTTTTATAAATAATGATCCCTTCTGTCCTCCTGTCTTCCTCCCTCTGAATGTATTATCGTAAATACATATATGTACATACTTACATACATTTATTTATTTTATCGTATGTTTGTGTGGATTTAGGGGAGGTTTTCTGGTGCCAGCCTGAACCCAGCTCGCTCTCTTGGTCCCGCTATAATACTTGGATATTGGGAACATCACTGGGTAAGCAAAGCATAACTATTTTAAGCAGCTCTGTTGACTAATCAAATCTATAATACAAAACAAACAAACAAATAAATAAAAAACAATAACTTTAGCTACTGGAGCAAATGGCAGTATGAAAACAATATACCTGTATATGAATTTACCCTGCTGTAGTTTACTACTGCAATCAAAGGCCTAGAAATCTGAAAAGAGTTAATTGCATTGGTTGAATACAAATATTGAGATAAATATAGATGTGCAGAATTAGTTTAGGTTTTTACCAGTATTTAAAATGCTATGTATGTATGCTTTCTGTTGTTTTCAGGTCTACTGGATCGGTCCAATCTTAGGTGCATTGCTGGCTGGAGTGTCTCATGAGTTTATTTTTGCCCCCAGTGCGTCCAGACAGAAGCTGGTAGCTTGTTTGACCTGTAAGGACATTGAGATTGTGGAGATGGCCAGCGTGTCTCGATCGTCCCTGTCCACTGTCACACAGAGCGCCATGAGAAACAAACAAAGCAACAAACTGGAGCACAGCTAAGCTCACACTCAGTTCTTTCAGAATGCAGGATTTTACATTTAGTCACAATCAACCAATCAATGGCTCTTATTAATGAAACATGGACAGAACAGATCTTGTGTAGCTTCTTCATAATCATGCTAACATGAATTGAGAGCTGAAACAAGAGATGTAAGAATTATTATTATTAATTTTGAAGGTGAACAGATTGTTGAATCTGTAGAGAAAAATAAAAAAGCTTCTGTACAACACATGTTTCAGTAAGGTTTTGAACATGTTGATAATTCAAAAACCTTGGAAATTAGCAAATCCAACATGATACATCAGGCTTTAGAGTTAACTAGCACAATGATATCTAATATTCCATAAAAGTCTGTAAATATTCTAGAATGTTCTGCTGTGGATCAGAAGCAGTACTATACTGTTTAAGCTGTCTGTGTAATTAACACCGTTTGTAAAAACCCTCAGCTTGCACATGCATAGATATTAAAGTGCCAAACTAAATATGGTGTAATCATATTATTATATTCTTTTTCATAAATCCACTGTTAACCAAATAGCTGCAGAATTTCAGTTAAATGTCATTTTATGGCTATAGTTGAAAGTGTTTAACAACATTTAAAGTGTATATTTCAGTGTGTTTGCTGATAGAGTCATTATATCTTTTAATTATTTATAGCAAGAAATATAACTGTGTTAATTCTTTCCTTGGCAGATGTACAATATTTACTTTAATTTGGAGCAAATGTTTAACTTTCATATTTATGAATAATGGGATTATTACTTTACTTTAAATCATGTCAAATTATAATCTTCTGCAAATTATATCAAATAGGAATACAAGCACATACATATACAATAACCTCCTTTTCATTTCCTTGTGAGAAAATGTTTTCTCATGTTTAGAATTGCCATGCTACAAACTACTCTGATCCACGTCACCTTGTAATTGTCGCAGAATTTAATAAACCTTAATATTCAATAGTTTTGTTTCTGTGTTCTTACAGAAAGCGTGTTGAACATGCTAATGCACAATGTTCTGTGCCAATATTCCCATAACACCCCTTTTATGAATATAAATTTGCACACGCATATTCAAGTTTACACATGGACATTGTGTCGCACATTCATGCTAGAATATACATGCATCAATCATACATAGCAGCAATTAATAACACACACACAAACACTTAAACAATGAAGAACATCCACACAGTGCCAGCCAGCATTTTGTTTTGTTCAGCATGCATGTGTATGAGTGTGAGTGTGTGTGTAAGTGAGGGAGTAAAACAGATGAGATCAGCGAACCTAATTCACCATCAGCTCCTCTAACAGAGGGATTTTCCAGGCTTTATCCGGCTATGAGGCCCCCCCGGCCCTCCACAACCGACCTGCTCCACACACAATACAAACCTCTGCCTAATCACTTCTGCCCTGAACAGACCAGAACCACCAACAGCACTCAATCATATATCCATAAACCACACTGCAATGATTCTTTTTCAAGAAAAAATAAATAAATAAATAAAACAGCTTTATCTACACCATCATGTTTACAGTACAAAATCCAAAAAAAGACCAGTATAACAGTAGATAGATGGATGGATGGATGGATGGACGGACGGACGGATGGATGGATATATAGATAGATGTGACAATAAAGATAAGAGGCTTCAGGTTTTAATCTTGACAGACGAGTGCGATCCAGACTGCAGCTCAAACCCAAGAGACAGCTAGAGGATGTTTTCTAATGTTTTCTCTGAGCAACAATGGCTTTCCTGTGCTCAGGGATTTCTCTGCATGTATCTGAGCACTGCAGGATCATATCTACCAGTGCAGGCCTCTCTTGAGCCGCCGGATCAGATGCACATTGAGTGTGTGCAGATGCGTGGCATTATTCTGAGCATGTGTGTGTGTGTTCTGCCTGTGTTTGAGTTCAGCTCAGCACTATCTCGCCTGTCAAACCTTAAAGTTCTGATACAAATCCACAACTTTCCTGATTTTTACAAGCTTTTCGAAAGCAAATTTTAATGAGACATATCATGACCTCACCAAAATCTAATTGGTGGATCCATTTTGCACATTAGGCCACCATAGGCCTAAAAAATATACATCCCCTTCACTTTGAGCCCTGGTGTTCCTGTCTTAATCTCACTCTCTCTGGGTTTAATGCAGAGAGAAGTGAGTGGCGTGTACTTGATATGGGATGCCCCCTTTAGCTTCTGCCTCTCGGGGGGATTATGTCGTCACTCAGGGCCCCGAGGCCATTATAAATGCCCCCTATGGCCCCTTTGTGGTCCGTCAGACCAGCTCTACTAGGTGTGGGCAGGATATGCTCCGTAACCTCTTCTGTGTCTCTCATCTAGAATTAGCGCTGTAGATTTAGCCTTTAGCATTGATGTTCAGGTATATCTGACAAAACCCTCCAAATTTTCTGCGCGTGCACACACACAACCACACACACCTCATGTTTCTTTAGAAGTCTGGGTGTTGTGCAGGCGAAGAGAAACACCGTTGGCAGAGAGGACCTGTGTGTGGCTACACGTGTGACCGTTTACTCGCGGCTTCCCACACGGCCTTAGCTAACGGCTAGTTCTATTAGGCGGACTTTCATCACTCTTTTTGCCCTCGATTGGGTTTTTGTTTGTTTGTTTGTTTGCGGCAGCTTCAGATCAACTAGTTAAGGATTTAACTTTTTGTGTACTTGTTAAAAAGTACACTTTCATTTTTTTCCCCTCAAAGACACATCCTTTAGCCATTTTTTTGCTAACTCTAAACAAGCTTGGTTTTTATTTATTTTAGTTGGATCTCATAAATCATGATGTGGGAGTTCCGCTCTATGATGTTCTGGCGGGCGGTGTTCGCGGAGTTCTTTGGCACCATGTTCTTCGTCTTCTTCGGGATGGGCGCAGCGCTACGCTGGACCTCCGGGCCGTACCACGTCTTCCACACCGCCCTCTGCTTCGGTTTAGCTGCTGCTACGCTAATTCAATCCATCGGTCACATCAGCGGAGGACACATCAATCCGGCCGTCACCTTCGCCTACTTAGTCGGCTCTCAGATGTCCTTTTTCCGAGCTTTCTTCTACATCTGCGCTCAGTGCCTGGGGGCCATGGCAGGAGCCGCGGCCCTGTATGGAGTTACACCCAACAACGTGAGAGGCACACTGGCACTTAACATGGTAAGAGTGACGCAAAAACAAGATTTTTATTTTATTTTGTAAAAATTATTTTATAAATCATAATTTTTGTTTTTATTTTTAATTTAATTTTGAGTTTACAAGAGTCCAAATGTGTTTGAAATTGTATTTATTGTATTCATACTGTATATAGTAATCTAGATGTACACAGTACTGCGCTAATAGGCCCTTACATAACTGTATATATATGTTGCAGGCTTTTAAATATATTTTCATAATTTTTTGTACTTTATGTCTCTGCAGCTGCAGCCCGGCATGAGTCTCGGCATGGCGACTACTGTAGAGGTGTTTCTTACCATGCAGTTGGTGGTTTGCGTTTTCGCCGTCACAGATGAGAGACGAAATGGCCGTCTGGGTTCTGCCGCTCTGTCTATTGGCTTCTCTATCACCGTGGGCCACCTGATGGGGGTGAGCATGGATAGTTTAGTATTAGAATAAATATTTCTGTGTATTTTAATATGCAGTGCACTAAAAATGTACCTTGTTTGTCTTTGATTCAGATGTACTACACTGGAGCTGGCATGAACCCAGCTAGATCTTTTGCTCCTGCTGTTATCATGAGGAATTTCATCAACCACTGGGTAAGAAAGTAAAGTACTGAAACTGTCCCGCACTACAGGGATAAAGTATTTAGTGACCCTCTTTTTCTGACAGGTGTACTGGGTGGGGCCTTTTATTGGTGGTGCTATGGGTGCCATCCTGTATGATTTCATACTGTTTCCTCGTATGAGGGGTCTCTCTGAGCGGCTAGCCACTCTCAAGGGCAGCCGACCCCCAGAGACCGAGAACCAGCAAGACCCCCGCGGGGAGCCCATTGAGCTGA
This sequence comes from Oxygymnocypris stewartii, assembly GCA_003573665.1. Taxonomy (NCBI): domain Eukaryota; kingdom Metazoa; phylum Chordata; class Actinopteri; order Cypriniformes; family Cyprinidae; genus Oxygymnocypris; species Oxygymnocypris stewartii. The sequence continues at coordinate 3,482,228 of QVTF01020812.1, forward strand.
AGACTCAAAACCTATAAATCTGAAGAACCTGTGGACTGAAATCTGGCGCTACCTCACTGGACCATCTCGCATCTCAGTTAACACGCCTCATTCAATAAAATCCCACGCTGAGGGTCGCATATAAACGCTAAAATTATTAAGGGAGATGAATTGAGTACACTACTTTGTTTAGTATTCTAGGTTTGTTGCTGATATCAATGCAGGGCAGGGGACGGAGCTGAGGCAGGGTTCGGGTAGATGTGGGCGGGGTTTATGGTGTGGGAGGGGCTAAAGCTGTTTATTTAGGTATGCTTTTCACTTTTCATCTGACTTCACTTTCACAATTCATTTTCAATTTCGTTTTCTACAACATCAAGATATGGATGTATGCAACTTAACCAGGGTTTCACACTTTTTATTTTCAATTTCCGTGAGAGTTCACGTGGGTGTGCAAGTGAGTGCAAATGTGTGGGTCATTTTGTGTGTGTGAGGGAGAACAAGTGCCCAGGTATGTACGTGTGTTTAGCTTGTGCATGATGATCAAGTGTATGTGTGAGTGTATCTGTCAGCTGAGCAATTATTTGGGGTATTTATCATTACAGCTCGCTCGTGTTTGTACCATGCTTATGGTTTTTTCTTTCTTATTTGTACGGGACTTGATGACACCCCAGACTGTATTGTTTGCAATGATATTCCATTCACTTTGACGTTCACACAAACCACCCTTGGACTGAGATGTTTTAAACACAGAAAAAGAGAAATTACTTCTCACGTTTACAGTGTCTGTGTTACCTTTCATTAAATCTTGTTTGAGGATAACATCCACCCTGCTGAAAAAAACAATAGAACCCTGCCCAAAACACAATAGAACATGTAATGGTTCTACTGGTTATAATGGGAATTGTATTGGTTTAAATGGAAACTATAATGGTGTATACTATGTGATGGATTATATTGGCGGGATGTTAAATCCTATTGGAAAAATGCCCAAAACACACTACAAAAAGGAATTTTGTAATGTTTTACTGGAAAACCCTAATGGTTTCTAATGGTATTTTAATGTAAACCATTTTAATTTCTGATGGTTTTGGGCTTCTATTGTTTTTTTATGACTGGGCAAAAAACAACATGAATCATATTTGAATGCAAATAAATACATGAAAAAGAAAGTGTTTGTATATATCACATGCGCACATGCTTCATTTTGCTTGTAGTATGAACGATGCAGGAACTAATATTAACACTAGATGGCGCAGTACAACAGTTTGTGATTCAAAACATTCAGCTCCCATTAGAGGTTTATCATGGCGGGGTTTAATATTAGAGATAAAGACATTTAGGAATAGAAACTAGGAACAAGAAAATGAGTCAGTACCTGTTTACAGTAAAACAGAATTAAATACAGGCGTAAAAACGTTATTACTAAAGGGGAGACACAACAAACTCAATTCCACGAAGTCAAAATATACTTCTGGTTAATATGCAGATACCATTAAATATGCATGCAGGGGCGGACTGGGACAACATTTTAGGACGGGAAACTTCACACTCATCCAGGCCATACACCCACAACAAATTCAGAAACACCCCTATTTGTATGGCCATCACATACCAAAAGTTTAGATCCTTAAACTGGGGACATGCAAAATAACCTGAACTGCATCTTCATTTCCATTTTCCTCTTCAATTTGCCCTGAAATCTTTCTGTCTCGCACATGACTTATACTCAAGATTTAACAAAAATACTTTCTAAATGGCCTATATGTTAAAATTAGTACAATAATCAATAATTCGTAAACAATCGCTTTAGTACATTCGGCAGCTATGGACATTATTTACAGTTTTGAAAACGGATCAGAAATATTGATGGCTCATCTTGCACTACAATTTCTTGTCCAATCAAATATATAGTCTACTGCCCCTCCCCTAAGTGAAAGGAATTAGGCTTACATTATTCCCTATTTGTTTTATACTATAAAGAACATACATACGTATTTTAATGTCGTTTGTGCGTACCCGATTTCTCACGACACAGCGCCGCCATCTTGAAACCATAAACAAAGAGCGCGTAAAAATTTAAGCCCAAACATTATGTACACAACAAGTATGCAAAATGTCAAAAGCTGAACTTAAAATACAATTAATCTTTAATGTTTTCACGATAATTTAGTAGAGAATTTAAAGTAGTATGGGAAATGTTTGTTTATACCACTAGACTACCTGTTCATTAAACAGACAAAACACAGAAAGCATTTCAAATATGCCTTTTAAAAACCGATCAACTTTACAACAAATAAACGCATAAATACAGTAAATATTAACATAAATACAAAATAAAAGGACTAAATGGGCACATAGCTATGATATCAATGTATTCCTGACTTACTGCGTTGTGACTAAAAATAAAATCGATATGATTTAATAACACCTTTATGATTTAAAGAATATGCAACTATGTTTATTTAATTTACAAATATAGCCTAATTTTAAATGACCATTAATGGAGAAAGATGCCTTTTGTCCACAGCATTTGTCAGCAGGGACTAACAGCTGGAGCACCAGATGAACCCTAAACTCTTGTCAAAGTTTGAGTAGAATTTTACTGTGATGAAAGTGAATGACAGAAATAGAGTATAATATTGCTAACTGCAATGCTGATTTCCCTAAATATAGTAAGGATCGTGTAAATGTGTTTACAATAATCCAGTATTAGTTTTTCCAAATTGTCAGGCAGGATGTGCACAACTCCTATTATCCTAAACTGTTCAAATAAAAAAAAGATAAAATACATCTATGCAATATAATGAAAACATCACGCACAGTGTATAAACGTTTCATTAAGTTGGAGGGCTGTCTGTTTGTAAAGTCGTTCACAGGTGCTCATTTGGATTGAGGTCTGAGGCCTCAACTTCCAGTAGTTTCCATAGTGATAGTTTGCCTACTCACAAAAACATATAAAGCCCCAATGCCCTTCATTTGCATAGGTTTGTATGCTCGTCCATGAACTCCTGGATTCACTCCAGCACTTCCATTGAAGCAGCCATAAATGGTTGTTAAACTGCCTTCGGTTATTTATTGTAAGCACATGTATTCTTCCGTGTTTCTCAATGATTTTGTCGGCAGAAACAAAACAAGTTCCAAAGAAGAAAAACAAACTCGACTGACAAGTGTAGAACAGACAAACTGATAGTATAATACAATCATATGAACATCTAATAATGCAGCAGGGTGGCCAAAAAAAGGTAAGAATGTAGTAAAACGTACACAGACTTCAAAATAACCACGTAAGTGAAGGTCAGTTTTTGTAAATTGACTTTATTACTTGTTTTGTATGTTCTGGTCTTATGGCTTTCACTGTAAGGTATTTTCATGTTTTGAGTTGAGTGTCTCAGGGCAGATTAATGGCAACACTGTTCTTGTGAAAACAAACCGATTGTCCTGGCAATATGTCCTCTTGTGCTCCCCAAACGTTTCATCAATCAAGACTTTTCTCAAGTTTTGCTGCATGTTCTCGTTGGCATTTTGTGTTGTAGTGTCATTCGTGGAGCGATACCAAAAGCAACCACTGACATGCCACAATACTCTTTCATTTGTGCTTTTAGCAGACCAAATTGGGGTCTAAAAAGCATCACAGACGAAACAGAATTAGAATATGATTAATACTCAATGTTTCAGTGTCTATTTCCTCATGATTATTCAACAGGAAAGCCGCAGCGCATCTTGAATCCATGTGTTACTGACTGCTGGATTAATGTCGTTACAGTCTATGTGGAGCTAAATAAGATTGCAAGTAATCTTGAGGAAAGGAACTACAGGAATGGAAGAGACATTTGACAGAGGTGATAGTGATAAGCAGAATTACAAATCCTTTCCAATGCTACATTTCTAGAAAAGTTATCTATTCTTGGAAAAAGTCTGGTTAAAAAATGCACATATTTTCGCTCAGATAGAGGGAAGCACAGGTGTGTCATAAGAACAGCTATATCAAATAAAAAACTAAACAAAACCTGGAGAAGTCTCTAAGGCTTTGTGCTTAACAGATATTCCTGCAGAGATGCACACCATCCAACCTTAAAAACTGTCATTCTTAGCGGCATATATACACACTACCATCCATACGTTTGGGGTCAGGAACTTTTCTTCTATTTGAAATAATATGCTGTTCTTTTGAATTCTCCATTAAAGAATCCTTAAAAAGTTTCCACAAAAATATGAAGCAGCACAACTGTTTTCAACATTGATAATAATAAGGAATGTTTCTTGAGCAGTAAATCAGTATATTAGATTGATTCCTGAAGGATCATGTGAAACTGAAGACTGGAGTAATTATGCTGAAAAATCAGCGTCGCATCACAGGAATAAATGACATTTTAAAACAGAAAGCATTTATTTTAAACTGTAATATAATATTTTTTCTAACAGTATTTTTAATTAAATAAATGCAGGCTTGGTGAGCATAAGAGACGTCTTTCAAAAACTTGCCGACCCCAAACCTTTGAACGGTTGTGTGTATAATCGTGTGCAGATCCTTCTGCATTATAACCCTGCAATCCGCCATTCATTCATCTAATATTGGTTATTCAACATCTACCAATAATATATCATTATTAATCGTAAAGAGTAACCAGTAACAGTAAAAGTCAATAAACTTAGGGTAGATGAAAAGCAGAATAACTTGAAGCCCTTTTGTATTCGACCCCAGTCTCAGGCTGATGATGTCACAGTTCCCTGTCCCAAAATGATGACGTTCTAGTGCAATATCAGCATACTCGGTGGGTCCCTGCATGTGACTTGATCTAAAGGCGGTCGGCGTGGAGCTGATGAGGAGGGATCTGGATGAAGGCTGCGCTGGGGGCGCCTCCGATGGATGGGATGGGGGTGTTTGTGGCAGAGGAGGGCCCGGGGGTGCCTGGAGGGTACATGTAGCTCAGGAAGCCTGGCGAGGGCGCGTAGGGATACTGCTCGAAGGCTGAGGAGGCGTACTGCGTGTAGGCAGTGCTGAAGTCTAGGAAAGGAGTCGTGGTGCCGGAGGTGACCTGTGCGGGCAGAACCAGACTGGGCTGCAGGAAGGCCTGAGGGTAAACATACGGCTGGCTTAGTCTGCGAAGACAAACAGAGAGAGAGAGAGAGAGAGAGAGAGATAGAGAGTTAAATATTATCTGGGGCTGCAGGATTATTGTAAATTAAAACTGAAATCACGATATGGCCATAGTTAGATGACGCGAGAGAGAAGTGTTTAATATTTGGGATTATTCTACAGGAGGCCTTTATTCACCCCCCGGAGCCGTGTGAGGCACGTTTTATTATGGATGCACGCATTTTATTTCACGTCTTGAACAGAAACACCCGTCCACTGCATTGATAACACTGGACAATTTTTAATACAACTCTGATTGGATTCGTCTGAAAGAAGAAAGTCATATACACCTAGGATGCCTCGAGAGTGAGTAAAACGCAGACTTATAGTGCTCAATAATTGCCAATACATCCTATTTTGGGTAAATATTTCTCTCAAAATAAATGTAAGGCAGACATATAATAATCCATGCATTTCCAGTGTACAGAGGTTAACACGTTTTCTGTTGTTAATTCACAGATATGCCAAGCAATCAGATTCAAACCAAAAACGTGGTTCAAAACTGAGGAACGTATTGAACCGTGGAGTATTGTTGCATCCCTCTTACTTACTGACAATTAAAATATTTGTTAAGTTCTACAGAACGTTTTTTTTTAAACCTAGGACTAAGGATTTAACTCTTGAAATTTTCTACGCTTTTTTTAACAAAACATTTTTTATTACGATCAATGTTGAAAACAGTGCTGCTTAATATTTTTGTGAAAACTGTGATACATTTTTTTCAAGATTCTCTGATGAACTGAAAGTTCAAAAGAACAGTATTTATTTGAAATGGAAATCGTTTGTAACATGTCTTTACTGTCACTTTTGTTTAATAAATCCTTGTTACACCGTACTGACCCACAATTTTGAACAGCAGTGTAGCGTAACTGTAACATGAATAAACATGGTGTATTATTATAAGTCTAAATACTCTGCTCTTCTAACTGACCTGCTCACTGACCTCATTAATATTTCTCGTGAGTTTCTGCCTGATGATATCATAGCCAACATCACAGCAAACTAAACCACTAGAGACAGAAATAGAGACCAGAAGCTGCTACCCACAGCTCACACCCATGAGCCTCCCTCAAAAACAAAGCGGAACCTAGAGGGGCTGCTGACTCTGAGCTCAGAATATTGAAAACACCAAGCCGGCAACACCCTCATACACAGCCTCACACATCTGCAGCAGCATACACGTCCCCTCACACACGCACACACAGCTGCAGTGTCACTCGTCTGCCAGTCCCTCGCTGGCGTCCTGGGCTGAAGGATGATTTATAGGGTCTGACAGAGGCTTTGTGGAGTAGGCAAATCAACTGAGTCTGCCGTCCTTACTGACCCTATTCATCCTAGCAAACACTAATGCATACAGGGAAATGGCAGGATTGAGAGAGACAAGGAGGAGAGAGAGAGAAACTGAGACAAGGCAAAATAAAAAAGACCAAAGCTGACAAGGGTGTGAGGACTGATAAAATAGGGCCAACTGATTGCTACAAATTAGTTGGAAATGAGTCTGTGTCTTTAGCTCTGTGCTACCTGTAGACTGCATTCTAACCCTTAGATAAACTTATTGGGTTGACTTGATTAAAAAAAATTATAAAAATTCACCCTATTTATCTTCTTGTGAAAATGATGCATGTCTATAAAACTTTTTTGACCTCACATTCAGCAAGCTCACATTCAGATCTGCTTCCATCCAATCATCCGATGGACAAAACCAAGTCCCCGTTTTTATTTTTAGATAATCTGTTTCACTCAGATGTTCATCAATACAGAGGAAAATATCTTACAAGATCTTCTCGTACTTTGCAACTGTTGAAAATGTGGAGTGTTGGCGTAGTACAGGATTTGATAGAGAACCACTGCTAGCTAACAAAGTTGTAACCTCATTACTGACTGAGACTACATCCACAAGCTTTCTGACCCTCCATAGACAGCAAGGGATCTACCACGTTCCACAACGTCCTTACTACATGTCTGGGCCTTGAATGTGTCAGTTGTGTTGCTGTCTATGCGCTCGGATTTCATCAAAAAGTATCTTAATTTGGGTTCTGAAGGTGAACGAAGGTCTTATGGGTTTGGAACGACATGAGGGTGAGTAATTAATGACATAATTTTATTTTTTGGGGTGAAATATCACTTGAAAGTCATGAGTGTTTCCATTTTGGAAAACGGCTCTTCTTGGACATTCAGTAAGAACATTTGCATCAAACAGATTGAGCGACTGACTAAAATATAATTTTTGCTTGCATTCAAAAGTGTACGCATCATTAGAGAAAGCTAATATATTTGGTTAATGATTCCAATGGCACATGAAATAAAAAAAAAGTAATGATGCGCATGGATAAATCATTTATAATAAACACTGAAATATTACATTTTAAACTATTTCATTGTGACTTTAAATGCTGTGTCTGCAGACAGCTCACTAGGTTTTACAGCATACGTGTTTTTATCAGTGTTAAAAACACAATATCTGTGATATTTTAGTATGTTTGAGTGTTTATCTGTTATTTATTTAGGTGGTTCTGTTGATGTGGGGATTCAGGAAGCCTTTTCTTCTGTGCTTGAGAGCGACAAAGAGCAGAAGCACAAAGAGAAATGAAGAGATGCGGAAGAGAGCAAATTATGACGACAAAGAGGAAGGACGAATGATCTTAGGTCGTGCCGTCATGCCCAGAGCAGAATATCACTTTTAGCAGCCCCAGCTGTTGGGTGTGGGGCAGAGACAGGAAGAGACAGAGACAGAGGGGTTTTAAAGGTCATATCTTACCAGGCAAACACAGAAAAAACAGTGCAATCTCTAAATTACTGAAGGGGCAATTTGGGAGAGGGCCACCCTTGCCACGTCACTCTAACTAAATGTAGCGCTGCTAAAATGAGAGCTTGTGTGACGTTGTAGGACACAGAGATTCACAGCTGTCTGAAATGAATATGCATAACCCTAAAAACATAACAAATGTACAAAAAATAAATAATCTTTTTTCTTTCTACCCAGAGAATAGAAAAAAAACCTTTATTCAGCAATGTATGGATGCCTGTTGTCTGCCACTGAAAAAAGGTATTATATTTTATACTATTTTATACTTAATTTTTATACTATTTTATACTTAATTTATTTCTACATAAGTTTATATTACAACATTCTGAGAAAAATAAAATGTATTTTTTATTCAATGGCGGAAACAGGCTTCAATAGCAAGGAATTGATCAAATGTATTTATATTTCTAATAAATTTTGTTATTTTAAACTTTCTATTCATCAGAAGATCCCAATTCTTCAAAGATTTCCACAAATACATGAAACAGAAAACACTGATAAGAATTTTTTTTCTGAGCATCAAATCAGCCTATTAGAATGATTTCTGAAGATCATGTGACACTGAAGACTGGCGTAAAAATGCTGAAAATTCAGCTTTCATCACAGAAATAAATTATATTTTACAATATAGTCAAAAACAAAAGTTATTTTAAATTGTAATAATATTTTACAGTATTGCTGTTTTTACTGTGTTTTTGATTGAAAAAGTGCAGCTTTGGTGAGCAAAAGAGACTACTTAAAAAAAAGTTTTCCTTCCTTTTTTGTATCAATACATATGATGAATCATGAAATATTATTAATACTAGATTGTCAACAATGCCACATGGCTGCTCGCTGGTAGAATGGTGTGAATGTTGCACCAAGTGATAAAGGTCAGATGTCAGTGAACATATATTCGGCTCGAGGCAAGACAAGCTGACGGTGTAGGAGAGACATGAGCTTGTATCTGAGATGCTCAAGTAGTTTGATCCTCATTGTGCTGTTTCAGCAGGCAAACACCCAACCCCCAACCACAGGGGGTTTGTTAGCGGCACCCTCCGCTCTCGTAATCCCCATCTCCAGCACCCTGATAAAGCCTTCTACCTCAGGAAGCCCCAACACCAACACCCGACCACCCAGACGGGAGAAATCCCTCTAATACCAGCCAACAGATGGCGAGAGTGCCAACCCACAACGACAGCAGGAGCATCTTCCTCTCAACGAGGACATGCTACTCACTGACTAACTGAGCAGTGATAACCCAACGCACGCCTCATATATAGCAAAACTGACAATGGATGCTTTGTTCAGGGTCAATACTGATCCTAATCAGAACAGACAATCTCTCATGTTTAAATAGCCTTATAATGTTGTAGGTCTGTTTGTTTGCAGTCTGTTGGCCATTACTGTAGTGGTGATAAGTTGACCTCTAATGTGTTTCTCATTATTAGCATTGGCCGTCTCAAAGAGGAAGTTCATGATTAGGGTTAATGATCAGTAGCACTATTAACTGACAGTGCATACAGACCCACAATGAGTACAGGACACCTGTTCAAACAAAAGCTAGTGAGTTTGAATAGAGACCCCCACAGATATGGACAAGACCCTTTAACATACATGTTATGTACACAAAATACAGCACTCGCTCCACTTCTAAACGCTAAATCTCATTCTGTACACAGAGGTCGGTTATTTACAAGAGTTACAACCTCATTCTACAACCAGATTCACATCTGTAAAATTCAGCTAGTGAATGAACTGTATTTGGATTTCATTTTATGATCAACAAATTCAATATTGACTATGTTTCAGTCATACAGTCAATAATTAGAAATCAATCTAAAATTCAGATTTGCTGCTCAATAAACATTTTTCATTATGATCAATATGGCAAAGAGTTGTGTTGAACAAAGATTCATATTTTTTAATACTTTGCAGAATATATATATAAATATTTATAACAATATGTATTTTATTAAACAATTTGATGTGTCCCGACCCCAGACTTTTGTAGAGTAGTGTATTCATTATTGTTAATAAATAATAAATAATAATAAAAAATGATATATCCTAATATTTTTTCACCTCTTTTTATCCAATGAAAGTTGTCAAGCTCAAAACAGCACCAAAAAAGTATCCTAAAAGTCATAATCATAAACTTAGCCCAAATTACTAATAATATTTCACTATATTGCTACTTTACTGTATTTGAAGTATTTTATATGGTTGAGCATAAGTCACTTCTTTCAAAAACATAAAAAAAATCTTATCAAGCCCAAACATTAGTGCATATTTTTATATTAACTGACAATTCAAATTGAGCATCTTCAATAAATTATGCATCTTAGACCATAAATACAAGATTATATTTTATGTAGAATTTTGTCATGCTCCATATAAAGCCTTTTTAAGAACCTTAAATGTGACCCTGGACCACAAAATCAGTCATACGGGTACATTTTTAAGAAATTGAGATTTATACATCTGAAATGTTTGGCCGAGATACAACTATTTGAATATCTGGAATCTGAGGGTGCAAAAAAAATCTAAATACTGAGAAAATCACCTTTAAAGTTGTCCAAATTAGGTTTTTAGCAATATTACTAATCAAAAATTACGTTTTTAGATGAAGAGCTCTTTTCCAAAACGCTATAAATCCATTTTAATAGTTTTAGAGAAATGATTTTTTTTTTTACCTAGACCCATACATTTTGTTAATATTCAATTTATCCTGTTAAAATGGTCTGTTGGCTCAGTCTGAACATGTTAAACAATGATTGTTAAATTAAACAACAATATTGTCGATTATAAATTCCAAGTTTTATCTTTTTTTTTTCAAAATGCTACAAATCCATCCTTTTTTATGTTGGTTTATGTCTTAAAAAAAAAAAAGAGAACATGCAACATATGACATAAGGGACTCATACTATAAGCCGGTCGCACCAGCCTTGTGTTGATGTAACCCCCCCGGGTCCGCACCATCACACCGAGCGGGTCTCAAACCCGGGTTACCGGTGCGGGAGGCGGGCGCTCTAACAAGGAACGCCAAAGGCTACAGCCTCTAGCGTCAGTCGCTAGAGCGCCTCTTTTTGAGGTCAGGGGAGTGAGGTTTACACACCGCCTTTACTGGCATACACATCTGTTACATTGACATCCCACAGTGGGTATTAACGCACCACCTGAGAACCTTCTTTTTTGTGATTTTCTTTGTCCAGTCATATGAGGATATATCGCATTTAGGCTAAAAATAGGTTCGGCGCTTATAGCGGTTTGGAAAAGAACTGCATCTTGCAGTACATTTTAAACAAGGAAATATAGCGATTTGGCATGAAACATTGATGGAGCAGTGAATAGGTTCAGTACACAGCAAAACGGCATGACGAACTCATTTTTTTTAAATTTGGCGTTTATCGCGTTTTGGAAAAGAGCTCTTCAGATATTTACAGTTAAAAATGTACTAATTATCTTCATGGAACATAATCATCTTTGATCTTGGATATTTGTCATAAAAGAAAAATCTATAATTGTGACCCATACAGTGTATTTTTGGCTATTGCTACAAATATACCCCAGCGACTTAAGACTGGTTTTGTGCTCCAGGGTCACAAATCATAATCTTAAATGTAGCACTTATGACTTAAGATCCACCTTTGTGTAGAAAAAACCTATGGGTTTTGCATAACATGAGGGCGAGTAAACAATGATATATTTTTTATAAACTATTTCTTTGAAATATATGTCAAATATGTTTCAGATGTTGGTTGATATGTGTGGGTGGGATAGGGAACAAGAAAGATGTGTGTAGAGAGAGAAAGAGAGAGACGAAGGCTTGTTTTGCATAACACCTGGCTGGTTAGCAGACTTGAGGCAGGTGGTAACCTAACTGACAGACAAACAGGTCAAACAGGATAGGGAAGAGAGACAGAGTGGAGAAAGTAAAGAAAGAGAAACGCTGTCGGAATGATACCAAGAGGGAAACACAGAAAGAGGAAGAGAGTAAAAAAAGAGAAACCGAGACCGAGTAACAGTAACAGTATGAGAGAGAATTTGGATGCAGAGATGAAAATAAACCGCAGACGCTACTGTAAACACATGACAGCAAATACTGAGGAAGAGCTGCACTAACGTTCACGCTCGTGTCCTCAGAGCTGAGTGAGAAGAGCAGAGACGGGATGTGTGAGAGGAAGACGCCTGATTGTTAAGAATAACTGACAGTTTTAGGCTAAATGAAACTGCCGTTTTGACAGGACTGTTTCTGACAGGACTTCATGTTATTCCCTCACCCCTGACATTAGCAGAATGAGAAGAGATGCTTACCCATACTGCCTCTGGATCAGGGCTGGCTGAACCTGCTGTACTCCAGTCGAGTATCCTGTGACAACAAGAGCAAAACAAGAGATTGAAATCTGCTGCTGAGAGTTAAAGGGACGGGTCACCCAGAAATGAGGGCGAGAAAATGATGAGTTTAATTTCGTCCTAAACCTATATGACTGACTCTATTTAGTGGAGCCCAAAAGAAGACATTTTGAAAAAATATGTTGTGAAACTACTTTTCTAGTACAACTACAATACACATGTCAAGCTTTCCTCAAGCTGCAGGCCTTAAATACAAATTGCCACTTATGTTTGTTGTTTTGTTTGGTCTTTTTTGGATTTTGAAAGTTCACTATTAAAGGTGGGGTAAGCAATTTCTGGTTATGGGCACTGATGAGCGCTCTCTCCGTTGCATCATGAGTGGACACGCCCCTTACTGCTGATTGGCTAAAAGTTTGTTTTGGTACTCGGCCCGACTCGTTTTCTAAAGCTTTTTTGAAAAAATGCATACCCCACCTTTAACTGTCGTACAGAAAATCATAATATTTTTGGGGTGAATTATTCCTTCACAGGAATGACCCAGATTTCAAATTAAATTTCCACATCCTCCAGTTTGTAAAAACAAACAAATATTATTTGTACATGGAAGTTAAGTTGGTAATGGAAGTTTAAGGGTCAAGATATTTGGTTTCAGAAACCATTTTCAGAAAACTTTTATTTTGACATCCATGAGAAAGTCTATTACGAATCTATTGAATTACATTTTTTTATTAAAAGTAATAAATTATTAGACAGAAATTAAAAACAAAGTAAACTGTGTATGAAAAAGGATACATTTTTGTTTAATCAAGTTCACATGCTTTCATATTGAACCATTTTCAAATTATTTAATTTTCATTAATTAAATATTATGTAAAATATATCAATTTCATTGCAGCATGTTTTTTATTTTTAAATCTTTAAAATACATTTTATGATTAATTACATTTTAATTTTCATTAATTTTAAAAAGCGTCTGTGTACAATAATCCACATCCATGTAAATGTAAATGCACCAAAGTCAGCTCAAAAGCTCATTTTCATTGGTGGTCCCTTGACCTGATGTTATCAGCTATCGGCCATCTTCCTAAGATCAGCCATCATAAAATCCATATCGGTTGACCACTAATACGTACAAAAATACAAGCTGCACATTTCTGCTTTCAGAGTCAATGCTGTCGACAGAGCTTCATTTAATATTTTGAACCCAGAACACCCCTTTAAGACATTTTGGCAATAAATTAAGGTTTATGGTCCAGCAGAAATGGAAAGGAACAGATAACAAACACTACATAATTATTTGACTATCATCTCTGGACATTTGCTCTCTAACGGAGTCGTTCATTCTCCAGTTTTCTGCTTGTCCTGTGTTTGACATTCATGACGCACATTCATAATTCTGTGTCCTCCGCAACCGCACACTCTTTAGGTTTTAATTGGCACTCATTCTCTCCATTCACCCAATATGCACTTTTGTTTTTGCTTTTTCTCTTTCCTCTCATCCAGTCTGTACGCTCTCATGAAGTCACTCGTGTGAAAAACTCCAGGCTGTCTGTTCTGCAGCGTAACAGTGTATCAGAAACATCTCTCGCCTGGATGCCCATTCAACACACACGCACAGGACTGGCAAGCTCAACAGCCTCTTCTACAGCACTGCATTATTTGCCCTTTACACAAACCTTATGGTAAACATAATTCAACTTGTCTTTTTCTATGTCTATCAAAAAAATAAAAATTCTTCTCTCAGACAAAGGCCAGTGATGTAACATTCATTTCTGTGTATGGTGGAGCAGTGTTCTTCAAATACAGAAAATGACTGAGCATGTTTTTAATTTGATTTTTTTATCAAAAAAAAACTATAAGTTGTCCAAATATTTTAATAAATAATAAAGTATTAATTAATAATATTAATAACCTGAAATTACTGGTATTAATAGCCTGAAATTATTGTGGAAAAGGCTTCGGGACCAGTATAGCTTGACATAATTTGTAAATATAAATATAGTTTTTAAATTATTATTATAATTTGCCAAAATATTTATCTGCAAATTGGTGTATAATGAATCTGTGTTAACTAAAACTAAAAGCTATTATTTAATAACTATTAATCATTTTATTTCATTTAATTAAGTGTTATTTTAGCTGAAATAAAATATAAATATATAATATATGAAATAATTTAACATACTTATAAAAATAGTTTTTATAATAAATTATATAACTGAAAATATTAATTATACAAATAATTTAATTAACTGAACTAAGAACTAACTAAAATAAATCATTTGAAATACTAGAAATGACTATAACTAAAACAGAAATATATATATATATATATATATATATATATACATACATACTATAATAATATATACTTTTGTGTATTTACTTTTACTTTACTTTTAGTCATTTAGCAGACGCTTTTATCCAAAGCGACTTACAAATAAGAAAAAGTAACAAACTACAAGTTAAAACTCTATAAATACTATATATACACATTTAAGAAAATAAAGGAATTAAATAAAATGAAAAATGCATACAACAATATTTCAAAACAAAACATTTAAATGAAAACAAAAAATAAACCTAAAAACAATTGACAATATTAAAACAACAAAAGGTATGAGTATAAAAATTATTCTAACATGTCACTAAGCCAAACACCCATGTATATATATATATATATATATTATTTCATTTCCATGTAGTATGTTGAAGTGACATTACTAAAAATGAATACAACTAAAGAAAATACCTATAAAAACGTAATACATTCAGACATAATTTATCTAAAATTAAAATAGATAAATCAAATGCCAGTAGTTTATCAGTAATCCTAAAAAAAGAACACTGCCAAACACACGATAACAAACAACAACTTACTTGCACATAGTAAGAATTGGTTATACTAAAAAAGTGAAACAAGCAGTAAGAAAGAAGAGAAATAAAAAGCGATACTTATATCCTTTGCCAGTGTCCCTGCCCGGTGGAGTCGCACGATAGAGTCGATGGTCTTTACACTCTTTGGTCTTCTCACGATGGCTGCCGCGGTATAATAACCTTTTTTAAACCCGTCTAACAAATCACTATTAGAATTCAGCTGAATACACTTTCCTGTTTATCACAACAAATGGCCAAGCAAGCGCAGACACTGACAAGAGACACGATACAGTACGAGACCAAATGCCATTTCAGCACGTCAGCACGTTATTTGGTGTAACAGAATATGCTGACATGTTTTAATGTTCAAAAAACACATTCTTTTTCAAATACTGTACATTATTGTAGGTCCTCTATGGCCCGCCTCTCTCAAAGGATTTGTTTTCTACAAAGTCCCTCATTCCGACAAGCGCAGTCCGCTCTGATTGGACAACTGACCCAGTGGATTGTGATTGGCCGAACACAAAAAGCACACATCGGAAATGTAACGCCCCTTTTCATAATCGCGAGCTTCAGCTTTCAAAATAAATGTAAAGACAGTTAATGATGTCCTTAGTTTTACCATCAGTTCAAGCCCGAGAGAGGAAGTCGCGTGACAGACACAGTGATGATGCTCCTATGTGTTTGCACAGAATGCACACAAGCCACGTTTAAGATGATTTCTGACGCGCTGTACACTCTGCTGTGATGTGACCCTGTTCCACACACACACACACACACACACACACACACACACACACACACACACACGACGCATTACACGCAAAACTCTGCAAATACTTGAACTAATAACAAAACATACAGTCGCTGATTCAGAAGCACCAGATTGTCATAGCAAAGTCGGAATTTACCTATTTATTTTTAGAAATAGCCTTCGTGCATAGCCAGCCTTGTACTCTAC
The DNA here is from genome assembly GCA_003573665.1 of Oxygymnocypris stewartii. NCBI lineage: Eukaryota > Metazoa > Chordata > Actinopteri > Cypriniformes > Cyprinidae > Oxygymnocypris > Oxygymnocypris stewartii. Next base: position 3,498,323 of record QVTF01020812.1, read on the forward strand.
TAGGTTCACTAAACTGTCATCCATAAAATGTGTTGCACAAATTCGAACATTTGGGTTGTGCTGTAAACAAATCTTAATGATTCCTAATTGCATCTACTTTCAGAAAGCCAAATAAAGTGCTTTTGCTTTCGCATAGAAACACAAAGCTTCTCCCTGACATGACTTCCTGAATCAACACTACTGCGGTTACTGAAACCACACCTTCTTTCTTTGCATTGTGATGTAAAAATGTGGGGGGGGGTGTTTAAACGAGCCGTTTTAGGGGGGTGTAGTCATGTCTTAACTTTAATAAAGAATATCTCTTTTCTTTTGAGACTTTAGTCTTTGCAACTTCAGGGATCTTATCTATACACACTCTGCTTTTAACGCTCCAAAGAGAACGCAAAACTTGAAATCGCATCATATGACCCCTTTAAGAACTCGGCACTTAGCTTGATTATTATTTAGTTTTTTAAGATTTCTTTATTTTTATGATCTTGGTTATCATTGAAATAGAATATATATAAAGTTGAGTACATAATACATATTAATACATAATTTTAGGTTAAAAAAACCTTTAACAAAAATTTAGAAATAAGTAAAATAACAAAATAAGTTTAAGTTGAATAACTAAAATCAATAAGACTAAAATATAAATAATAATAATTTATAGCTAAATATAAATATTTATTAAAAAGTATATTATTTAATATGTCTTGATAAAGGTCATATAAATGTTTATTTAAGAACTTGGCATTATATTTTAACTAGATTTAAAAAATAAATAAGATTTTTCTTTTAATGATCTTTATTTGTCATTCACTCTTAAACTAAAATGTGTTTGAACAATATGTTTCTCAGAGTAACATGTAAGCCTGGGAAAAAAACAAACAAATATACAGTAAATCGAGGCGTGAGTCATGTGACGACGGCTACAACGTCAGAGGAGAGAGAGAGAGACAGAGTGATACAGGACTGCCGTTTCAAACATGTTTGGACGAGAACAAGAGCAGGGGCCAAAATATCCACTTTCCTGAGTTAGGACAGGTGTACATGCTTTAAGTTCCCTCTACAGTACCCTTCCACTTTCTGACATATCAGCCACAAAACACACACAGAAATGCAAAGTTGGATGTCGAACGAACAGACAGACGTGCTGACTGAAGTTCTGAACATATATCTCTTTCTGCCAATGCAGTCAAACAGATGCATAGATGCAAATGTAGGATGGCAGTAAATTCTTGACAGGCTTAACCCGTCAAACAACCCGTTAAAATAAGTGTGATATTGTGTGTGTGGCAGCCAGAGAGACTTGTGTGTTAGAGTACAAAATATTATTATGATACAGCGAGCATGATGTGATGAAAAAATACATCAGTTTTTGCCAGTATGAATCATCTACAGCGAAAGTGTCAACAAGAACAAGCTGCAACAATTGCTTTTCCATATAAGTGCAAAACAACTTCAAACAGCTTTAGAGTTCTTAAAGGGGAAGTTTATAATTTATTAATGCATTCATTTATTATTAACTACATCAGTTTATGATGGTACTGCTGAGTTTGGATGCCATCCAGGTAGCTCCGCTTAGATTGTGCTTTTATTTACGTTTTTACTTACTTTTGCTTTCTCTTTTTACACACATAACGTCTGCACTGATCACTTACGACAAAGGAACACTTTTGGACATTGGACACCGCTACACTAACCTGTTTCAGGACACTTTATCCTCCAACCCATCGTGGCCATTGGAGATTCTTCAGAATGCGGAGGTGAACAATGGCCACTTGAATAACCAACGGATCAAAAAGCACCACAGGAAATGCGCTGGGATTCGCAACAGACTGAGAAAAAGGGCTCACAGTTCTCCTCTACCGAGCGTTCTGCTTGCTAATGTCCAATCCTTGGAGAATAAGATGGACGATCTTAGAGCCAGAATAAGTTTCCAACGGGACATAAGGGACTGTAACAACCTTTGTTTGACTGAAACATGGCTCACGACCTCGGTCCCGGAAAGTGCCGTAACGCCGTCTGATAACATTTTCATTTTACGGAGAGCCAAGGACGGTAAAGCCAAAGGTGGAGGAGTGTGTTTCATGATTAACAAGAAATGGTGTGACCCCAGGAATATCTCCATTCTGTCGCGCTCCTGCTCGCCTCATCTGGAACATCTATCCATTATTTGCCACCCATTCTATCTGCCCCGGGAGTTTTCATCGATCATTGTTACTGCCGTTTACATTCCACCACAGACAGACACAGGCTTGGCTTTGTCTAAGCTTCACGATGTGCTACATTAACAAACATCCTGACGCTGCCTCTATCATTGCGGGGGACTTTAACAAAGCCAATCTCAGGCAGGTCATGCCTAACTTTTATCAACATGTATCTTGTCCAATTAGAGGACAGAATACACTGGATCATTGCTACTCTCAGTTTAAAAATGTCTACAATGCCTGCTCACTACCGGCTTTTGGCAAATCGGACCATGCTGCATTTTCCTCACACCAGAATATAAACAAAGGCTTGTTCAGGAACCCCTGGTGGAGAGGGAAGTGACGCGCTGGTCCTCCCACTCTGAAGCTATGATACAGGCGGCTCTTGATGACGTCAACTGGGACATGTTCCGGGTGAGTTCATCTGACGTCAGCGAGTTCATGGATGTAACATTAAGTTTTGCCAACATGCTAACCGAGCAAGCTACTGAAACAGTAACTATAAGGATCTTCTCAAATCAGAAACCATGGATGGACAGAACAATCCGTGCTGTGGTTAACCAATGCACTGCCGCATACAACGCCGGTCTTTTGTCGGGAAATATGAGCGAGCGCAAAGCATCATGCTATGCTCTCCGACGCGCAGTAAGAGCCGCTAATCTCCAATACAGGGAGAGAATTGAGTCTCATTTCCAGCTCAATGACTCTCGACGCATGTGGCAGGGACTGAAGACCATCTGTTCCTCTGGAAATAAATCCTCAGCAGAGGTGAGAGCAGATCTGTTGCTGGCCGACGAGTTAAACTCTTTCTACGGCCGCTTTGAATGCAATCGCGAAAGCCTGACACTGCCGATCAGCACGTCAGGAAGCATCAGGCAGAGTAGCGATGATCATGTAATCACCGTGTCGGAGGACGAGGTTCAGAGGGAACTAAAGAGAGTGAACGTCAGGAAAGCAGCAGGACGTGATGGGATTACTGGCTGTGTTCTGAGGTCCTGCACTGATCAGCTTGCTGGTTTGTTTACTTCCATCTTTAATGAGTCCCTTGCTACCTCTGTGGTCCCCACCTCCTTTAAAAAAATCTGTCATCATCCCTGTGCCTAAGAACAGTAAACCCTCTTGCCTGAATGACTATCGTCCAGTCGCCCTCACATCAATAGTCATGAAGGTCTTTGAGAGACTGGAAAATAACTACATTTGCTCCTCCATCCCTGATTCTTTGGACCATCTTCAGTTTGCCTATCGCCCAAAAAGATCTAGTGAAGATGCCCTCTCTCACATCCTGCACTCTTCCCTCATGCACATCAACAGCAACAAAGGGAACTATGTAAGACTGCTATTTATTGACTATAGCTCAGCTTTCAATACTATAGTCCCCATCAAGCTAGCTTTTAAACTCACAGACCTCGGCCTAAACTCTTCCCTCTGTGACTGGATTCAAGATTTCCTCACCGGCAGACCTCAAGTGGTGAAAATAGGACAGTTCACCTCCAACTCCATCACCCTGAATGTAGGAGCCCCACATGGTTGTGTCGTGAGTCCCCTGCTCCACTCTCTCTACACACACGACTGCGTGTCCTCTCACAGCTCCACTTCTATCGTTAAATTCACTGATGATACTGTGGTTCTGGGCCTCATTTCCTACAATGATGAGACCGCATACTTGGATGAGGTAGAGAGACTTACATCATGGTGCAAGGACAACTGTCTCTCTTTGAATGTGAGCTAAACTAAAGAGCTGATCGTGGACTTCAGGAAGAGACAGCAGCGGCCCTACACTCCTCTTATGATCAGTGGGACCCCTGTGGAGAGGGTGAACAGCTTCAAGTACCTTGGTGTAAACATCTTTACAGAACCTGACTTGGACTACACACATTCAAACGCAGGTGAATAAAGCCAGGCAAAGACTGTACCATCTGTGACAGCTGAGGAAATTCAGGTTCTCACCAGCAATCCTGAAAAATTTATATTCAGGGGCCTTATACAGTGTATTAGCTCAGTGTATCTCAGTGTGGTATGGAAACGGCTCCAGTCAGGACTGCAAAGGCATCTACCTCAAACACTGCAAAAGCAGAGCTACAAAAGGACATGAATCCCCTTGGTAACTGTCTTTTCATTTTGCTGCCATCTGGCAAGCACTTCAGGAGCAAGATGGCAAAAACTGAGAGACTTAGGAGGAGCTTCTTCCCTCAGACCATCAGGCTCCTAAACTCAAACTTAGTCTCATAACATCAACATTTAATAGTCTCAATTTAATAATCACTTAATAATCAGCAAGTTATTCATTATTCTCTACCATTCGTATAGCTGCTATGTAAATACCCTGTACGACCTGTTTGCACATTCTTCTTAAACATTCCTGCTTATCTTAATATTTATTAAGTCTACAGTATACTGTCCTGCACATTTTTTGTATATTTTATAACATTTTATTTTATTCTTTATTTTATAAAAAAAAAATTCCATACCTATATTTATATATATTTTCTTTTCTTTGTGTTTGTATTTCATAATAATTGCACTGTCCATAGAGCGGACCTGACTTACATTTCACTGCTGGTTATATATTCACTTTATAACTGTGTATGTGACAAATACAAATCTTGAATCATCCCCACCAGCCTGACACAGCAACATTAACTACATTTGGGACATACTTATTTGTTTGAGAGACCAATGGCAGATGGGGAAATGGTGAGAACACCTGTTTGAAAACAGTCATTATTTTTGCATTTCTGTGGTGCTTAAATTACACACTTCGCCTTAGAAATTGACAGAACAATAGATAACTACAGTATTTAAAATATAAGTACCCTATTTTGAGTAAGTTTAAAGCTTGTGTCTGGTATTTACCTGTCAGTGGGCTGCGTGGTTTGGCCCCGAGGTACGCCAGGTTGACATTAGCTTTGCGTCCATCAATAATAGGGTTGGGATCTTTACAAGCTCTCTCAGCTGCACTTTTATCTAACATAGTGACCTGAAGAAGAAAGAGAGAAATGAAATACAGACACATTATGAATGAGTGTGATTTTTGTGGCTATTTGTTGAGCCATTTCATACATTTTTTTCACTTTTTTGTCAAACTGTTTTAGGGATGCACGATATTATTAGACCGATATCGGAATCGGCCAATAATGGCTTTAACTGTTCATATCGGCATCAGTCCTATATGAAAAAGTATGCCGATATGTCTTGCCGATAAGAGGAATACATTAACTTTCGTGTGTTCAGGGAGTGCTAGCGATTAGATCATGTCCAGCAGTGTGGATCATTCTTGAAGCAAAGTTTTGCCTGAATGGTGATCAGATTCACTGCTTGGGATCGCTACATTTAAACTGAGAACGCAAGTACAGATTGACACCTTTGGTGTATGATAGAGTAAACCGTAATAGCTGCAGCAACGGCAGCCTCCCCCGGGTGCCCGCTCAGTAACGAGTTTCAATTCCGTAGGAGGCGCTGTCGGCCTACTTTTAATAAAATGAAAGTAAAATACACAAATAACATTTAAACTGTTCCTGATTAAATAAAGCAGTAATTGATGTTATAAAATCAGGAGTATGTTTTGATTTTAAGGTCAGAAGCTATAGCTTACATGAATTTAAAAAAATATCACAAACATGACACTTGTATATTAAATCATTTTATATATACTGATTTATTCATTAATATGTAATATGTTATATATATATTTTTTTTACAAATTATGAGCTCTAAACTATTTTCTTTAGACCATCTACAAATGTTAAATCTTAAAATAAAATGTTAAGGTTACTACTGTATCTTTCTGGAAAAAAAAAATTGTAGCGATTGATCTATAGATATATTCAAAGCTTCAATGTACTGACATTATAAAAGAACCTCATTATTGTTTATTTAATTCTAACAAATAAGTTCTTGTTAAAAACTAACCAAAATTAAAAATAATTTGCTTATAATTTCCACACAGGAGAGACTAGGTGTTGTTTCCAAACAAAAGGACATATATCGGTATCGGTCAAAAAGTGTTGAAAAATGTATACAAATCTCAGATATTGGCAAAAATCCAATATCATGCATCCTTTAACTGTTTGTGTTATTTTTTATATTTCTATATGACTGTATAATAAGCTTAGGGGGGCATTTACATGATGTTAATTTTTATTTACACAACAACAGCGTTTTGGGAGCCTGAAAATTCAAACTTTTGAAAACGGTTTCAAAGGGCATGTTTTTGAAAACAATACATTATCTTCTCAGTGAGAATTTGTGAAAACAGTTACGTCATGCAAAGTGTATTATGTGTTCAGTCTATAGGTATGTGCACAGACGCATAGTCTTTCTTCGTATGTCGCCACCTACTGGCCTGGAATGAATATACAGCATTTTTAGACATTTTCTCGGATTTGTGTAAATGGGGATTATTTTGACAACATTGTCGTCTGTATACACAACTTTTTAAAAAGAAGGAAAAACTTTTCAGTTTTTAGTACAATTGCTGTCGTGTAAATGTACACTCAGAACAGAGTGATCATCATGTCTGTTATATTTAGTAAAACAATATACAATTTCTTCTGCATGATTTGCTCTACCTGAATGTAATAAATTCAAATTTGACTTTTTAAAATTAGTCTTAACATTAACACCATCACATTGTTCATTCAGACTGATTTGTGAATGCGCACAAACACAAGAGGAAGGATTTACTGCATGAACCAATCACAGCCGAACCAGTCATATTGTGATGGAGGCGTTGCCTCCTCTCACGACTTTCCCTCATTCATTCTCAATTACCCTCCTCCAAACTCACCACATGCTTTAGTGCAGTGGTTTTCAAACTTTTTCAGAGCGACCCTATTTTTTTTATTTTTAAATTGACAAATTGATATATATATATATAAAGAAAGAAAGAAGGAAGGGAGGAAACTGCGCTACAGACCGATCTCGAGTCCCACCGTAGAGCTCCGGAAGAATGTTCCAAAATTAAATCACTGTCGGTGCTTCTGAAATTAGTGAGGGTGCTTGTCTTCATGCACATCTATTCTGACATATCATATTTTGTCCAGTCCATATTTATGATAATCACATTGTCATTGCGATTTTGAGAGAATATGTGGATGTCACTTCCGAAAGTTTGTCACAAGGTCCTCTTAGCAGCATGAAAAACTAAACTTTTATTCAAATTCTGAATGGAGAATAGGCTATATACAGCAAAGAAAGCACGCAAAGTGCGCTTCATCAAAAAGCTGTCACTGATTTCAGTTTATCGCGATCTTTAATTCCGCTATAATCAATGAATCTGTCAACACAGCACAATTCATCTCTTATTTACATTTGTTAATTATAATCAGAGGATTGGCATCGCGAGCTTCCAGAACTCTGGACTGAACAAGAACACTCGAGTTCTGAGCGGTGAGTGGATTCGGATTCACTAAAACTCCTCTGATTGGCCACTGCGTTATAGAAATCAACAGATATGTCTCTGATTTGCTACAATGTACAACGCTGCAAATACAGAGTGCAAACACAAATACTCATTTGATTCTGACCTGAGTTGGCTGTCGGTTACTTTCGTTTTGTTGTTTATGTTATTTAGTAGCTTGTTTCCTGAGTCTCGAACTTGGTTACATACGTTTTCCTTAAATCATCCTGGTGACCCAGTTTTAAAGTCTCGCGACCCAGGGTTTGAAAACCACTGCTTTAGTGGGTCTGTTAAAACTGAATGGGCTCAGGGGAGGCAAGAGAGTACTGACTCTCGCTGTAACTTTACCTGCTGGTGTCGCTGTTGAGCAAAGTTTCTTCGGAAAAATTTGTGATTTATACACTTTTTAATGTTATATTTTGTAATACTAGCGTAGTCTTATTTTTGTACAACAAATTTTTTTTCCTCATCCAATATTTTAAGTAGACTCTGTCTCCCTTGCCTCCTCGAAGGAAATGCCCCTGATATAAATATAGTTGTCTAATAAACCTAAACTTGTCTAATAAAAATGAATTAATTTCTAATTGTATTTATTTGCAACAGAAAAATAATAATAGTTTATTTTTCATTCCAATCTTCATGTTCACTTTGCCATTTCTCCCCAAATTTATAGACCCACTCAAATTAATTCAGCTCATGGATATTATACACTGACATATATTATGTCATTCTTAAGTTATATAAGAATAACCTATTTGCAATGATTTCATAAAACTGTGCAATAATAAACTGAGACATGATTTACCAGTATTTTGCACAATGCAGTTCCTTTTATCAGCTGATCAATTTTATACAGTTTATGTTGCCAAAAACTAGCCTTTTTAACCCATTTAAGTTGGGTTTCATCTTAAAACAAATCTAACAAATACAAGCATGGCATTAATACCATGCCAGTTTGCTTAAGTAGAAGGGGTTTATGGTTATTTCTGTGAAGCGGTTAAGCAGCCTCAACAGCTGACTTGTTTTCACAGCTCGGCTCTCTGTGACAAATGCTCTTCTAGTGCGCTGCAATATTAGGTTTGAGCTGCTCATGGCCACACACACACGCACACACACACACACACACACACACACACACACACACACACACACACACACACACACACACACACACACACAAACGCCCCACCCTGTGGAGACCCAGTGGCAGCTGTGTTCCCCAGGGCTGGTGGAACGAGAAAGACAGCAGGAGCAGTAGCGGAGTGAGCGGTTAGGAGGAGAATTCATGGGATCTGTTTTCTGTCAGGTAAACACCAGAGTGTATGCTTCGCTTCTGTAGTGCCCTTGTGTGGAGAGCGTCTCAGACTGAACATGAACAAAACAAGCACACACACACACATAGCTGCGACCATGTTATTATCTCAGTAGTCAGAAAACCAGGCTGGTAAATGAGGCGACAAGCCTCAGTGAGCGTGTTGGGAAAACATTAGGGTTGTGTTGTAATCTTCTGGGAACTTTTCTGGTAACCCTCCCTCTTTATCTTATTGCAGAAATCAGTTATTAAGATGAAACCTCCCACACAGGGAGTGTATCAGCTAGGTTATTAAAGACTATCATTTACGACAAAGGCACCTAAATTTGTCACCCTCTTGTATGTTTTTTTTTTTACCCCCCCCCCCCCCCCACCGCCTACTTTGGTTTATTAAATGTGCATGTTTACACCTTGGCAGATGATTTACCAAAAGAAAACAAGCAAAAAAAAAGCATGAAGTGAAACTGCGGTCTTATCTGTGCTTTCCAACTGCTTTTGAAGGCAAACCACGATACAGTTCTGTACCAGTGAACACAGACGCTAGGCGAGAAAAATATATCTATGAGCGAAACTCAAAAACCCCTGTCAACACGTGCAGATCATATTCATCCCAAAACCAAAAGAAAAAAAAAAAAGTACAAATATTTTCATATTTTAATTTAGAACATTAACACGTAATGTTTCCAAATGAAAAAAATAAAGGTATTTGCTACTTTTATCTCACAATTTAGACTTTTTTGTTACAATTTTGAGAAACAATTTAAAATAGCGAGTATAAACTCGTTAATTCTTTAAAGCTGATTTACAGTAAATTAAAAAATAATAGTATTACTGTATTTATTACGTAATATAGGGTGTGATTTGATATGTACCATGGTGTTCTTTTAATGCATATATATCATGCATGATATGAATATTATGATATTATATAGTACCATGATATTACCATTTGATAACATCACTTTACCATGTTATCATCACATTGATCCCTTGTATAGCCAATGCAAAGAGGTCCAGTGAAAGCAAAATAATAAAAACACAGGGAAAGCCACTCATTTGATATTATAAACGCAGTCAGATGTGTTTGGCTGAACACTCATTAGGGCCGTTCCTCTGGGCCCCTCATAACCTCCTTATTAAGTGAGCAGAGCTTGGCCTTGCAGCATATCACAGCAGATAAACCCTTGGACCGGACCACAAAGCTAAAATAAGTATTTAAAAGAGGCCACTTCGCAGAAATCTGAGACCCTGCTTTCAAACTTCATCCAAAAGTCTAAGAAGATAATTGATGACATGCTTTTTTAGAAATAATCCACTTATGGTCACACATGTGACTCTCAACATCACACTCGCACACACACTTGTGGAGCAATGTGATGTGAGAGCATATTGTGCTTCTGAAAAGCTCGCAATATCGAAGGATTACATTTAAGATCCTTCAGCACTAAATCGGACTAAGTGGAAAAACATTTAGGCCTATTAAAAAAGGCTTATGGTAAGCATACAGATCATCATTTGTGACTAACACGTCAAATTAAAGGAGTTTCTACAGTACATCTACTGGCTTTTGTTCTTCACAACTGTAACAAAGACAAGCGCTAGCGGCACGCGACGATTGCATTGTCACCTGGAGACCGCACGCGCACGAGCGATTCGTTCAACAGACTTCTGCGAATCGATTCCTTTGAACAGTGCGCTTCAAAGAATCGGTTCAAATAAATGTATTTTTTTAAATATCAACATCACTCCCTTGTTATAATATTAAAACCAGCTCTATTTTGTATGCGTATCAATAAAAAAGCTATCATACAAACATATTTGCAACATTTCTGCTATTCAAGTTACTTTTCGTCATAAGTTAATCAAATAGGAGCATAGCTCACTTAGATATTAGCTCATTACGGGTCGGACGCTGCTCGGTTCAGTGAGTCAGTTGACCGGAGAACTAATAGTTCAACGATCGGATCAAACCGATCGTTTAAACGATCCGACTCTCAAGACCAATTCACTGACGAATCGATGTCCACAACAGTTCTCGCGTTTGTTATTCTTTGAACGATCAACTGTTTTCAATACTTCTGAGATAGAGACAAACACGTCCGATTTACTACTTAAACGTTGCGCAAAGAACTTAGTAGCTAGCCTATAGAGTAAAAACCAACAAAAAAAGTAACGGTATTGTTCTTCGCGATCATTTTAAAAGCTATTGAGGTTTATATGAAAACAACAATTAACGCACGGTATTTTTACTCACAAAGCCGTATCCTCTGGATTTCCCCGTCTGCCGGTCCGTTATCACCACGGCTTCATCGATGTCGCCGAAAGTCTCGAAGTATTTTCGCAGCGACGCGTCCGTGGTGTGATACGGCAAACCGCCGACGAAGATCTTGGTCAAAGTCGTGTCTTTCTGAACACTGGGATACATCGTTTCCAACGTCCCATTCACGAACTGGTGTAAAAGCATCGGGGCGCGAGACTCAGTGCAATGTAGATACGAAACGCGCGCGTTATAAATAAATATAAATAAACATAAATAACGACCGACTCTTAAGCTACTCTACAATGGTTGCGAAGGCAGCTAGGTAGATAGTCCTTTGGCTTGTGGGTCCTGTGGCTCTCCGTCATGTGCCAAGCTACTCCACTAGACCTTGATCGGAGAAACAGTGGCGGCAGGTGACTGTCTCTCTCAGCTACAGCAGCACTCAGAGCAGCTCACACCTTCCTGCCTCCACATCCAATGCGATGCTCGTCTACTACACCCCTCCTATCTGTGACGCTCACAGACCCTTCCTCTGCCTCCTCACCTTGTTCCCAAACTGCACCTGTCTTTGTTCTGGACTCTGAGGAAACTCTGGCGTTGAGTCCTCCGTATGCGTTTGATGGCAGGCTACTGTATTCTCTACGCTTGATGTGAATACTTGTTTTGTTTTATTACAACCAAGTGCATTAGTATTTCTTTTGCAGCTACCAACATATGTATCCATTGAAAAATGATTCACAGTCTAAATAAGCCACTCCCTTACGAAAATTAACCATAGTAAAAGTATGCTATGTTTTTTTGTCATACTGATTACCATTTGTATAACCACATTTTCACTACAAATTCGAAGGTTAAACCATGGTTAATTTGTGGTAACCATGATTCAACTATAGTAATGGTATTTTGGTTTTGTTTGTAGTGTATAAGCATGGTTGATTTTCGCAAGGGCTGTAAGTCAATGTATTGTTATATGTGTCAAATGATGTGTTAAATAGCTGATGTCAGTATGACTTTGAAAATCTGGACTTCAAAGTCTGTTTCTTGAATCGTGAAATGAATATAAATTAATATTGTAATTAAGAATTTTTCAGATTTAGATAACTATTATATTTTCACTCAAGCACTGATTTTACAATTTGTACTTTTGTAGAAGCATTCTGTGTTTTGTGTATAAAAGCTCGGAAATTGAATTAACATTTAACAAATATTTACTAAATATTTAACAAACATAAATAAAATAATGTATCGTGTTTTTGAAAGCAAATATGCAATTATTCATGGAACACCTGGTCTGTGCTCAAAATATTTAGGCTTACATTTAAGATTTATGTAATTTGAATTAATTACAAAATGTCCATCCATTTGAAACAGTTTTAACATAAACTGATAAACTAAATGCATATTTGTCTGTCATAAACAAAAAGGGTAGCATTTCTGCACTTCAAAAAAATCATGGCATTTTTTTATTATTAACTATTTGCATCTATTTGATTTCATTTAAATAATCATATTTAAAAAAAATAATAATATTCAAATGCTTGAACTAGTGTAAATCTGTTAATGGTGAAAATTACATTTAAACTGATAAAATATGGCTAACTATTATTTAATTGAAATGTATATGTTGTAAATAAATTATATATTTGTTGATGATAAATATATAGATCTGGTTATTGGAATAATATTATTGCATGTGTACATATATATATATATATATATATATATTATCCAAAGCGACTAACAAATGAAGACATCATATTATAATATGTATTCATTTATTACATTATATATATTATATTACACATATATTAATATATATTGCACGTGTATCTAAAACACATTCTGTTTATTAGTAATATTACAGAAATATTACCTGCTACATTTATGTATGACTGACAAATATACATCACATAAAGTTCATCAGTTAGTTCATGTTAAAACTGTGTAATGCAAATGGATGGACATTTAAATGCATTTCAATACTTTAGGCTTAAATCTTTTTTTGAGTGTATATTTTGAAACTGTCACAAGGGGGACTACTGCCCAGGATATCAGGTATTTGGGCACTGTTATCAGTTGATGCAGATCATCTGAAAAAGGCCTGTTAATCAGGCGATGTCACTAATCTCAGTACTGTAGTAGATTGAACTCAGTCTTGGCCTGGCTGGTGGCAGCAGCGGGGGTCACGCGGGATCCGTCTGTGCCAGCTGGTGACCTGACAGCAGCAAGTGAACGCACGAGGAGCAGGAGATGAAAACCTGTAACATCCACAGAGAGAACAAGAAACTATTATCACAGTTGATTTATGAATGTAGTTTATGTAAGGTACATAAATGTGTATCTCTATAGACCCAGATTTTGTGACCTTTTTGTGCCAGGGACATATGCATTGTTTCTTCATCTGCTAGGTGACAGTTTCAAATGTTTGATCAAGGGATCAGCATCAAAGAAGTCAACACCAGTCTGTCAGTCACTCACATACTGTCATTTAAATTTACAGTGCAGCCTTATGTGGGAACATTGACACCCCTGACACGCTGCTCACAGGAACTACAGCTCTGGCCTGAAGGCTGGCGAGGGGACCGTTTCTCACGCCTGCAGCCTGCAAGTCTGAAGGGGTGGGCGATCAAAGAAAAAGGAACAAAAGTTTAAAGATAGTTGCGGGAAGGAAAGAAATGAGAGACCGCTCGTTTTAACCAGTCACATTGTTGCATTCAGTATCTGTATATATGCAAGCACTCTTGTGATATCAGGAAGATGTTTTATCAGCTGGTGGGTTGTGAGATGGTTTCATGTCTGTTCAGACAGAAAGAGAAACAATGCTAAATACATTTAATGATATAAACGTATTTGGATTATGAATGCAGTTCCTTTTTGGCAAAACAACAGTGTTAGTTTTTATATTATTTATGCATTATTGGGGTACTTATTCATAATATTGAATTATATTTCATGTTTTAGTTTTGTGGTTTTGACATTTGAATTTTTTTATATTTATTTTAATTTTTATTTCAGTTTCTATTTAATAACTTAAGTGCTTAAACATTATGCTTTATTTCAGTTATTTGGCCACATTTCTAATTTTTTAAGTGCCTTTTTAATCCAATATTGATATTTTATTGTATTTCAGCTTGATTTCACTTAACAAAACATATTTTAAATTTTAGTTAACAATTGGAATTTTGAAAACAGAATTTTAAAAGTGATGTTTTTATAAACCTGGAAAAGTCCCGAAAACATTTTCATTCATTTAATTTCACGTTTACATGCCTAAATTAAATTATATAAAATGTGTATAAATGTAATTTTCTTTTTTTACTGGAAATTGCTATTTGTAAGTATAAAACTTTATAAAAAATGGCCATGAGTAAGTACAATTTTTTTTTATCACAAACTAAAAAAAGGCATGTACATTAGTTATAAAAAAGAAAACAATGAAGTACATTCAATTATCAGAATTATGACATTTAACAATGACATCAAAATAATTGATTTAAAATGTAGTGTGGATTAAAACCAGCTGAAATTCACTGATTTAATAAACACATTTTTACTTTTAACTCTTAAAGAAATTGTTCAATCAAAACCAAAAATTCGGTCATAATTTATTCATCTCCATGTTCCAAACCTGTATGTTTTAAAAAAATGTCTTGATAAAAATTCTTTTGGACCCCGTTTTGAATAAAAAATTAAAAAATTCTTCAGGTTTGGGAGACTGAGTAAAATGATGACATCATTTTCACTTCTGGGTGAACTATCTTTTTAACATAGCCTTTGCTGTGCGTTTACATCTCTTCTCCTCTATACATCAGAATAAACTTCAGCCACAATGGCAAACGCCAGTGTCCAACACATCTCATCTATCAGTCTAATACACCACAGCAACAATGGTGCGAGTCAGAGCGAGGCGCAGACAGGCTCCACAGTGCTGCATTCAACTCCTCGCTTGTGTCTTACAGTCGAGTTTGACCTCAGTGCTCTTGAAGACGGACAGCACAACAAGTGAAACATCTTCAGAGGTTATACGTCCAGTACACAGTAAGACTACTGGCAAATTAGTTGAGAATTACTAAGAAGAGCGAGACATAGGAGCAACTTTATTAGCACATCTTTGCTAAGTATTAAGGCCTTGTTGTTGAGCACTGATGGAGACCTCACACCCCCCCCCCCCCCCCCCCAGCCTCAAAGACTGCGATCTACAGTTGTTCACACCTCTCAAACCTGAAAGGAACTGAAAGACCCTTTGTCTGCAGACAAATGTCTCTATCCAATGACGTTAACCCCCATCTCAAAAGATCTTATTATTAAATTAGTCCGCTTGTTGTAGAGTATTGTTGACTTGTTTAGTACTGGACAATAATCATGTGAGGCCTGGCTGAATTGTTACTAGTCCTCTGGCATGTAGATTACAATTTGTAATTAGATGTACATAATACGTATTAAGGTTCAAGGTTCGTTTATTAGAAGATTTTAGATAGATATCATTCATTACCTGCGAAACGTGTACTGTTTAGGTCCAATACCTTGGCTTTTTTTATCACGGGAGATTTTGCTTCAACCCTGATCAAATGTACAGCATTCATTAATCTCAGTCATTCCACCATGTTATCTAAATATTTCATTTTTAGCTTAATTCATCTTTTTTTTGTAGAAAATATACATTAATCAGCTTTATTTAGGTCAAGTTAGCAACCGTCACCCATTTTTTGAAAATGAAAATTTGACGAAAATGTACTCACCTCCAGGCCATCCAAGAGATGAGTTTGTTTCTTCATCAGATTTGGAGAAATTTAGCATTATATCCACTGGTGAGAAAATGGATGCTCTGCAGTGAATGGGTGCCGTCAGAATGAGAGTCCAAACAGATGATAAAAACATCACAATAATCCACAAGTAATCTACACCACTCCAGTCCATCAGTTAACATCTTGTGAAGAGAAAAGCTGTTTTCATAAAAATGCATTCATCAATACATTTTTACCTGCAAAATATTGCTTTCATCCAAAACACGAGTCCGTAATTCATTATAACGCTTCCTCCAGTGAAAAAGTTGTCTCGTCTGAATCAGGAGAAATATGCAAAAGACCCGATTGCACGCCAAAACATTTATAAATAAATATGTCAGTGGATTTTGATGCGAAGAGGACAGGGGGTTTCCTCTGGACGAAGCGTTATTATATGGACTCACGTATTAGTGCAAGAAAATAACAAAACCACTTAAATCAGAGTTGATAAAATATTTATGATTTTTTTTTGGTGGACAATCATGGTTTTCTGATCTTTGGATCTGAAAAGGGGAAATTAAATACTTTTGAAGACTTCCTCTGAGTGTCGCAGGCTTGATTTTGTAGCTTGTTTGTGGAAAGTGTCAGTTTCTTTATTCATCAGATCATTGGCTCAGGACCACAATGAGGAAGCTCCCAGGCACTGCAGTCAAGATAATGTCATCTGGAGGACACAAAACCTCAACGTCCTAACATTAATCAAATAACATGCATCAGTAATAAAACAGGAGGAAAGAGTATAAAGCAGAAGTCTTCTTCAACCCTGCTCCTGGAAAGTTTATTTCCCACCAGCTTCAGCACACCTGCCTGCAATTTTAAGCAGTCTTGAGGAGCTTGATAGGCTGCTTCAGGTGTGTTTGATTAGGGTTGTAGCTAAACTCTTCAGGATAGTGGGTCCCCAGCCATGGGCGTAAATCCCGGGGAGGGACGGAGGGGACATGTCCCCCCCATCCGAGGGTTGTCCCCCCCAAACAAAATATTTAAAAAAATCTCACTCTCTATTGTGAAAAATATATGTATGTATACCTAAAATAATTGTGTAAGTAGAAAAACCCCCAGCAAAAAATGCTTTTAGAAACAGTTGAGTTCCCCCTCCCCTTTCTCACAGTGGTTTGGCCCACTGCCTGCTTTCCCATTTCGTCTCACCTACTCCACACACGAGTCAGGTGTGTGGCTGCGGACTCAGTTAATGTTGAACTCCAGTAAGTAGGGATACTTTATTCACTTTAAATAAAGCGATTCTCTGTAATGTAGTTGATGCAGCAGACTCATTCATAAATTAGTTGCGGCAAAAATGCTGATTAACGTTACCGATGTAGTTTTCCAAGAATCTGCTATATTAGCGATTAAAATATTACTTATCTAGTTAACGTTAGCTTGTTTACAATAGCTTGTTGCATAGTGCACTGCAACTTATGGGGGTTTTCCACTGACTGGTACCAGCTCGTTCGGTTCAGTTCGGTTCTGCTCTGTTTCGGACCTACAGTTTTCCACTACAACTGGTTGCTATAGCGACCAAACATTCTGAGAAGCAGCACGAGCAGAGTGCTCTAAGCTGAGGTAAACAACCTGGCATCATTACAATCGTCAGCATGGATGAAATAAAGGGGATTTTATTTCTTATCCTTGGTTTGTGGCTGTTTTAAATGTGCTGATCTGCTTTGTCATTGAACCTGAGAAAAACTTTGAAAATAACCATAATGACGCAGTCTCTGTGCTACAATAATAATGATAGAAGCAAAGTTTTTCACTGTGGGGACATATCTTTATAAGTACAATTTGACTGTATTATTTGTGTCCCCTTTAAAAACTGCTCATGAGAAATTTTATATTTATTGTCCCCCCCCCTACTGTTAAATGAAATTTACGCCCATGTCCCCAGGAACAGGGTCAAAGACCTCTGGTATAAAGCATTCATGAACAAAAATCTGTAATTAGTAAAAAGTTGGTACATTTTTTTTTTACAATCCACATTTTTCCTGAACGCGGTAGCTTTATAATGAAAAATATGACTATGATATCCAGTGGACTGTCTTTGGTATTTGCTTAGACCTCACAACCTACGCAGGATCGAAGGTGTCGTGTTCCCTGAATAACACAAAACTGAGTAAACACCGCCCCCTGGCGCTGAACAAGAGTCGATAGGCTTCCTTCATGAGTATGATCCACAGGACTGCACCGTACACTCATTTATTTACCTGCAAAACAAAATCGTACAAAAATACATCAACCAATAAAAAAGTATGAAGCCAATGCCTCCAGAATAAATACTGGCTTGCATGAATGTCATACACCAGCTATTGCAAAGTTTAATACTTTATTACTTAAACAAATGAATTGGTCTGTTTCATATTAAGGAAGTTAGCAAAAGAATGGAAGAGTTCATTTATTTGGGTTATTCCATTGCATTATATTCACAGCCAAAGCAAATATGTGACATTCCAAACAGTTTCAACATAACGACTCAAATGATTCATGGCATATTTGAGCTCATAACTCAGTCTATGATGATGGTTATCTAACATAACAGCTCATCTAACATTCAGTAAGAACACACTGGAACATCAATCATGTAATTCATATACAATCCAGCAGAGGTCAGCAGATGTTCATATCCAGCCTCCATAGCGCAGTTTATTTGGCAGGTAGACCCGAGTGAGGAAATGTGGGGCGATGGATGCCAGGGACTGAATCTCAGCTTTCTGCTTCAGTCTCTGCATTGTTTCTATCTGAGAAGTCACACAAACACACAGATTACATCACGCACATTCCTGCCAACACACGACTGTCACATTCTCAGAGAAAACATCTTTGGATTATCTTCTATTGCTTTTGTGATATCTTAAAATAACAAGTGTGGCACAGGCACCTCTCTCTCCCAGGCAGGTTCGCAGGTGATGTAGTCTCTGTTCCTCAAGCTGTTGATTTTGCTCTCATCTGCTTGAGAAAATGGAATAAGCGTTTCCTCTGGGACTCTGTACCTGTGACAGCCATATGCATATACAGACATCATGAGAACTTATGCATTCATAATAATCTACACACAAACATGATCTAAGAATTTACACTCAGACTACATATACTCACTGCCCACTTTACATAGTACTAGATGTAGACAGAGCCAAATAGAAAAGCATGTGACTGGAACTAATGTAGGGGTTAATTCTAGGTTTAATACAAGGTAAGTGTTAAGTAAGTTGATCTTCTCTTGCACCAGAAACAGTCTGGACAACTGTTTCGAACAACTTGAGGGTAAATTATGACAGAAGTTTCATTTTTGGATTAACTATCCCTTTATGTTACTGAATGTAAAGTTTTTAGACACTGCAATTATATGAACATGTATTATAGTTTAAATGTAAATTAAATCCAGTTAGTTGAACTTTAGAATTCTTTTGACCCACTTAAGTAGGACTCTCAAATCGTTTATGCAATTTCATAATTACATCTATTGGCTTTGAAATACAAGTGCACTGCTGAATGTATTGACAAGCATTTGCGGTAATGTAAAATATACTTTAATGTCACTTCTTTTGAAACTTGTATGTATTAGATATAATTAAACACTTGTAACGATGAAGGTGCAATTTAGAATATATTAACTTTAAATGTCATATTTAATGACACTACAATCAAGTACATCACATGTGATTTAGTAACACATCAAAACAAGGGCACCTCTTTAAAGCACAACCCTATATTATTAAAACATAATTATTTAAAATTTCCTTTGAAGTCAAACATTTAATTTGACATTATTACACATTATTAACAACTTAAGACCTCAAACAAAGCAAGTTTTAACTGTATAATATGTGTTATTATAAAATGATATGCTTCACTATTCTTCTTATAAAGGGACAAATCAAAATTCGTTTTTGTGGTCATCATTCGTTTAAGCATTCAGACACGATCCTAAAGTATCGCAGATGTTGAACAAACCATCAAAATTGGGAAGGCGTGTGAACTTGGATACACCATGTGCTGGTTCCCACATCTGAGAAACTACTGCTGTGCTGACATGCTCACATTTCAGAAGGGACACATATTAAAATGTTCTCGCTTTACAATAGCATTGTGCTATGACCAGACCAGTTCTGTTCATTTATCATACTGTGCTGTAGCAGATTAAAACTACTGCGTGGTCCATTAAATCCAATATATAAAATCAGTATTTGGCCAAAACAACTGTTTTTAATTTCACGTAGATTTGTTCTACAAACTGCTTTTTCTCAAGCTGTTTTCACAAACATCACATCAGTGTATTGCAATGGTATGCACACGTGCAGGATCTGAGTCCAGTTGTGTTTCTGGGATGAGGTGGAGCAGGAAGCTGGCAGCACGAATGTGCTGATGCTGTCGGAATCAGAATGAAAATACCTGAGGAAGTTTCCAGTGCTTATTTGAATGCATGCTGAATTCACTAAACAGCTGGTCATTTGTGCATCAGTACAAAAACTGCAATCCGATCACAATCCAGACTCTAAGCCATTCTTTTTACTGCACTTTCCAATTAAAGTGAGGTTTATTATATAGATTCATCAAGTACTGTTTGCCTAAATTAATGTTGTGCTGGCGGTAAACATTATTTAGGCCTACTTGTAAATGCATACTTTCTATGGATCATGGCAGCAGTTCTTCATCAAAGGATGAACTTAATCCAATTAAAATCATTCAATTAAGTGGTAATCGGGTATCAAATTAAGTGGACAGAATTTGAAAGAGTTGATTTAGTACAGATGAATGTTGTACAGACCTAGAGTAAACTATGTCAGATTGCGGTAGTCTGCTGAATCCGGATCGGAAGATCGAAAATTGCACACTGGAATAATTGTTTTTTGGTAGTGTGGCATTAATTACCCACGCCTGTTCTTTTAAAAGCACAAAAGAGATGGAAGCGAAACTAGAGAGTGTACCATGTAAAGTGGCCAGCGTTGAACACATATCATGTACGTGGTGCCAACAACTGCAACTAAGACTTCTTTCTACTGTGTATTTCTGAGGTTCATGACAGTTGACACATCCACTTAAAAATAGCCTCCAAGAGGAAGGAAATAAAAAACAGCAACAAAAACCAAAACAAAAAAACCCAGAAAACAGAAACCAGAGCAAGCCCAGCCTCAATCACGAACCACAAAGCAGAGTAATAAGTTGACGTTCCCAAACCTCTGCATGTCTGAAGGCAGGAGGCCCAACCACAGCACACTGGGGACAGCCAGACTGCGGGTCTCGAAGGCCATCGCCTGAGGACAAATCACAGTTCGTAAAGCTGGACAGACTTCGTTTCGGACACTTACTAAAGCAAGTTTAATGAAAGCATTTTCATTAAAAACATTGGTAACACTTTAGTGCAGGGACCAATTCTCACTATTAAATAGTTGCTTATTAGCATGCCTATTAATAACATATTGGCTTTTTATTATAAAGCACATATTCTGCGTGACCATATTCCACATTCCTAACTCTACCCAATACCTAAACTTAACAACTTAACTATCAATAAGCAGTAAATTAGGAGTTTATTGAGGCAAAAGTCGTAGTTAATGGTTTGTTAATAGTGAGACTTGGACATTAAAATAAAGTGTACCCAAAATGTAAGTTTTTAGTTTAGTTCTTTCTTGTTTTGAATATAAATAAAAACAAATTATTTTACAATTTTAGTAATAATCAGATTTGTAATCAATAAATGTATTTGCTCAAAATCAAATGAATAAAATCCTTTGAACTTTCTAGTCATAAAACATTTTTGAAAAGTCAAATGGTTTCAAAAAATGATTAAGCTGCACACCATTTTCATCATTGATAATAATCAAACCTGTTTCTTGAGCAGATCAGCATATTAGAATGATTCCTGAAAGATCATGTGACACTAACATAGAAAAGACTTATTTTAAAATTATAATAATATTTTACAATAAAGTTTGTAATTATTATACAATATAATAGTCTTTGTGAACATAAGAGACAAAAAAACATGAAAAATCTTACTGACCCTAAATATTTGAATTGTAGTTTGCTTGAAAACTTATATTGATATTTATAATATTTTTATATTTAATATAAAAAAGTATTCATTTAAAAGTATACAAAAACAAATATATATACTATTTCTTAAATGTATTTTTAATGTTTTAGGATGCTTAGATAATTCTTTAGGAAAATAACAAAAATATTCATTAAGAAAATGATTTTTACATTGCAGGATTGTATGTGAAAGCAGGTTAAACAGCCAAACTGCTGCCACATACTCTGCAGATGTGTCACACACATGCAGAAACGCTTGACTTTTTCCACAGGGTAAATTTTAAGTTCATGAATGAGTGCTTCCTCTTTTCTGTCTTGCCACAAAGAGAGAAGAATAATTACACGTCGCCGCAATGCAAAAGCCTCACTGGAAATTGCACAGAAATAGCAGGAAACAGGACTTACCCGTGAGCCGTACTTGTAGATGCACATGATCTCGATGCCTGAAAAAAAAAGAGAGAGAGACAGATTCTGCAATCACCACCATACCCTTGCAATTATCCTTTGGGACAGCTTAATGCACCCTAGAACAAAGTAAAGCATTACACATGCACTGAGATCGCTGGAGTCATTGATAATGACAGTGTCAGAAATAGCAGGGGCCTCAACGCTCCTCATGCTAAACTGTACTGAACCTGCCACAAATGAAAATCACTGCAGGGCTGGTTGTTCTCAAAGAAACGATCAGCGCTGAGTGTGGCTGTGTTTGTTGTCTTTGCATTAAGTGCATGTGTGTTCATAGTTCATTGACTTCACGGAGTATAAATGACATTTAGCTGGGAACATGATGTTTGTGAATTGACCTTAACACTGAATAATTCAAGACTTTTCATTGAGACCCTGAGAGGTAGTTTGCTTGACCTAATAAGCACGATTAAAGGAATAGTTCACTCAAAAATCTAAATTTGCTTAAAATCCTCAGGCCATACCAATACATGAGTTTGTTTCTTCATCAGAATAGATTTGGAGAAAAGTAGCATTACATCACTTACTAACCAATGGATCCTCTGCAGTGAATGGGTGCCAAACAGCTGATAAAAACATCACAATAATCCACACCACTCCAATCCATCAATGAATGGCTTGTGAAGAAAAAAAAGTGCATGATCGTAAAAAACAAACAAATCCATCATTAAGATGTTTTTAATTTATATCTGGCTAAAATATTAGCTTCCTCCAGTGAAAAAGTCTATCCCCTCGTATTTTTGCATGAATCAACGGTTTGAAGTTAAAAACATCATAAATTTTTTTATTTATTACAAACATTAAGTTTTTCACTTCACAGGCCAATAACTCAAGGACTGGTGTGGTATGGATTGTTGTGATGTTTTTATCAGCTGTTTGGACTCTCATTCTGACGGCACCCATTCACTGCAGAGGATCCATTGCTGATCAAGTGATTTAATCGGGGGTTAAAGCAAAAACAAATCCTGAGCCTGAACCTTTTTCCTGGGTGTGGGTTTGGTTTCGGGGGTGGACACATATGCAGGGTTATTTGGCAAAAAAAAGAACATTATTTTAATGATTTTGCTTGAAACTAACTAGTAACTAGCTCAGACTACTGAAATTGTTTTGGTCAAAATAAATAAAGGTAAATTAAATACTAGGAAATTCATATAAAATAGGAAATATACAAAGACAATTTACTACAGAAAACTACAGTTCAGATCAATTAATAACAACAAAAACAATACAATGCTCCAAGAACTGTACACTTAAACAGTACAGATACTGCTAAATGAAATTCCAGGACTTTCAAGGACTTTTTAAACAACATCAATATTATCTTTCAAATTCTAATTAATGAACTAATACAACAAAATTGTAGAAATAAAGTGCAGCACATGCAAATAATTAGAATGAGTTTATTGGCCTGGTATTACACATACGAGGAATTTGTTTTCGTGACAGAAGCTCTACAGTGCAACAGAATGACAGAAACAGGACACAGACAACAAAAGAACAATATACAATACAGACAATTATGTGTGAACAGGTCTGATATGTGCAAATTTGAAATGAAAAATAAGTATGTGTGGTGAATAAATAATTGTATAATAGTGTTGTGTGTTCCACGTTTAATATAAGTGTTCATGTGTTAAGTGTTCATGAGCTGGATTGCTTGGGGAAAGAAACTGTTTCTGTGTCTGGTCGTTCTGGTGCTCAGAGCTCCGTGCCGTCGACCAGACGGTAACAGTTCAAAGAGGGATTGTGCTGGATGTGAGGGGTCCAGAGTGATTTTGACAGCCCTTTTGCTCACTCTGGATGAGTGCAGTTCTTGGAGAGTGGGAAGGGATGTACCGATGACGCGATCAGCAGTCCGGACTACCCTCCGTAGTCTTCTGAGGTCAGATTTGAGCTGAACCAGACAGTTATTGACGTGCAGAGGACGGATCCAATGATGGCAGAGTAGAACTGTATCAACAGCTCCTGTGGCAGGTTGAACTTCCTCAGCCGGCGAAGGAAGTACAGCCTCTGCTGGGCCTTTTTCACAATGGACTCAATGTGATTGTCCCACTTCAGGTCCTGAGAAATTGTGGTGCCCAGGAATCTGAATGACTCCACTGCTGTCACAGTGCTGTTCATGATGGTGAGTGGGGGAAGAGCAGGGGGGTTTCTCCCGAAGTCCACAATCATCTCCACTGATTTGAGCATGTTAAGCTCCAGGGTTGTTAAGACTGCAACAGACAGCCAGCTCCTTAACCTCTTGTCTGTAAGCAGACTCGTCACCATCCTGAAT
Organism: Oxygymnocypris stewartii; assembly: GCA_003573665.1. Classification (NCBI taxonomy): domain Eukaryota; kingdom Metazoa; phylum Chordata; class Actinopteri; order Cypriniformes; family Cyprinidae; genus Oxygymnocypris; species Oxygymnocypris stewartii. The sequence continues at coordinate 3,523,033 of QVTF01020812.1, forward strand.
CAGGGTTCGATCCGTGTGGTGTCGTCTGCAAACTTCAGGAGCTTGACGGAGGGGTCTTTAGATGTGCAGTCGTTCGTGTAGAGAGAGAAGAGCAGTGGGGAGAGAACACGCCCCTGAGGAGCACCAGTGCTGATCGTACGGGTGCTGGATGAGAATTTTCCCATTTCCCAATTTTCTGAAGAATGAAAGCTAAGCTCATGAGATGAGACAAAATACAGATACTTGGTTCATGGAATTTTAATACTATTGAAAATAAATTTCCAAATGACAGAATCACAAGTAAAACAATGCAGTTGTATTTTGAAATATTTTAACTAATCTGATATTTAAAAAAAAAAAAAATACAAATTAAGCTCGGATGAGCTTTATTTGTCACATACACAACTATACAGAGTATAATGAGGAGTGAAATGTGTTCTCTGGATTTAACCCATCCAAGTGTACACACTTGGAGCAGTGGGCAGCCGACTGTGCAGCGCCCGGGGAGCAGTCGTGGACTTCCTGCCAGAGCCGGGATTCGAACCCACAACCTTGGGTTACCTCGGGTTTCAAGTCCAACGCTCTATCCATTAGGCCAACGACTGCCCTTTTAGTAACACAAATAGACCTAAGTGAAAACGAGGCTTTAATATTACTATATTTACATATAAACTAAAACTAGGCAATAATAATTGGCTTAAATAAAGTATAAAAACCAAGTAATTACATGGTTTTATTGAACCACACACCAATATCCCTATAATATGAACATATCCAACTTAAACCATTATTATAACAAATAGTCTACCAGCAGAGGGAGCCAACGGCCTGGTGTTGTTTCACTTACAGCGTGATTCAACGACGTTTAAATTCATTTCATTTCACATGCAAACTCAGAGCGAGGGTTTAAACTTTTATTTTGAAATCGCGATGTGCAACAAATCACATATATATTGATATATTGTCCCGTGTTGGCATAGGTTTATAAATGATTTACGTTACAAATCTAGTGAAATACTGCACAGTAAACGTTAAGTAACCCAAACTCACAGCAGAAGAAAAGTTTAGCTTTTCTATGTAAATATGCGCTAGAGTGACATCTTTGACCATTGTGCCTCGCAGCTTTTTCAATGTGTCGCGCACGAGACCCAGGCTTCACATTCATCAGGGCTGTGGCTCTGGATACTATTATGTGCGTCTCCTGTCTAAGAGCAAAAACATCTGAATGGCTAGTAATGTAAGTTTGGTTGAGAGTGAAAGCAAATTTTCATTGTTGGGTGAACTATTCCTTTAATAATCATCTCAGACCATGTGTGTGCATTTGTACCGTGAGGATCTGCATCCACCAGAGCAAAGACAGGGACTTGTAGTGTGTCCCACAGTTTCCTCACCATCAGTCTGCTGTTGACATCAGGCACCCCTTTACCCTGATGGACACACAAGAACAAACATTCAGGCCTTGAAAACACACAGTAGCACTGATCTAAGGAAGATACTTACAGTTATGATGACGCAGGAAGAAAGTCTGGTGCAAAAGTCATCATCCAGTAATCTCTGGAAAGTTGCATCCTTCTCCACTATCAGAATGAATTTCGCAGCTGATACAATGTCTTCACATTGCTGAGGAATGTAACGGATAATACAGCAGAGAGCATAATATCACACAGTTTTTAAAATGGTTATATTTGTATATATTAAAGTTTACTGTTGTGGTTTCCAATGTTCTTCAAAAGCTCTTCTTTCATGTTCCATAGAAAAAAAAAGTCATACAGGTTTGCAGCATTATGAGGGTGAGAGAATGACAGAATTTATATTTTCAGTAAACTATCCCTATAAAAGCTCCCATTCATTTTGTGCAGCAGTGATGCAACTTTAATGTGAATCATTAAAAACATTCTGTGATACAAGCTTCCATTGTGCCACACATTAACACACAGAACAACTGTAAGGCACTTGGCAATGGTCAGAAAATATTTCCAAAGTTCTGTCTCATGTGCTGGGAGAAAAGCACATTTCTGAATCGGATAGGACCGTCCAAATCAGTGTTGTTATTGTTAACTAAAACTCTTAAAAATTATTTTTGGTAATTGAAAAAAAAAAAGCTGAAATAAAATCTAATATAAATATTAGATGAAAGCTTAAAGTAAAAATGACACTTAAAAAGGTTAAAATTGTAAAAGCTGCCTTAGAAACTAACTGAAATAATAAAGTTTAAGCTGTACTAAAAAACTAAAACTAATAATATATATATATATATATATATATATATGACAAAAGCACAAAGTTACTAAAATTACAATGGAAAATGTGAATTAAAAAATAAAAATAAAATCTAATTCAAAATATTAATAAATACTATAACAGCATATAAATAATACTAAAACAAGTGGCCCAAACACTAGTCCAGGGATTCAGAGACAAACAGGAAGATACATCACCACAAGGGCGTAGGGTGGCATTCATTTCATTACATGGTTAAAGTAAACAGGAAGGATACTTCTGATCCCATTAACATTGGAAGACACCGGAACCGCCTAGGGAGAAACAAGAACAAAATTACAAAAACATTTCATATTTTACAGCAAAAATAGTCTTGCATGGAAAAACAAACTCATAACTTCTGAGTAGATTCAGAATGGTTTGTCAGAGCAGTGGTAAAGTGAAACAGCGAACTGATGTGAATGTTTCACAGATACAGTCTAAAAATGTTGCTAGTAGAATTACAGATGAACTCTTGTGGGCAGAAGGGGATTATAGAAATATGCACTTGCATACAGTGAGCATTAAGTGAGTTTCACAGAAAGGTTGGCTGGTGATGTGGACTCACAGTGGAGCTGGAATTGCAGTCCACCTTTGTGCCATCTTCCTCCAAATAGCACAGATCACCTGAGATTAAGCCTTTGGATGTTGCAAACTGTGAGGATTATTAAAAGTGAACAAATTCTCTATAGTGCTTACAATAAACGGTGTATAAAAGTCTCAGAAATTCAAATCTCACACACATGCACGTACCACATGCAAACTCCTGCGAGGAACCTTGAGCATGCATGAAATGTCATCCAAGATGCAATCCAAGGTCTTCTGTGACCCAAACAGCTGTGGATCATTATAGTATATGTCCCTGACGGAGAGAAAAGAAAACATTTCAGTGCACAGGTGCACTTGACAAATCACATCTTAAAAATCAAAGGTTCCACCTGCTCCCTATATCAGATGATTTATTATGCTGTTTGCTGATTTATAATTAGATCATCCCTTACATCCACAGGCGGTTTCAATGAAACATCCACAAAAGCTGACAAAAATGTTAAATATTTAGACACAAAACAGGCAATAACTAAAAGGCGCTGGAGTAAAACTCGCCAAAATGTATATCTTGGGTAGCTGACATGAAATAGTTCTAAGAAGTCCTACAGAACGACAAGCTGAACTCCATCTAAAACTATTTTAAACAGCATTTTACATAAAAAAAATAATAATTATGCAAGCAAATATGGAACATGGATTTTTTGTACTTAAAAAAATGTATTTGTCTCGACACAAACCATATAAATTGAACCATTGAAGGTTAAGAGTTAATAAAAAACATAATAAATATAAACCACATTTTAACTTATAACGTTTTTATCAAATATACACTTACCTTTTAGTAGCATAGGAGTCACTTTGTACAAGTTTGTAAATAACAGACAAGAGCTTCAACATCAGGGCTGTAAAAACAGAAACATATCATATACAGTCAAAGCTGACAATATTAGTTCAACTAGAATTTTTTTTTTGCCTGTGCAAAACTCACAATGCTATGTGCGCATGGTTGCCAGAGAGCTGCTGTATAGTTTCTTAAGCATTATTCGGACGGTAATTGTTTCTCATGGGGAAGCAGGTTATTTTCACCATTTACAGGGGGTAGTCAGGGATTTCATTGCCGCCCGAATCCAGAAAGTCAGTGTTTTTCTCTCACCACCCACGTAAAAAATCCCCGGCCAAATCACCTACTGTTTTTTGACAAACACCAGGGTCATGTGGTCATTAATTGCCGTACGAATCCACATTTTTAAGTTTACAAGAACAAATCAATAAAAAATTCAGTGTTTCAGTGTTTTGACCACTGAACACCGTACGGTAACTGTTGTACATATTTATATCTGAAATGCTGGAAAGTATTTACACTGCTTTACCACAGCGATCAGGAGCAGAAAGAGAAGAGAAGAAAAGCACGTAAACACTCGAAATGGGTCTTTATAATGGCAGAAGCAGGTATGCAATACAGTTTTAAAATGTGTATTATATACAGTTATATACATAACTATATCGTATATAATAGTGCATATAATAGTGCAAAGATAGATGTGCAAACATAATAGCACATCTATTTTCCTATTTTTAAACAGGAGATTTAAATCATCTAAAATATGCTTGGAATTATAAGAATACATTTAACATCATAAGTAATTTTTAAATACATTTTATACAATAATAAGAAAAAATTGGTAAATACAATTTATTTTAGCAGACAATTATGTGACTAGCCACGTGAGCAGCACGCGTTCATGAGTTCGTAGGATGCTAGGATCACAGAACTCACTTCTCCACTGTGAAGAAATCTCTATGAATCCAGGAGTTTTCTAACTGAGGTGCCATTTAAATTTATTTGTACAGATGTCCACATGAGAAACAATTACCGTCCGAATCGGGCTTAAAGGCCCGTTCACACCAAGGACGATAACTATAAAGATAACTATATTAGCGTCCACACCAGCGAACGATATCATCTGTATATTCTAAGTGCACGCACATCTGCCGCTTTAAATTCTCAAGCTCCTTATAGCAGGATTGATTCTGATTGGATGTCAATGTTTGTATCGTTCATCAGCTGGAGAAAAACATTCTGAAACTGATTCAAACGATATGGTTTCTCTGTGCCTCTAGCGTTATAGTTGTGGTGTGGACTCTGCTATTCTCTAATATTAATAACGATTTTTAGAACTATATCTTTGTTACCTTTATAGTTATCGCGCTTGGTGTGAACGGGCCTTAAGATGTTCTTAGTGGTTTTTGGTGTGTTGCTATGTAGTTGCTAGGATGTTGTGAGTGATTACTTACTGGCCCAATTAAAAGAGCCTCTATGATACACTCCAAGAAAAGTCCATAAAAACATGGCCAAATGTACTGTGATAACAGGGAATTATTTTAATGATTTTTGACAGTTGTTATAGCTGTAGTTTAAATTGCATATTGCATTGTGTTAACAGATAATGTAATTAACTGTGCGTTTTCCATTTTTCAACAGATTTCTTACTTACATTGTATTTTGGTCTCTATATATTATTTGGGCCATGTTTAAATGCAAGTATATGGGATTTTTTGCCTGTTTTATTGTCTGCCAGGCAAAAAAAACATCAGATTAATTTAAAGTAACAACTGAAATTTTGAATACATCCATATAAAAAACAGATTTGCAGATTTTTGTGGTATGTGATTACTTTTAAATGATCTGTAAATATGAATATGTAAAAACAAGTAATCCAGGGTTATCTTACCAAATCTGGTGGCTGATAAAGGGCAGTCACATCGGAGAGTCGTCACAGGGACATCTGCCTTCCGCACCAAACCAACAGACTTGTGAAATCTGAAATGAATAGCAACATCAGTTTTACTCCTTTCCATTTCCTCTTATTTCTTTTCTGAAAATTAGTTTTTGTTAGCTAAGATCACTTAAGTCATAACATGCTCTGAAATATGCACAAAAATGAAGATGACTTCAGGAGTTACTTCACGTTTGGGTGTACGAGTGAAATGTTTTTGGGGAAAACATCTTGATGTCTAATCAAAGAAATCTTATCCAAATAATCATAACCAAATGCTGCTCTGGGAAAAAGTACTGTGAGGTTTTATTTCTGTTTTATTGTTGCACGTGATGAAATAATTCATTTAAATGAGCGTTTCTTTCTCATATCGGCTATTAAAACTATCAGTCATTTTGCTAGCCCAATGGATACCTATATAACAGAAATAAGCCAAAAGCCAAGTCATTCTCCAAGTTGTCAAGCCCCTCGCCTCAGAGGGGCCCAGATGAAACATGCTTTAAGCCTTAGGGAGGGTTGATGTAGATCTGACCAGACAGTTTTCTTTGTTCTGCACAAGAGCTATTACACAGCGTGCACAGTGAAAACCTCTTCCGAGGAATTTAAGTCTGTATATGTCCAAGAGAGAGAGAGAGAGAGAGAGAGAGGGTGAGGCGGGGTTAATCCTCTCATGAAACAACATCTATTTAGAGTCAGAAAGTTATTTTATTGGAGGATAAAAGTTCAGAGAAGTACTACAGACAGACAGACAGACAGACAGACAGATAGAAGGCTACTGCATGTTTTAATTAGGCTTTATAAATAAACATGAGACACACACACACACACACACACACACACACACACACAGAGACGAAGGCTGTGTTCGAAATACCATACTATCATACTACTCTTACTATTTCTGCAGCATCCAGAACGTATGCTGTGCATAGTATGCACATTTTCTGTATGCATGGAATACCCGGATGACCTACTATATTTGCCAGAATTTGCTAAATATAACTCACATACACTGAAATCAGAAGCTGTGTTCCGAATGGCATACTATCATACAACTCCTACTATACTGCAGTATGCTGTGTGTATACTGTGAATTTGTCTGTATGCATGGAATGCCCGGATTACTTGCTACATTTGCTGAAATTTGATGTATGCATCTGAAGACACTGCGTAGGATACTGTTTCCCAGAACGCAACGCGCTCCATGTGACGTTTCATCTTCAAACGTGTGAGTGAACTGGAGGCGGGGAATAGTAATTATAAATGTAAGACTTGTATATGTACGTATAAACATATACATTTAAACTACAAACTATCGCTGTGCATCTAAAAACAATATCATTAGTAGGACATTTGATCCACTTCAAATGTTGACTAATGTACATTGTTTCAAAGATGTGAAATAATAATATTAATATTGTAGTAATATAATATATAAATAACATTTGTATTTCAATTATGCAAACAGAATGAAATTTCCCCTGTCCAGCAGCTCTAAAAAGAAACGGAGTGTATTTACTCTAAGGACAAAATAGACCAATTTGTTAGCAGAGGATATTTACATGAACTCCGCCTACCAATGCCTGGCTGCGATAAACAGCACTGCAAAAGACACGTATATTTCTGTAGAATCAGTGGCGCAGCGAGTAAAAGACACGAAAAGTGTGCTGTTAATGTGAGCAATCCGAGTTTGATTGCCTTTAGTCAAACTCATGCTTCTCCTTTTCCCATCACATACCAGAAAGACATTTATTTTCAATAAAAAAAGTAAATATTTGAAAAGTGGAAATTAAACATCTCATTAATAATACAGTGTGCTTAGATGTATGCAGGTTTTTGTCCCAATGACGTGGTGTTCATCAAATCAAATGTATGATAATATACACTCAATATGTAATTGCATGCTGTTTTATAATGTACTACAGTCTATATCTACCACCTAACTATCTACACACTTGTTGCTAAAGAAAATGCTGCTATTTTAGTATAAACAGAATGTATTATTATTTGCACTTAGTGTAACTAGAATATAGCCTATCACTTTTTCCAATTAGTGTAACTGCCAAAAATATCATTGTTCAGTTAAAGACAGCTCAGTGTTGATTCAGTTCTGTCCAATAGCCTATATTTACATTTATGCATTTAGCAGACACTTTTATCCAAAGTGACTTACAGTACCAGGGTATACATGTTTTTGTCAGAATGTCAGAACTATATAAAGTTCTTCAGTTATGAAATGAGTTCAATTGGGCAATTTAGCATTGTTTACTAAAATGAAGCCTTATTAACAAGCCTTTGTAAAAAGAATGGTTGGCACATTTGTTTGTAAGGTAACAACCTTGACAGCTGTGCTGAATTAATGTTTGTGTTTGTCATGTGACAATTAAGCATACTACTCTGAAATATTGGTTGCCTATTTTATATCGTTTCACACACTACTCTTTAAAAATAGTACGCAGTATGTACTGTGTACTGGGCAGTAAGCAAGTGTGCCGAACACACACACACACACACACACACACACCTGACACTGGACCACTTGCATCTAGTCATCAATCTCAGCACAGGTGCTTCTCCTTTAGACACGCTGATGACTATCGTCTGAATGACTCTCTCAATGCGCGTCAAAACATCCTGTCTGTGGATGGGGGAGAATTTGTATACAATTATACTGACCAAACAGACCAGAGATTTGGTAAACTAGTAATAAATCTGATATTTCTGCTCCTCCTGTTAATGTTACCTGCTGATGTCCTCCTGGCGTTTGTCAGCCGTTTCCAGACTCTCGCGCAGAGTGTCTCTTAACTTATCTACCTCAATAAACTGCTCAGCCATTTAAATGAAGAATAAGAAGAACCGTAGTCGAAATGGCTGCTAATGTTTCGTCTAACGTTAGCTGTGACGTAGTTGTAACTTAGCTGTTGTTTGTTGAAAACAGGTTACGTTTACGTTAGCTGTTTGCAGCAAGTTAGCATATTCGCGTCAGAAGTGATGAAGCTATTTAAATAATCGGAATGGGAGACACTTTATGGAAATTGTCAGCCAAGTGAGAAAATAATCGAAGGTGAAACCACCGAATATGCTAAACAAGGATTTGGTGTGTATTTAAAATAATCTAATTAAAGCGGAACACTTCAGATGTGAGGAGATAACGGCTGTGCGCGCGCTGCGCTGTGATAAATGCCGCGCGCGATTCGAATTAAGTAGAATAAATAGCGTAAGACGTAACTCGGGGGAGAAGAATGGTTGAGTAAATTGTTATTTTTGTTTTCTTTGCACAAAAAAAGTATCCTCGTAGCATTGCAAAACTGAAGTTGAGCCACTGTTGTCACATGGACTGTTTTACCGTTGTTTTTACTACGTTTCTGGACCTGGGAACATTTCAGTTGTGTTGCTGTAGATGGAGGGTCTGAGAGCTCTCCGATTTAATCACAAACATCTTAACTTGTGGTGAACTATCCATTTAAGCCTTGTCTGTGAAACCGGGGGTAGATGTTCAACACATCACACAGTTTTTCAGATCACATAAGATTTTTAAAACATAATGATTTAAAATGTGCTTAAAAGTACTTTAAGTGGTCTTTTATTATATTGAATATTTATAATAATGTATTCAGTTATTTGAATACAGCTGTTATTTCATGTTGTGCTGTTACTGAGCAATGTATGAAGCTAGTTTGAAATGAGTTAGCAGAATTTTATGTTATTAGTATGTAAAGAGAGGGATCCGATCTTGTTGACAATGTGTGAAAAAATGGTGAGACTAAAGGAGACAGAGGTCCTTACCCCTGACCTGACCTGAAAACCTCCTTACGGCTCCTCGCTGAGCATCTGGACATCTTCTCCTCTTTTCTTGAGTGACATTGACAAGCAGTTTCCGTAACACTTGACTTTAATCTACAGATAATTGCTATCTCTCCAAAACCAACACAGCAACACCTCACAGCCGGCTCTAGATTGTGAAAGGGTACAAAGAGAAAGACTATCTCTCTTCCTCTGGGCTGAGGTTGTAGTCGACTTCACGTAGTGCGAGGTTTGTGTCTGAGGCTGAGTGCTTGCTTTGTTGGGCCGAAGTGCAGGGTTATAAGGCCGCAGAAGGGGGACTTTTTGAAGGGTGGAGAGCACCGGCCTGCAGGTGATGAGGATTAGCTAAAGCCAGAGGCCCCTCCGAAACCAAATATCTGTCAGTCTAATCCCCACAAATAGAAAACAGAGCTGCCTCGACTCTGCCTCGCTCTCCTTCTCATTTGGCACATACCCCACCACTTCTTCATCTCTCTCACATCTGCCCTTTGCCAAACACTGCTTGCCCTCAGCCTGTTAATAGGACCCAGAGAAGCATCCCAAAGGAGGAAGAGACAGATTGGCCCAGGCAGTAATGGACAGCCCTGCATAGCCTCACAGAGAGATGAGATAAAGAATGTGGGAGGGCTTTGTCATTAGCAATGAGAGCTGTGCAGGCCCTCAGGTCCTGGGCTCAGTAATCCTACTGTTTCCACTTTATATAATATAGTTGTGGTCCTTCACCTTGCAAAATAAAAGTGTCTTTATGCAGCCCATTCAAGGCTGCTCTGTACCTCCTCAAAATTCTGTGTAAAGACATAAGTCTGCATAAAAGTCAGACTAAATTATGCCTGTTTTGAACTACCTTAGCCCTTAGTATAACAGCTGTGATTACTTTGTAAATCTATTTATGCCACCTCTAAGTAAAGATGCTTAAATGCCAATTTAGAAGCACTTCTGTGCCACCATTGCGGTGTAAATTTGGTGTATGAAGGTTACATTTCATATTGATCACTGTAATAAAATATCCTGTAAAATGTATGGGAAATATGTCTTTACACTGTTAAGGCTGCTCTGTGCCTGCTCAACATTTAGTGTAAAGATGCAATGCTGCACAAAAGCCAGACTAAATTATGCCTGCTCTGAGCCACCTCAGCCATTAGTAACTAAGTATACAGTTGTAATTGCTGTGTAAATGCATTCATGCCACCTCTTAGCAGCATTAAACAGTCTGTGAGAAGACCAAAGAAATGCCACTTCAGAAGCGCTTCTGTGCCACCTTTACATTGTTAATTTGTCATTTTAAACTGGCAGCTGTGGTTGACAATGTTTATGCTATTACAACATGCCAGTAAATTTGGCTTATACATTTATAACTGCATATTTCATTAAGTGATAACATACATTATTCCACCTATTACATGCCAAGTACTTGTCACATAAGTAGATAAATGGACATAAAATATCAACTGAAAATATTATAATAGCTTAAAACTAAAAGCTTCCATGAAAAAAAACAGTTCAGTTTGAGGCAATACAAATGAACAAGTTCAAACAAGACAAACATTTAAGGTATATTGTACAGTACCACTTATTACGCAGCTTTTCAGCTAATAAATAACAATAAGGACATCAAAAACATGGTAAAAACTGGTCAAATCTTACCAATATTTTTTTATGTATGTAATTATACTACCCTGAATAAGCTAATTCACACAACAGATGTTTACATGTAGTCCACAAGACAAAATAATAGCTGAGTCTTTATGTATATTTTTATATATACAGTATATGAACAATATCACACTTGTAGCTATACAGCCATATCACATTGCTATTAGTATGATATAGCATTTACAACAGTTTGACGGCACGAGTGTGTAAATATAAGAAACAACAACGCCGTATCTTAAAAACCCTCTCTTGGCAGGAAACGTCCTTTCAGCACGGATTCAAATAGACGTTATCTGCATTAACAAACTGCAACAAGTACAGTCTCACCTAAAAACTCTTAAAACTACGTGACACAAAAACAGAATTATTTAATATTGTTATGGTATATACTATTTTAGTGGATTTGGCCATCTGCCATGACACTCGCTGTGAGAAATACCACAAACTGTTGAGTGCTGTTATCACTAGAATATCACCCTTAGCCAATGAGATTATATATGACATGCTTGATTCTTAATGTGTTGTTACCTGGATGATTCATGAATGTTTTATGTTTTTGTATATTTTTTATTGTTATTTATCAAATAACTATACAAAAGGTCAAAACATTCACAGATGCTCAAGAAGGCAACATGATGCATTCAACGTTTGAAAAGGATGAAGATTAATACATTTTTTTGTTTAAGAATTACAAATTATATATATTTTTTTTAATATAAAATTTCATTTAGCACTGACCTTTAGAAGATAAATCAAATATTGACGTTTCCCTGAACAGAAAATAAGTAAAATTTGCCCTGATCATCATCTTCAAGAAGTTTGCACCTTTTTGAGCTGTTTGCACCTTTTGTTATAAGTCTCTCAATGGGCTCTGAGGCTAGTGTGCAATTAGGGCATGTTTATATTTGGCAGGTTTAGTTCTATTAAAACAAGCTCTTTTAAAAGTAAATGTATCATGTATAAATGTAGATTATTTTTTTTTGGCCGAGACCAAAAAAAACCCAAGAGAACCAAATTACAAGTGTGAACACACCCATAGTTTTATTTGAGTGTTTGGGGAATAACTGGCTGATTGATTCATTACTCTTACATTTATTTAAAAGCAATGTAAAAACGAGGAATGGTACAACATAATGTATGCATTTTTTTTTATAAGAAGCAATGTTTAAAGAACTGCAAAACAAAGTAGGCCAGTAGGAGCTAAACGTGCAGGGTTCAGACTCAAGGACGAGTATACAAAGTCCAAATCGTTTTGTAGAAACTCTCAAAGTATAAACGTATGGTGAACTAAAGATCAGAGACCTAATGCAATAGCATACAAACACATGAGCGGAAACAAGAATCCCTCCAAGCTTTCAAACAGCTGCCTGAGTGGCCATCTTGCACAAATATGTAAAACACGGCATAAATGCATTGCTCCAGTCGTTGCATGTGAGAAACCCAAAGGACTTTCTTTTTTCATGCTTCCCCTTTTTCACAGCTGTGTCTCATATGTTCGTGCGTCCTCTCGTGGTGTCAGCTTTGCTATCGCCCAGTCCCACCTGGCCGCCTGTGTTTTAACAGCCTGCCGTGATGCTGGGTGCTCGCCTTCAGGGGGTCCCGAAAATCTAGACAGGACGTAATGGGTGGAGGAACACGCTTTGCCACGCTCGACCCTCCCCAAATCTTCACTGCTTCATTTGAGGGTCAGTTTACCCTGAAAGAGTTTTACTGTATCCTTCACAGGGCCGCCCCACTGTTTCCCATCCCGCTGCCTTCAAAAGGCCGCCCCCCGCCTTGAACCAGACAACATGCGAAATAAATATTACTCTGACCCATGTCTCCAACTCTTGGTGCCAGAATCAAACAGAGCGAGTGAAAATAAAAAAAGAAGAGAAGCTTCAGAAGGTCTTTGAGGTGGTGTGGGAGAGTGTGAACAAGCGTACAGTTCAGTTTTTTCTTTTGATTTCAGCGTCATGCTTCAACCTGCAGGAGCTAAAATGATTATAACTTAGGCAGACAGATTCAAGAGGCAGAGGGACGGATTTTGAACGTTTTTTTTCAGCAAGGATAAAGTACAGTGGGGAAAATAAGTATTTGATACAATATTTGATACAATAGAAAAATAGAACTTAATATTTGGTACAGATACCTTTGTTTACGATTACAGAGGTCAGACGTTTCCTGTAGTTCTTGACCAGGTTTGCACACACTGCAGCAGGGATTTTGGCCCACTCCAGATCGGTCAGACAGGTCTTCTCCAGATCGTTCAGGTTTTGGGGCTGTTGTTGGGCAACACAGAGTTTCAGCTCCCTCCATAGATTTTTTATTGGGTTCAGGTCTGGAGACTGGCTAGGCTACTTCAGGATCTTGAAATGCTTCTTACGGAGCCACTCCTTAGTTGCCTTGCTGTGTGTTTGGGGTCATTGTCATGCTGGAAGACCCAGCCACGACCCATGCTCTTACCGAGGGAAGGAGGTCGTTGGCCAAAATCTTACGATACATGGCCCCATCCATCCTCACCTCAATACGGTGCAGTCGTCCTGTCTCCTTTGCAGAAACGCACCCCCAACGCATGATGCCCATAGTGGAGAGTTTGAAGTCTGATTGAGTGTGTGAACAGGTGTCTTTTACAGGTAACGAGTTCAAACAAGTGCAATTAATACAGGTAATGAGTGGAGGATAGGAGTGCTTCTTAAAGACAAACTAACAAGTCTGTGAGAGTCAGAATTCTTGCTGGTTGGTAGGTGATCAAATACTTATTTCATGCAATAAAATGGAAGTTAATTATTTAAAAATCATACAATATGATTTTCTGGATTTTTCTTTTAGATTCTGTCTCTCACCAGGTGTAACGACGATGAAAATTACAGATCTCTCCATTCTTTGTAAGTGGAAAAGCTTGAAAAATCAGCAGTGTATCAAATACTTATTTGCCCCACTGTAAGTGACAATAAAGACATTTATGATGTTACAAAATATTTATATTCCAAATAAATGCTGTTCTTTTAAACTTTCTATTCATCAAAAGTATTGACAAAACAAACGCATCACAGTCTACACAAACACATCAAGCACAACTGTTTTCAAAATTGACTATAATTTTCTTGTGCAGCAAATGAATGTGACTGAAGACTGGAGTAATGATGCTGAAAATTCAGCGCTGCATCACAGAAATAATTTACATTTTAAAATTTATTTATAAAGAAAACTTATTTTAAATAGTAAAATTACAAAAAATGTAATATCACACCTTAATATAAAATATATTTTATTTTCTATTATATTTATTCATAATATTAAACATATTTTGCTGTGGGTCACGTGGTAGTGTTTCAGAGCGACTGAAAAAGTGTCTTTCTTTCTTCACTTGATTACTCAGATTTCTATCACTCAACGGTTTGCAGTGTGTTTGAGCTTGTTTAGACTGAGAAGAACTGTGACCTTTTTATCTTGCTTTTAAGACATGATGCAATGTCAGTCCTCCATAGTGTGTAAACAATCAGAAAAGCTTCATTGTTTTCCTTTTATGTGATCAGGGTGACTATACGTTACCCAGCATTGTCAGGAAAATGTTTTGTAACTAGAAGTAATCCCTCTTGATTTCTCCTCTAACAAGTCTCATTCACATGTTCATTTAGAAACGCTGGATCCAATCCCAGCTATATACAGAATGTCTAATATATGAACATTTTGTCAAATAATTATGTTATTTTATTGTCATTTATTTACCTCCTATGTATTTCCAGCTGGCTGAGTTTTAAATACAACAAATGTGGATGGTAACAACTTATATTCCTCAAGCCATTTGATAGCTTTGCATTAAGAACAGACTGAAGCTATTCTATATTTAAGCTATTCTTCAATTACAATCATGCCCTCTGTTATAGCTGCAGTGCTTTTCAAGCTTGCCATGTCACATTGCGTCAAGTGGCATGCAACAACCAATACCATTTTAATGAAATAAAACCTGGTGTGAAACCATGTTTTGCCCCTTTTGGACCTTGGCAGTAAAACATAAAATAACTATCAATACAACGTTCACTGCATTGAAAAGAGCTGCTGTGAAGTTTGGCCAAACCATTTCCTTTGGTGTTTTACAGAACAAAGAAAACTGTACAGACTCAGAACAAGCAAATTATGACCAAATTACTGGTAATAGTTTAGGGTAAAGCCCAAAATGAAAATTCTCTCATCGTTTACTCTCATGCTGGACAAGTTGTACTGTACTAACAGTATTTATTTATTACGGTGTTTTACCACTATTTGCCTTAAATACGGCTTCCAACCTTAGAATAGTTTTGAGTCATTTTTTAATCATATTTTGAATGCATTTCAAAGTCAGTGTCTTTTCAGATGTTGGAGGAGGGAATCTGTTTTTCACTCTTCTCCCTAGAGCTATTTGATAATATTCAAGTCAGGTGACTGTCAGGTGATTTGTCTGATCTGGGCAGATGTTAAAGGTCATGTTGGTCTTTTATGGATGCTGGATTTGTGGTTTTTGAGGTCTTGAAGGTGAAGATTGAGGTTGGATGTCTTTCTGCATCAGTAGTTCTGTGATGTTTGGACACAATCCTTTAGTGTTCAACGATTCCTATATTATAAATTTTCTCTTTTCGAAACACTATTCTTACCGTCTTGCTAAGCTTTGTGTATACAGTCAAAACTGTTGTTCTTAAAACACCAAAATATTGGACTGTCAAGGTTAAAGACGTTAACGGTAAATGGACTTCCATGATTTTTTGAAGTCTAACAAGTAATTTCACTCATGGCACTGATGTACACAAGTATACACTGATATACAAAAATCAAAAAGTTAAGTAAAAGATAATCGCAATGTTTGTTTTTCACTGTATCCTACACAAATGATATTAACCACCACAGGTGTTCGCATTA
Source organism: Oxygymnocypris stewartii (assembly GCA_003573665.1). Lineage (NCBI taxonomy): Eukaryota > Metazoa > Chordata > Actinopteri > Cypriniformes > Cyprinidae > Oxygymnocypris > Oxygymnocypris stewartii. Next base: position 3,538,929 of record QVTF01020812.1, read on the forward strand.
TTTTGTCCAACCCATTTCCCTATTATTCAGTACATGACTGACAGCGCCCTTTTAACATACGCATAAACACCCATGCATTGTTATTCTTTTTTCCTCCTCTCCTTTGCGTAAATGCCTGGCTTTTGTGTACATTCCCTGCTACTAAAAGTTTGTTTTCAAGAGGGTGAGTGCAACTGAGAGAGAGAGATTGTGCTTGAAAGAGAGAGTCATTGGGAGATCTCAGGGTGCTGTTCTGCTTAACTTCCCCTGGTCAAAAGCTCCTCAGTGAGGCTATCCAGGCCAGCAAATCAGCCTGTGCCCGCTGTTTACTGTACCGGTCACAAGGGCCACCGGAGCTGGAACAAAGGTGGGTCTGTTCCTATTGTCCTTCCCCAGAATGACAGCTCTCTGTTGGGCCGAGAGACAGACCGGGGGGCCCTGGCTCCCACGTACAGGGACGAAGGACAGTTTTAACTGAAACCATGTCTTTCGCTTTCCCTCAATCAGACGCTGCCTCAATATAAACACCTGTGGCTATTCACTGATTCGAAGTGGAAAGAGCTGTTTACATGGTTCAGACTGCTACTAATATGCATTTAACACGGATCGAGGCATAAACGGATATTCAGTGCAAATCAAAGGACTGAAAGTATTCTTAAATGAGAAATGCACACAATAAGGGGCGTAAAGCAAAGAGTGACTTCCTCTCCATCCATCTAAAACCTAAATCAAAGCAGCAGTTGTTCACATCTGGGACTGCCCTGTTCCCCTGGTGCTGAAGCCACTTTAATGAGTGTACTGACACCTGTGCTAAAGGCAAAGCTGTTGCAATATCTCTGTGATTGGGTCCTTTTACATGTGGCTCTTAACTGTACCGAGCATCTAGAGGTTAATGTGTTGGGGTGACAGAATAAACAGCTCAGGTGAGCTTCAGAAGCGGCGCATTAAACTGAGTGTTTAAGAGGTGCGGAGCCGTAAGGGGCAGGTGGGATTGGCCTTACACAACAGCTGTCCGCCATCTGAGTCCCTATATATATCGGTTTCGGTCATTATGAGCATTTCTATAAATCACAAAGGAGTTCTCTGTACCTTTCTCAGCCATTAGAATAAAAGGAGACTTTTGCTTAACTTTCTGCATTTTATATTTCACCGGAGAAAAAGGCTATCGGTGAAGTTTAAATATTATGTTAATTTAAACCAAGTTATTTTTATGATCGTGCGATCAACACATCTTCATGATTCATTTTTATGAGTTCATTTGTTGAAGATTTGTTGAAGATTTTAACCAATTTAAAACCAAGTTATGTAATATTCCTTAATTTCCTGTTTGTTTAAGCGCAAAATGAAGAGGGGTGAAATAGCTTAAAGTCGGAATGAAACAAAAATATACTGTAAAAATTATTTTTTAAAGTTGTAGACAAAACGGAGTACAATTTGCAAGAAAATACTGTTTCAGCTTTTCTACTTACAATTTTTGCATTTAATTCAAGGTGTTACTTAATTCCTTTGCAATTGTTTACAAGCAATTTCTGTATGAAAACTTATTTTGAAATAAATCATATTTTTTTCAGTGTAGTTCCATATTGTTATGTACATCCGCGTGTAACAGATTATCGAAAAATAAAAAAATTAGTTTGGAACTTGGTTCTAGATTGTTGGATTTTGATATGTGGGCATTGCTTTTGCCAATTTGGGTATTTTTGTAGTGATCTTCTCATTTTTGCTGGGACTTTTATTAATGCTTTGTGACAAGGAGCTATTTTGGTGATATTAAAATATTTTTGGTAAATACAAAATAAGGCAGACATGCTGTTATTTGTAATGTTTTCTTTGTTCTCTTATTATCATTTTACATGTAAATACAGCTGAAATCAACTTATGTCATCTAATGACATTTAGCAACTTTTCAAGCAGGCTTTAACTACTTTTCATTGAAGGCATTTGGCAACATGTATTGCACGTATTGCACTCAAAAGCAGCAGATAAGCAAGAACATGCGGGGGCAGAGTTTAAACAGCCTAAATGAATGGAGATGTGCGGTATTCATCTCCATAGAGAATTAAGTCAGTCATTTTCACTGGAAGGTCCAGTTATGACATTATGACAGGACACATTTTCATCCCATGCCGGCTTTAAGTAACAAAGAGGCAAAATTAAATGGAGCAAAAGTTTTGCCACAACAATTTTAACATAATAATCAGTTTAGCGTCATCAATGAACCATTCAAATAAAAAATCTCCACCAGTCCAGTTTGTTTTACAGTATATGAATAAGGTGTTCCCATCCGGATCAAGCTGTAAAAACATGTGTATACATGCAGCTGTGTAACGAGTGCGCAAATTATTCAGTAGCTTTCAGCGTAGTGGACCTTTTTAGAGGAATTTCTGTCGAGGTTTGTCTTTTAAAATGTTTTACATTTAAGCATTTGGCTTGTTTTAATCCAGAGTGACTTCAACTGTATTCAACACTGTTTTATCTAACGATATTCTTAGTTTAAACTATAGGAAAAGTTTTTGAGACACATTGAGCTGTGCAATCTACAAGAAAGTGATTAATAAAAAGCTAACAGTAGGCCTATATTTCTAAAACGTCCTTTTGCAATAGTGTTTGCTCAAAGCACTGAACAATATAGGTAACACTTTATTTTAATGTTCCCTTTTGATCATTTTGTTGACAATAAGCACTATGTGTCAACAAACTGTCTCCCAACAGATCTACTGACTATAAGTAACTTTGCAATATATGTCAACTTATTCTTACCCTACACTCTTAAATATAAAGGTGCTTTAAAAGGTCTTCAAGCGATGCAATAGAAGAACCATTTTTGGTTCCACAAAGAACCATTCAGTCAAAGGTTCTTTAATGAACATCTCTTTCTTACCTTTTTATAATCTGAAGAACCTTCTTTTGCCCCCAAGAACCTTTTGTGAAACGGAAAGGTTCTTCAGATGTTAAAGTTTCTTTATTGAACCATTGAGACAAAAAGGTTCTTCTATGGCTTCGTGAAGCACCTTTATTTTTAAGAGTGTACCAGTTATACTGTACTAACACTCTGAGGCAGTTAGTAGGTGCAACGTTACTTATAGTCAACAACAGAATGTGTTAAAGGGACCATCAAAATAAAGTGAAACCCAATACCACTTTATTTTTATTTATCTGCTTATTAATTTATTCTATATGCCTTTTTTAGGTTACTTAAACACGTTTGAAACATAGGGTCAGACAAACCTCCCATAATTGAGCCTACGGCCAGCGTGAAACTAACGTTTTCTACTTGCTTTTGAGATATTCTGATTGCAATCTCTACCCTCAGGTACGATCTCAGCACTACAGATAATAACAGCAGTATAATTCACTTTCCTTGACATGTTGCAATATCTCTACACAGGGAGACGCGCGTCGGGGGAACTTGGTGTCGCCGCAGGTGCATTTCTGAAAACGCGCATCCATGATGCGCGTAAAGCAGCCTCCCCCCATCATTACTGACAAGCATCTGAGGAGATAACCCTGCCGTTATCAGTCGCCTGCGTTCTCCTACCTCCCACTCTTCTCTTTGTTAGCGGAGTTTATGCGGCTCCGCTTCGCTCCTCCTCCAGTTTGCCTCCTCAGAGCTCCGTGCGTCTACAGGTTGAGCGTCTCCAGGATTGGTTTAAAACGAACGCAACAGGTTACAAGTGCGTTAATGAATCCGAGAGTGTTCTCGAGTGGGCGAAATGTGGGAGCAAAATAACTAATTAAACCAGCGTTAACGTTTCATTCATCACCTGTTTGGATTGGCTCATTTACTTTAGTGTTAAACTCTGCGCGAAAGTTCATCATGGTTTCGTTGCTGGATTTATGCGCTCTTGTTCTGTCGCTCGTTTGGGGATATTGCGTCCTGGTGGACACGGTCTTTACAAACTTTACTCTGGACAACGAGGTCCACTCTAGTTTCATCCACCGGCGCTTGAAGAGCAAGGAGCGCCTGGAGATGCAGCGGGAGATCCTGTCAATCCTCGGGTTACCGCACCGGCCGCGACCGCACCTCCACGGCAAGCACAACGCCGCGCCGATGTTCATGCTGGATCTGTACAATGCCATGTCCACGGAGGGAGACGAGGAGGGCTTCTCGTACCCGTACAAACCCGTTTTCACCACTCAGGGACCGCCAATCGCGACCCTTCAGGACAACAACTTTCTGAACGACGCGGACATGGTCATGAGTTTTGTTAACCTAGGTAAGATGCACTGACAGTTTCTGAGATATCAAATGCCATAATTTAACCTGCCAAGTGAAACTGCGCCCACCTGATGCTTAAATCAAACCAAGTTCAAACCAATTCAACTATAAGCTATTAAAATCCAAACAGGGCAAATGGTCTACATAAAACTCTCTTATTTGGTCATAATGTGTACTATGAAATAGTCATTAAATATTAATGGTGTTAATAGGTAAAAGAAACACTAAAGAACATTTGGACACAATTTTGACAAATATTTCCATTTAATGAACTTTTTTAAAAAGGCGCTCTGGAATACTTGATTCTGATTGGTCAACTCATCAGTCAAAAATCTTTGTTTATAAAACAGAAAGTTCAGGTCTGTGCTTCTGATTGGTCAGCTTGGCCATCCAGCATGTGTTATTTTCCACAATATATTGAAACAGCTGTGAGGCGAAACACCTGTTCACCAATCACAGTGTTTTATTGTACTTTGTTGAGGCCCTTCATGAATTTGCTTAACAAAAGTGAAATGCGAACATTCTAGTAACAATTTGTGCACTCAATATTTTTATATTCGAGTAACCATTTGATAAAATCAATAAGACCATGGTACGGTTATGAAGGAAAATCACATCCTTGGGATGTTTTATTCCATTGTACCCAATCATTGAGAACATTATGTGTATTAAAACTTAGAAAAACAACATATTTTGGGTCAAATTTGATTAATAGTTTTACAAGAAACAATTTATAGGCTGTATAATTCTGCTTTTTAGTGTTTGTCTAATGTTCTTGACAGTGTCACGAAGTCTGGTTCCAAAAGCGGAACCGATGCGGTTTATTTTGGAAGACAAAGAGCGGTTAATGAACGTGAAACATCATGATGGGGATTGCATTTATATTCTATCTGAAAGTCAAAAATCAGATTGATCCTCTGCCTCTTTCATGTTTGGCATCGACAGGAAAGACCTGCCACAGAAATCAGATAATAACAGGGCTAAATGAATAATAACTGGCCTAAAAATGAGAGTGGGACCCAAGAGTCTTAGATGTTTTATTTGTTCCTGGGCCCAATAGCATGCATAGTTCTCTCCTTCATAGTTTGTTTGATTTTATTAGGCCACTTATCTGAGCAAAGACTTAACCTTGGCATGATTTCCCAGCTCCTAATGCTGGTGAACGCAAACCTATATTTGCATTGTGTGTTTTGGGCAGTGATAATAAAGCGCTGTTGCATTCCCAAGCGTCTGCTGTCTCAGCGCCAGCTGTGTCCTCTGCTAATGTTCAGGTGTTCAGAGTTGGCTGTCTGGGAGCTCAACGGTCTCTTTATCTTCAGTTTTTTTTCTCTGTAGTAATGATATCAGCTGACAGAGGCACAAGTGTTTTGCTAAGTGCAAAGTACGTCTCATGACTCGTTTGTTTAACTGCAGTGAGAAAGCCTATGTGGCCGCTCACGTATATTCTTGCTTTCAAAAGGGACAATGAAATGATCCTTAACTATGGAAACCATAGTTTCTGCTAAAACAATGTATTGTTGCTACTGTAAAATCATGACACGTAATATATACATGTCCGTTTGATTAATGCCTTTTCTTCAGCACCGTGGTAGCTATGGTGCACTGTTTTATTATAAAAACAATAACTGTAATAACTTTGGTATTTTGGCAACACGTCTTGTATGAACGCTCCCAGGTCACCATTCAAGCAGCTTTTAGTCATCCACCTTTACCTCCACCTAAAGTGTAATCTTTGACATCGCCTACCTTTGCCTGCCTTAATGTTAAGTACCTGACTTGTCTTATCTGTAGGCCTGTTAGTTTCCTCATTAAAGCGTCATCATCTGCACAAAAGCACAACACTGCCATGCAAAGTGTGATTTATTGTCCGATAAGAGCAATTATGTTGTTAAGGGTGTGATTTGTATCGCTGTTTATTGGTAAGATGGATTGGATGTGATAGTTAAGTAATGATCTGAATTATTTTAAAGCAATAAAACCTTTATGGCGTCTAAAACATGCATTACTTTCTTCTGTGGACACAAAATAAGATATTTGGGCTGATTTAAAGGTTTGGAATGAAATGAGGGTCAGGAAATGAGGACAGAATTACATTTTTGGGGTAAACTGGTCCTTTAAATACTGATAAAGAATTAAAAACATATTTAGTTTATTATAATATAAATTATTAATCTGAGAAAGGCTAATGTGTGTGTGTGTGTAAGTAAGGGTATGACTAAGGAGGGAGGTGACAGTGTTTCTTATTCTGAAGTGTGTAATTATCCAGAGAACTGCTGTATTGTGCCTATTTTGGACACGCACTGACACAGATGGATTTGACCACAGAGGCTCGCAGAATCAAGGGCCTCTCTCTCTTTCTGCTCTGCTTTCGCTCTTCCTGCCTGCTTTAAATGAAACAACCTGCTGTAGCCGCTCCATTCAACCAAACTGAAGTGCACAGCACACCTTTTATATTAAACACAGTGTCAACAGAGACTTTCCCCTTTGGCATTTTGCAGGAATAATGTGCAGATATGTGTATATATTTACTTAATTTTCACCTTGGTGGTTACATAGTTGCTATATTACATTAGGCCCGGAGAACACGGCATGGATGCCATATGATACAAGGGTTTTGCTTTCTTCACTGAATCTGCGATCCATAAACCTGACAGTTAATCATAACAAAGATGTTTTACATAAGCAAAATGAACACAAGGAAAACAAAAAGAGAGTTCACACAGAAACCACATGCGATCCAATAACATCTAAAGAGTTTTTAATGTTTACTGGAATATGATTTCCCACAAATCCCTTCAAATTATGAAATGCCCAATTATGTTTCCAATATTTTTAAGAAATGCATTATCCGAGCTGTTTTTTTTAACTTGTAGAGATCCTTTTAGTGAAGAAAAGCTCCTGCATTCTGTTGCAAATTTCAAAGTTTAATTCCAATAAACCAATGTTTCAATCAAAAAACTTTCTTCCTAAACCATTTTCCTGAAGAAAGAAAATCACACATGTGGATTGGATGCCCTCATATAGTATTTGATGATCTGTGTCATGGCTTTAAAACAATAAGAGGAAAGCTGCTTTGTGAGTCCAATCTTTCAATCTTTTGAAAAATACATTTCATCTGGAGCATTTTGAGAGCAAGTGAGTGATTTACAATTATGAACATATACCGTTTTCCAGAAGGAATGGAAGTATCTGTGTCTTTGCTTCTTTAGTACCCAGCCAGTCAGAGACTGGCAGCGTATTTGTACGAACGCCATCTCGTCTAATGATCTGAAACAAATTCAAATATTTTAGACTTAATCAAACAGACATTTAACCCTCCTGTTGTATTCGGTTCAGTTTAACTCGATTTTCAAATGGGTCAAAATAGTGGTTAAACTATTTATTTGCTCTTGACATTTTGTCAGAATTTCTGATTTAGGGTTATGAATGTGCTTGCAAAGTTTCGAGACAGATGTGTTTAGGAAATTATTAACACTTTTGAGCACCATTGGTTTCCTTACAAACTGCTAAAAAGCAACACCCGCTAATAAACCCGCTAAAAGTCAGGTAAAATGCAGAAAACTTTTACCACCGCTTCTCATAACCTGAAATATAAAATACATGAAAACTTATGGAATGTAAGACTCATCTTATGAATTATCAGAAAAAAAAAACTTTTCTTTATCTGGCTGATTTTCAAAGTCAAAATAATCTTTCAAAGGATGTTTTAAGTAGTTTAATTTGCAGCACTGAAGTGTGATAAACCCATTTTACCCTCACAAGGATTTGAGAATACCAAAAAGCAGATAGTAATAAATACTAAAGGTACACTAAGTACAAATAATGTAAGATAATATACTCACTTAGTTCAAATATAGTCACTACAAGCATTCATGAAATAGCAAATTTTGGACATACAGTGTGTGGGTCAAATTGACCCCTAACACATTAGAAATAAGAAGTGGTCAATTCAATTTGGAAATTGGAAGGGAAATGAGGGTCTATTAAATGTAGAAATTGGAAAGGAATTATTACATTTCACACAAATTTCATATTTTTAGTCTCTGACAAGCTACAATAGAAGTTTTGTGTTTTAACATGAATCTTTAGTAGTTTTTATATTGCCAATTTTTGCTAATTTGACCCTTCGCTTGCAGTTTGATTGACAGGTGATCTGACCAATCATAATGCAGAATCTGCCATTTTGTCTGACAAACAAACCAGGCAGAAGAGTAGATTAACTTCGGTGGACTTGAACTTGAAAATGTTGTGTATTGACATCTTTCCGCGGTTGAAACCATGCCTTCTGATGTTTATTTCATGCTATAACTAGTAAATATAAAGAGATGATCTGTTCATGTGCCGCTTGAATTCTTATTTTCATCTGAAGAAATTGATTCATACGGCGCAAACTTAACTGAACAGACATTTTATAACAGATTTACTTCTTTTAACTGCTCCTAACACCAGGTCTTACTGTCTTCTTACCTACATATACTATCTGAAGCTGTTTCAACTTTTCAGACATACAATATTTTCAAATGAAGCGACCTAAGTGTTTCTCAGAAATGATGAGAAGAAAGTGCACTTCTTGTGCCCTCCATCTGGATGACTTGTATTCTTTCCTCCTGGATGAACCTGGGTGGCATTCGCTGCTTCTAAAATATTATGACAACACTTGTGGATCTGATTTCACAGATACTCCTCTAAAGCACGGTGAGGAGGTCTGCTGAACGACAGGCTCTAAAGAAGCTTTGTTTGGCATGGCCGGACCCTCTTCATTCCTACAAATATTTTATAAGGCTGGGGCACAATTTACGACAGACCAGTCCGATCTCAAGGCAATTCGTACATATTTTACGAAGAGGCTAATTTGTACGAATTCGTACGACCGCATTCATACTAATTCGTTCGACTTTTGCTAAACCGTACGTATTTTACGAGTTGCCAATTTGTATGAATTACATACACCTAACCCTGCCTCTAAACTTACCCGTCACTGGGGTTTTGACTAAATCGTACGAGTGAGGCCGTACGAATTAGCCACCTCGTAAAATATGTACGAATTGTAGTGAGATAGCGTTGGACAGACATGTGGGTGTCGCTGTTCCAAGAGAATTAATCTTTGCGTCTGTCAGATGAAGTGTGTTTCAATTCCAGCACAGGTGTGACTCACTAAAACGGTTTGTAGTAGATCTGGAGGCAATAGCTTTGTACTTGAGTTGAGAGTTTTATAGAGCCATCTGTTTCTGAGTTATGACATGTTTAGGATATAGTGTAGTTTTGATGATATTCAGTGACTGTTTTTATGTAATTCATTTTAATAATGAGTTATTATCCCAGTTCTAGTTGTGTCATTCAGATATGTCATGTCATTCTGCCCCTTAAAGGGTCTTATTTGTTAGGTTTAACGATAACAGAGATGTTATGCCCGTGTGTAGAGTAAGTGGGTGGGTCTCTGATTTCTTTGGACCCCGGGGCACCAGGACATTTTGTCTCTGAGTCACCTTAGTAAAAAGCCCAGCTGTGTAAATGGCTTACGGCATGTATGTAAAATGTAAATGCAACATGCCGCACGCAACACGAGTCAACACTGCGCAGGGCGTGTGAACACTCCAGGGATCTAGAACATGCTTTTCAGTGTGTAAAATGCAGACACTCGGCAAGACACTCAGCAAGATACTACTCAAATAAAACCACATGGAGGAATACTAATCAATGTTAATTCCTAGCTGAATGTTTAGGCTGCTCTTTACCATATAATTAAAGCAGATGGTGACTGTCAAGAACCTTAAAGGACAAAAAGTTTTCAGATACTTAATTGCATGTAAATGCATTAAGTGCAATTTAATTTAAATGTAGATTACATTTCTATTAAATGCAATTAGTTGAACTTAAAAGTGCATTTTTGACCAACTTAAAGGAACAGTTCACCCCCCCCAAAAAAAATTATTTGAAATAATTTCATCATTTACTCACGCTCAAGTTATTCCAAACCCATATCCAAACCTCAAAAAGAGTTTCACTCTTCTGTTGAGCACAAAGAAGATATGTTTTTAATCAAAGAATTCAATCGAAGCCAATAATGGCTTTATACTTGCACAACCCAAATTCCGGAAATGTTGGGACGATTTTTGAATTCCAATAAAATGAAAACTAAAAGACCTTCAAATCACATGAGCCAATATTTTATTCACAATAGAACATAGATAACATAACAAACATTTAAACAGAGAATTTTACACTTTTCATCCACTAAATGAGCTCATTTCAAATTTGATGCCTGCTACAGGTCTCAAAGTTTGCACGGGGAAACAAAGGACTGAGAAGGCAAGAAATTTAGAAAAGATTCCGTTGGAAGAACATCTAGTAACTAATTAAGTTAATTGACATCAGGTCAGTAACATGATTAGCTATAAAAGGGATGTCTAAAGGTGCGTTCACACCAGACGCGAATAAATCGCGCTATTCGCGCGAAGTTGGACGCTTGAACATTTTGAGTTTACTCGCGCCATTCGCGCATGAAATTCACTACACAACAGACGCGAATTCGCGTCATGGGAGGGGCTTCTGCCAGGCAGCTCCAGTCTCGTTGCAAAATGTATTCCTGTTTTTGTAAATGTACGAAGATTTATATACAGCTCCGGGTACCCACATACAACCACAATAAATTTGTCCTCCATTGTTGTTTGGGATTTTCTGCCTCCGCTCGTAATGACGTCACTGCTAGAGCAAGCTCCTGATTGGTTAACGCGTCAACACATTAGAATAAGTATACTTTAAAGTACGAAAAAATATTAAAACAATGATTTGAATGGAACTTTAAAGTAAATATTTGATATTACTACAGAATTTTTTTTACTTTTTAAAAGTGTACTTTTAAAAGTTCCTGTGGCTCAGTGGTAGAGCATTGCGTTAGCAGTGCAAAAGATTGTGGGTTCAATTCCCAGGGAACACACATACTGATAAAAAAAACTGAACAAAAACTGTATAGCCTGTAAGTTGCTTTGGATAAAAGCGTCTGCTGAATGCAATACTTACAGTGGTGGTCAGTAACGAAGTACAACTACTTCGTTACTGTACTTAAGTACATTTTTCAAGTATCTGTACTTTACTGGAGTAGTTTTATTTTGAGTAACTTTTACTTTTACTTCACTACATTCCAAAGCATAAGATCGTACTTTTTACTTAACTACATTTCATAAAACATATCGTTACTCACGTGATACATCACGTGGTCCGAGACGCAGACGCGGTGTCTGATTCATGAACAAACTGATTATTTTCAATGAACCTGTTCAATCGGTTAGCAAATCGCAACAAACGATTCATTCACGAATGGCAATGATCCGATTGCAGCTGTTCTCGAGTCGAAAACTCACTGATTCAAATGATCCGTTTAGAGCGAGTCTTCTTCAGTGAACTGAACTCGCAAGTAAAGAACCGGGAGATCTCGTGAGCGCGCGCTACTGATGCTGTGAAAAGTAAGTTACTAATGTCGTTTTTTAGGATTAATTATTGTAACTGAAAATAATATTTAGGTCAAAACTGTCAGTGAACTAAATCTGCTGTAAAGGGTGATCTATTAAGCCCACTGAAATGCTTGAATGCAGACAGATCGACATCAGTGTCTCTAACGTTATGTTTTAGGTCAAAAAACAAAACATTAAAATAACACCGATTAAATAAAATAACTCATGCACGTTCATATTCCCCGCTGCTGTAACGTTAGCAGTTTTATTAAAATGCTATGCATTTAGACCTATGTGACGTCTGTTTTTGTATTGTTTATCAACAGTATACATTTTTATATTGTTCAGATCAACTAACGTTAGCCGAGTAGACAGATATGAATGTTTATTCATAACCATACTGAAAATAAGTAAATATTGTTAGCTGATGCTAGCTGTCTAGCTAACAAGCTTGCTGGTGCTAAGTTGAGGAAATTTTTAGATATAAAGTCCAAATATCTTTATTCAGCCACCTAGATAGATTCCATCTGAGGGAAAAAGAAAGGATGTGATGTTCAGAACATAACTACAGTAATTATCAGAGTGGGAAGTGATGATGCCATCTGGGGGCATTTGGCCAGGGGTGTTTTTACACCACAGACAAGGTTTGAGAAGAAAAAAATTCATTATGAAAATATAATTCGATTTTCCTTAAAATGTTCTTCCTAATTTCAGGCCTAATTCTCATGTCATATATAACTGACGTTCTGCAAAAACTAAAACTTCTAAAACACTTTTTTTCTTACTGGTGAAGATTAGATGGTGAAATCTTTTTTTCTCAGGTACATGGCAGTGTAAGCTTCACAGTGAACATACTACATTACTCTCATCAACGTAGTCCATATCAACAAAATATATATCTTGACTCTATATAGTGGTTATTTTGGGAAAAACCCAGGTATTTTGGGCAGTAGGATTATAAAAATATGTGCTAATATAAAATTAAATAAAGTAGTCTATATAAAATTGCAAAATAAATCTGTCTATCGGTACTTTTTTACTTAAGTACATAAAAAATTGAGTACTTTTGTACTTTCACTCGAGTAAAATTTAAAAAGCAGTACTTTTACTTTTACTGGAGTAATATTTTACTATACGTATCTGTACTTTTACTCAAGTACTTGATCTGTGTACTTTGTCCACCACTGAATACTTAGCGTGTTAAGAAACAGTCATGATAATTAAATCTGTTTAAGTACACTTAGTGGCATTTTATTTAATATTATCTGCAAGTACAGTTTTTTAAATATATACTTTTAAGATTTGAAGTACACTACAAGTGCACATGCAGCACACAAATTTTTGGCAAGAGTTCATGCATTCATGAAAAGCAGGGCAGATATCAAGGTCTTTAATTGAGTCAGACCACGTTGTGGTTCCTTCCTTTAAAGTCAGAGTTAAATTTTTGGTGAGATGTCCTCATCCTAGCGTGTCAGGACACATACAAACATGTCCAAAGACAGAACTATAATTCTGGCCACTACAAGATTTGCTCTATTCACCTTATATGGGAGATGAGCAACAAAAAGTCACGAGAATGGCCTCACTGGAGGAGAAGATGTGCCAAAAATGGGTGGTAGAGCTAAACACACGAGGTGCTTCTGATTGGAATGTCTGACTGAGTGGAAGAGGGACTTGCTGTGTAGTCATTTGATATGTTTTGTTTCTTCCTATGTTGTGACAGCCCATATTCTTGTCTTTATCTATGTGGATGTAAACAACTGCTATTTTTGTACAGGGTCCCTAAAATACCAGAGCTAGCAGTAACAAAGAGAATGTGAAGAAGGTCTGTTCCAAAAATAGTATGCTGACTTACATTCTAATGCCTAAATCTAAGCAATCTTATCTGAAATGGATCTTCATAAATCACTGATTGCAAAGTCTAAAATGCCTGTTCACACCAACACCAATGTAGCATAAAAATGCAGTCTGACTATAGAGTACAGACATACAGAGACTAGTGTCGGTTCTGGATTCTTCTTCAAGGTGTTATTCACGGCTATTTAGCAAACTAGCCTGTTTGTGAGTGCCACTAAGTCATAATTTTATGTAACAACAGCAGATCTTGACGTGACCTGAAGTGCAAATCATATTGAATCCCTCTCAGCACAAAAGCAGCTGTATTGTCTGCATATGAATATTAATGCCAGTCTAAACAGACGCTTTAAGAGCTGTTATTCAAATGAAAATTTGGTCACACTTCAGTTTGGGGGGCAATTCACACTACTAACTAATGTTTAACTCAATGAACTCCTAATTTGCTGCTTATTAATAGTTAGTAATGTAGTTGTTAAGTTTAGGGTTAAGGGATGTAAAATATGGCCATTCAGAATAAAGCATTAATATGTGCTATTTAACTCCTAATAAACAACCAATATGCTAGTAATATGCATGCTAGTTAATAGTGAGAATTGGTCCTTAAACTAAAGTGTTAGCCAAAATGTTTTGCACAATAGGGCACTTCAGCATACTCCCAAGGGGGCAGCAGAAAGATTAAATGGAAATTGTAATGAATAAATGAATATTAATGCATTAAAATAATCAAACTCAAATTGTGGCATTAGGAGACTAAACAAATATTTAAATGAATAAATTCTTATTTAAATAATAAAATCTCTAATCTGGGGCAGTATGACTAAATTCATATTTGAATTTATAATTTGAATTTATAAATCATATTTGAATACAATTTTATTAATGATTTAAAATAATTACACTAATCTAGAAAATTACAATTCTGAATATAATCAAGATGTGTCCTGAAATTATATATATTTTTTTTATTTAGTTGTAAAACAGGGAGACTTCGAGACAAAAATATTGAGATCCACTAAAATACATTCTAATAAAAAAATAGAAAAATTATAAATAAATATATTTATGTATTTTTTTCAGTGTGTTGAAGATTTATTTGGAAAATAGCGTGTTAGAGTTCTCAACTACAATCACATTAAGAAGCAGTTCACAAAAAAAATGACTATGTCTGCTCACGTTCACTGCTTGAAACATTAATGAATTAATCAATATTGGCTAAAATTGTGAATTTTTAACGACATTAAACTCTTTTCACACTGATTTTCTCTAAAAGATGTGCATCCAGGTGCATTTGAACAGTTCAGTCAACACCAGACTTCCAGCAGGAATTAGTCCTGATGATATACAGGATCTTGTCTAATACGAATGAAACCTCTCTCTGGGAGCGCTCTGACTTCCAGCAGTCTGAGAGTAAGATGGAGAGGGGTGAAATGAGTTTGACCTGACCTGACCCCCGCCGTTAGCTCAACCGCACCCCAACACTTTCCACACACCGGCCGAGCCATGCTGGGAGTCCCGTCGGCTGAGGAAATAGCCTGTTTGCTATCTGCCACGAGAAAGAGACGTCATTACCCCATCAATTTTTTATGGGTCTGTTTTCCGTCTCTCAGCCTCGCTAATGCACTATTGAGAGCATTAGTCACAGCTCGCTCTCATGCGATCCTCTGGCTAGCATGCGAGTGGAATCTCTGATAGATAGATAGATGAGAGGAAGAGAGACTAAAAACCACAGGTTTTCAGGACTTCATAGTTACTACGCCTCTAATTGATTCCTGTTCTTGTAATAGGTCACATTTACATCACAGTCTCTGGAGGATTCATACAAATTCAACAGCGCTGCTGGCATCATGAGCCACACATCCGAACACGGTGAATAAATGTGAATGAACTTGTGTGCGTTACCATTAATACTTAGCAGATGTTTAGAGGAAACAGACAATGGTGATTAAGAAATAGTCTAGTCACATTTCTTTAAATATTGTTTTGTTTCATAGCAGATTCATAGTAATAAACAAGAAAATAACAGCATTAATGTTACAGCATTCCAATAGTGTCCTTATTCAGCTCAAGTCATTTCAGTGTTCATTGATTATGAAACAAAGCTCTACAGAAAACAACTCATTATTATTATCCTGCTCCGTGTTTGTTTTCATCTAATAGTGTGAGTGCCATCAAATTGATCATATTATTGAATATTAACAGAAACAAAGAGTACATAATGCAATGTAAAGTATATTTCAACCAATATTAAAAATGATCACCTAATTATTGTCATGACATGGAACACAAAAATTGATACAAACTGTATATTTTTGCAAAAGAACGTCTCTTTAAATGTAATATATACAATCGTCAAGTAAAAATTAATCAAATATTTCCCCACACCATAAATGTTTTTGTTACCGTTGATAATGATAATAATGACGATGATAATATTAATAGTTATTATTATCATATTATTTTTTTCAATGTTTAGATTTTTTTTAAACAAATTGTTTTTTTCTTATGGTTTCAAATTCATTTTAAAATATTAACAATCAACGAATCAGGTTGTTAAAATGTTATTATTATCATTATTATTATCAGTAGTAGTTTTAGTTTTATGTTATCAGTAGTAGTAGTTTTACATAACAAATAAAATATTTTACCATAAGATTATAAAGTATATGATTATTAACTGTTTAAGTTTGTTATGTTTAGTCACACCACATGACATCTTACAATTTAAACAGTTTGAACATAACAATTCTGATATTTGAAGAAACATATTGACTTTGACATTATTATTATTAATAGTAATAATAATAATAATAATAATAATAATTATTATTATAGTTTGGTATAACAAAATAAATATTATTACTTAATTATTTAACAAGGTTTTGATTTTATTAATTTAGTTAGGCCTTTTCTTCATTATGATATCGGGACAGTTATATCTCATTTTATTAACTATTTAACTTTACGCCCTAAGCACGCACGCACACACGCACGCACGCACACACACACACACATTGTTTTTTATGGTTTACAGGGACTCTCCATAGGCGTAATGGTTTTTATACTGTACAAACTGTATGTGCTATTGCCCTACACCTACCCTACACCTAAACTTAGCCCTCACAGGAGACGGTACATTTCTACTTTCCCCCCAAAAAAACTTACTCTGTATGATTTATAAGCGTTTTGAATTATGGGGACACTAAAAATGTCCTCATAAATCACCTTCTCCTTGCAATGCCTGTGTCATACCCATGCCATTATACTAATTTGATTCCTCATAAACAACACACACACACACATACACACACACACGCACACACACACACACACACACACACACACACACACACACACACACACACAC
Organism: Oxygymnocypris stewartii; assembly: GCA_003573665.1. Taxonomy (NCBI): domain Eukaryota; kingdom Metazoa; phylum Chordata; class Actinopteri; order Cypriniformes; family Cyprinidae; genus Oxygymnocypris; species Oxygymnocypris stewartii. The sequence continues at coordinate 3,555,799 of QVTF01020812.1, forward strand.
ACACACACACACACACACACACACACACACACACACACACACACACACACACACATCTCTTTGGACACTCAGGCTCATGGCTGGCAGTCAGTAATATTTATAGCGGCTAGGTAATAAGGAGCTTAGATGGGGAAGCATGATGTAATAGGTCAATTTGTTAGGATTAGCAATGTGTTGTCATTAAAAGGCGTCTGACTCAATGCACATTCACAAGCAAACACATCATGTCATTGTGTTGCTGTTTTTACATGGCGTGTTTGCATTTTGGAGGGATAAACTTGTATATATATTTGCGCAACATGCGCAACATCCCACATATGCAGTCAAAGCCGGAAAAAGACTTAATAATAATAAATAAAAAAGAACTCTTTAGTTTATTACCTTTGATAACACATTCGGTGTTAAAGAAAAGAACCATCACGACAGAAATTCACACATTTATAAACTGTAAGAAATAAAAAGCTAGGTTTTTTGCATTTTTTGGGTGAACTATCTCTTTATGTGTCTTAATTTTATATTCAGTATTTTAAATTACATTATTTCCATAATAAGTACTCTTTTTAAAAAGTATGTTAAAATGTACTTATTAGTTACAAGGGAAGGGTTGCATGTTTGAATCATTTGTGTGTTAATAAGTAACGATTCCAGACTAACAGATCCATATTTAGTTCAATAGTTGCTTACATGTCTCTAAAGCTCCAAAGCGAGACAAAGCGCTGACACTGAAATATATGACACTTTCGGCACAGAATCATGTGGGACCATTTATATGTAATTTTCCATTTTTCCACTAAAAGGATTTTTAACCCAAGCTCACCAGACAAAACTGTAAAATGCTTCACTGTTATATCAGGCCAGTCGGATACATCCCGTCCAGTCTTTACCGGTCAGCTGGCTCAGCGTGTGCTCATAAATGTTCAGAGAAATTCATAAAATGCCATGTGAGATGGTGAGCTATGGCATAGCTGTTGTTGCTAAATGCTAAAATATAAAACATAGTGTCGTTTTTCGAATTTCTTTCTTCTTTGTTCCTCTTTTCCCTGTCTTTCTGTTGTTTCTCCATCTCTGGATCTGTGAAAGGGCCTTCCTAGCATTCCTGCTCTCAGCGGGCTGCCGTTGGGACACTGCCAGAGGTTAATACAGATGTTTCTGTGCATATGCTGGCCAAACCAGCTGTGTGGGGAACTTTATCTGCTCAAAGTCCAAACACACACACACACACACACACATTTTGGTTTTTATGGTTTACGGGGACTCTCCATAGGCGTAATGGTTTTATACTGTACAAACTGTATGTGCTATTGCCCTACACCTACCCTACACCTAAACTTAGCCCTCACAGGAGACGGTGCATTTCAACTTTCCCCAAAAAAACGCACACTGTATGATTTATAAGCATTTTGAATTATGGGGACACTGAAAATGTCCTCATAAATCACCTTCTCCTTGTAATACCTATGTCATATCTATGTCATTATACAAATTTGTGTCCTCATAAACCACATAAACATGCACACACACACACACACACACACACGCACGCACGCACGCACGCACGCACGCACGCACACACGCACGCACGCACACACACACACACACACACACACACACACACACACACACACACACACACACACACACACACACACACTGCACAGCTTTTCCAGCACTCTTTTCTAAGCGTACAAACTGTAGGTCTAGA